>KZ308350.1:123028-173119 GCA_000376725.2 Ladona fulva | reverse complement strand
ATATAGAGATATAGAGAGAGAGAGAGAGAGAGAGATGTATGGTATATATCACTGATAACACTCAATGAATGTTTCTGAGTTTACTGATCGGAGCATTTCCTGCGATTGAGTTAAAATGCTCGTTTCGTTAAACCCCTCTAAATTGTTTCAATTCGTTCCAAATGTCGGTTGTCCATTCAATATCGTATAAATACGAGAAATTCGATGGCTTTACGAAAATTACATAAACGAGGGCTGGCCAAAATGGAATACTCCACATTTTTTCTCAAAAACTATGTATATAATACACAATACTGCATAGATGAAATTTATACGTACGATTATGAAGGAATGATGTTCTATTTACTCAGTCTATATTTCTATGTGATCTCCATCAAAATCCATTGCCTTCCTCCAGTGACTCAGTAGGGCATGTATGCCCTGTCTATGTCAGTCCTTGCTATGGTAATAGACCCAGATTTTCACTTTCAACCGCATTCTGGTTCATTCACCCTCCATACCCAGCAACCAACTGCACTCCTATCGACTGCACATGTTTCATAGACTTTGCATAAACGTTTGTGAATATTTCCTACAGTTACTTTCTCCACGCACAGAAATGCAATCACAGCACGTTTTCTGTGACGTGTATCACAGTCAGAATCCATTTTGAAAGCTTCCTACAGCTATGCTATCTGCAGGAGAAAATTAAAACTATGCACAAATAGAAAACGTCAAACGATTTGAATCAACAAATTCGAATTACCGGCATTGGTTTTGGCTGGAAAAAATGTAAGGCATTACTTTCTGGCTCGTAATTATGCTTCTTGGAATCATGCGTTGTATATCCTTAATTTAACTCAATTATTATGTGTTAGACATTGAATTGAAACGCTGAAACTCTTCTGTGTCCATTCCTTTTCTTGTTTTTTCCTTGTGTCTTTTGTTGTTTTCCTTTTTCTTGTATGTTATTTATTTCATTATTTATAGGTTTCAATGCGATTCGTTTCCAACGACTTTTTCCGACAAATTTAAAATTAATGAAGCTTTCCGTAAATTCCAGATGTTACGATTAACTTTTAATATGTTAATTTATCTTCATTGCGCTCCACATTTCATACTCGGCTTTCAGTTGTGTTTCTGTCCGTTTCGATCCCTCCATTCGGCCTGCTCTTCGCTTCGACATCGGATGCCCCCAGAAAAGGGATGCGGCTGCAGAAAGGGGAATCTGGATGCTGAGGGGCGTAGTGGGGGAGGGTGACCCGTGTTCTGTGACTGACACCACGCCGTTGCCCGAGGCCCGAAATGGGATTTAAGGGTGCAGGGGAAGGAATGGGAGAAGCGGGACATGAAGAGGAGCCGGAGGCAGGGATCCGATTGGGTCGATGGAAAAATTGGGTTGGGGGAGTTTTGTTTCAGCGCGGTAAACGAGGCATGTTTTGGCCATTCGGTTCTCTCCCACTTTCGATTTTGGGGTCAGGATTCCCCTGGTTGTATTTTCGAAGATAGTTAATGGAATGATTAGCTTCTCCTTGATTTTAGACCGTTATGTAACCATGAAGCCGATAGGTCGATTCATAGACGGCGCTCGATAAGCTTAAACGTTCTTCTTAGGGACAATTTAATGCCTATGGAAGATTAATTCGAATTCAATAAGCGTTTAGTGAACAATCAAAACAGAAATATGGAGAGTGAAAATCTATCAGATTAAAGAACATTGTTAAATTTTCTAATTGTAGGATTTTCTAAATATGTTTAATGAAAAATAACATTTTAAAAATTGGCATTACAAATGAATATAAAACCACGGTAAATGCAGGGATCTAAACAAGTTTATCCAGCTGAGGAAATACCTCATCGGAGCCCTGGAGTAGCCAAGCACTCCGATCTTTGAATACATACAAATGGAAAGAAATGCATAAGTTCGGATTCAACAATGCAATTGGTCGCCAGGGAGACGGTTTGTTTACAATCTCAAATTATAGAATAGTTTCGTCTATTTGATCGTAATTCTCGCGATTTTGAAGAGAAAACAATATTCGACGATCAATATAAAAATTTAAGTTTAATTTCCCTTCTCTTGGAACTTGTTTCGACTTCATGCCACTATTTTCCCTTATTTAATTTCGCAAAAGAAACAAACCCTGCAAGCGATAAAAGTGAACTGAAATTCAGAAGCTCGGATTCAACAATGGAATTAATTAGTCGTCAGGGAGACCGGTTGCTTACAACCCCAAAATATCACAAAATATTCGTCTATTTCATCAGAATTCTCGCAATTTTGAATCGAAAGCGATGTTCCACGGATAAAATAATAATCCTCATTCTGTTTCCCTTCTTTTGGCGCTGGTCTCGATTTCGTACGGCTATTCTTTCTGATTTAATTTTGCAAATGAAATAAACCATGCAAGCGATAAAAGTGAGTTTTCTATGTATTTATAATGGAAACAGACGTCTGGATTTGAACCTGGGACGGTTAATTGGATAAAAAGTAGCGTTTTATCTGTCCGGGGATGACATTTAACCGTCTTCCATGTTTGAAGGCTGTGCGACATCTATTTCTTGAGTTATATGCGAGCATACAAACATTCTACATTATACATAAGATTAGTAAACCCTATCTTTCTCATAACCACATTACGTGTTCGTATATACACATAGGACGATTTTGTACATAGTACCAATCTTTAAAACTTCTTTGGAAAGAGTGCTCCCCTTAATGATAGTAAATAATGATTTATATTCACATACTTTGGTCACCTGCATGTCCTGCGAACAAATTAATTCCTTGCTCCGGCAGCCTCAGATATTCAAACAGTATCTAATTCGCCATTTTCCCGTAGCAACTGATAACAATCACTATTTCATCATAGTTTATATGTAACATAAACGGAGGCACTCTGAATTGGCTTCGTTTTCTAAGTAACTTCAAATTCCATTAACCTCCTGTAAACACAATTGACGTTCATTGCGAATATATTTTTAACATGTGAATTTTACTTGAAGGAATCACGAATTGATTTTATTACTCCAACACTTCATTTATGGAATCTTAATTTACTATATGAAAAGACCAACATCTGCAAAGCGCAAGAAATAGCTGGTCGTGAAACCTAGAATTCGAAACTTGTGTTATTCCTTGAAGCAAAAAAGAAAAATTAATTATCATCTATCAGAACGATTAAGCAACCTGAGTTGAATGAATATATATTATACGAAAACATCTGTTGCGACACACGTTTGCGATGGCAGTAAATTCCCTCGAAAGAAATAAGAACAGAATATGAGAGTATAAACAAAAGTATATCTGTCAGTTTGATTTATATTTAAAAACATGAGGTCTTTAGTTGGGAAAGTTGGTTGAGGAAAGAATTATGTTCTGTCGTAAAAATATAACTGAAACTTTCGATCGTAGAAAATATATTTCCAGTGCAGGAAATCACCCACAAGGAGGAGGATGCGAAGAAACCTTGGAAAGATATAGAATATAATGAAATCCTCATAGAGAATAATAGATATTACAAAAGACATAAGCAGATGCAATATATATATCATTCTAAAATATTTCTGTGTTATTAAAAGTTGAACTCAAAGTTGAACATAATTTAGTGTATGAAACATGAGACATGATCCGTCTTTGATAAAAAATTCTAAGTAGAAGTTTGCGTAGAAAAATTGTACAATTACTTCTGGAAAACGAAATCAGAAACTATTGTTTCATAAATTGGAATCTTGTGCTACTCAAAATCACCTTGGTGCACCAGAAACGTCTCTGCCCAGGGAGACTATACATCGTTTTCCCAGGGCGACAAGTCATCACCGCGGCTATGGCTATGCATATATTTACACATATAACGCATTTGAACGAAGAAAAATGTGTGTAGCAATGAGTATGACCCGCTCACAGAACCGTAACGTAAGCCAAACCTTCCATCACATTAGTGGCGCAACGTTAGAATTCGTAACTCCGTACAAATGTTTAGGAGTCCTTTTCAGTAGTAACTTATCATTTAAAAGGCACATCCAAGACGTAGTGGGGTCAGCCGATAGGACTTTGAGACTATGTAACCGCGTTCTCAGGGGTAGCCAATGGAGTGTCAAAGAAGTGGCTTATTTCTCGCTCGTTCGTCCTTTGCTTGAGTATTGTTGCGCAGTGTGGAGTCCACACGAGAAGGGTCTGACCTTGCAGCGCGTACAACGCAGGGAGATAATACTTTCGAAAGCAGTGTATGTAGAAATGATCAAATCCCTCGGCTGGAAATCTCTAAAGGATAGAAGAACCGAGAATAGGTACAAGTTATTGCAGAAATTTTTAAGTACTGATTTGCATGACGGAATACGCGATATCGTGATTCCTGTTCTCAGCGAGCGCGATTTCTAAAGACATTTCCAGACGATATAGAGATTTCGCGAGATTATAGCGAGAACAGATAACTATTAATGGTCTCTATTTCCCGATAGCATTAGGAATCCCAATTATGTAGCTTAATAATAGGTACGGTGTTTTCACACCCTCTGCCATACGCCATACGGCAACTTGCGGGGTACTAATGTAAATATATTGAAAGCAAAAACGGTCATAGGTAAGGAATAATAAGTGTGAAAAATAGCGACATGACTGGGACTCGAACCCAGGTCTCCAAGTTTCCGGGCAGGTATCCTAACCACTGAACTACCATCCCACGTCTCTTGGGATTCAGCCGCACGACTTCATCGTGCAAAGTATTTATACCTTTCCTTAATTAACCTAAATTATTTCCAGGTGTGACTCTATAATGAGTGATAAGGTTTTCATGATCATGGAACCATTACAATTTAACAAAGGAGATTTGATTAATATGATAGAATAGATAGCTGTTACCGAACCTTTACTGCGGAAATTGACTGTGACGATTATTTTCAACTGCACCTCAAACAACCTATAACACAGATCTGACTACAGATTCGCTTTAACGACCGCAGGAAATCCCTCGATGCTCGTCCATTCGTTTTTTCCCACATAGTTCGTGATGGAAACAAGTTGGCGGTCTCGTAAAAAAGTAAGTTCGCCGGAGCGAAAACGGATCTCCTTGTCGCGTATCAAAACTAAAGAATCCTTTTCCGCGTACGCTAAACGCGTTCCCTTGGCAGATTAGTCTTTCCGGTAAGAAAGCACGATCCACGAGGAACGAAGCACGCTGGCGCACGGTGATTCCGCTTTGTCTTTCCATCTGGATTTTTTTCCGCCCCGGGAAAAGTTCATTCGAGTCACGCGTGACACATCTCCACCCTTTCGCGTTCCGGTATTACGAAGCGCTTTTATTTAAACCCTCGTGTGTATCGGTGAGCATAAAAATATTCTCCGAAAATAGGTGAAGAGGAAGCATGGCATTAGGAAAAATAAGCGAAAAAATCGACCCAAATAAATTACAGTGTATGTGCATACACGCGCTTGCGAGCGAGGTAAAGCATGTTCCGCGAGCGTGCCTTAGGAACACACGGGAGGAATTTGAAAAATACTTTGCCGGAGCGATGCACTGAGCACCGTTATTTTCGCCTTAGGAGAGGCGTATAACGCGGCCGAATTTATATTCTTTCCTAAATCACTCTGAAACGAGAACATCGCCGCAGTATGGTCTAGCGATGAATTCCTAGTTAGAAGGAATGATTGAAGTTGAAAGGAATGGATTCTGTTCCGCGAGTATTTCGAGGAATTTTCTCGACTTTGGAGAAGGAATTTGAGAAGATTTGAGACATATAAAAAGTTTGAGATTTATTGCTGTTGCTTAGTGACACTGCTGATATTCGCAAGTAAGAGATTTATTTCCGTTGCTTAGCGACGCCGCTGATATTCACAAGTTAGAGAATCATCTCTGTTGCTTGGTGGCACTTCTGATAATTACTATTTATGTACCCTTAAAAATGTATACTGATGGAACTGTGCTTGTTTCAAATAAATTTGGTGTTGAAAATTCCACCTAAAGTAAGACTACTTGTGATAAAATTACTTTCCCAACATTCTTATTCCGTATCTAACGTACTTACTGCTAGCATAGTTACTTTTAGGGACGAAATGTGCTCTCAGGTCATGAAATGTCTTCCCATTTTATGAATATAAAAATAATAGAATTTAAACCTTACACTTCACATGGATTTTAACTACTTGATAATGTTTCAGCTTCTAATAATTTTTGCAGGTACCGGGTTTATGGTTATCTCAATGTGATTTATTTTATATTTTATGATAGACAACTAAACGCCCCCGTCAAGCATGACAGGTCTTAATTTAGTTTAAAAATATATCTATTATCCTATATATCTAGTCCTCCTAAGCACAGAAAAATTCTGCCGTATGATCATAATAACTCAATATATTTCTTATCGTATAAATTATTTACAATATTTTTTCTACTGTTTTCAAGTCATGAAAGCTTACTTTACGTAAATTTCTGGTAAAAATTATAAGAACTGATTATCCCCGTGCACCTATATGGGATAATTCATGAAATCAACATTCAACAATGGCCTTAGTCGTCAAAGGGATGGGTTGTTTATTTCCCAAAACAAAATTACGAATTTTCCGTCTATTTTATCAAAGTTCTCGCAATTTCGAAATTATATGAATGATTCACGACTAAAATAAATTTTATGATCATTTTCCTTTCTTCTGACACCTTTCTACTTTTCGTAGGACCATTGTTTCTAATTTAATTTTGTAAAAGAAACGACCTCTGCAAGTCATGAAAACGCAATTTACGAACATCTCTTATGGAAACGTATTTTCTGCTCCTGGGTTCGAACCCGGGCATTTACGGTGATGGGAAGAGTTTTCTGGGGGTTTCAGCAACGTAGAAACACAATGCAGTTTGTTTCAGATCTCTAAGACAATCCGTTTTTGAGATAAATAGGGGGACGTACAGACGGACGGACGGACAGACATTTGCTTTTTATATATATAATTAATCTTACAAAATTGAATATGAGTTTATCATGATATTTCAAGACTTTTATATCATAAGTAAACTCAGAAATACATTTCCATTCACAGTCCTAGGGTAATACCATGAAGCGATATCATGAAACGTACAAGCATTATAAGCTAGCATTGTATATATAAGATGTAAGCAATGTCATGAGACTGAATTTATTGGGCTCCCGAATAGCCAAGTGGACAACACGATCGACCTCGGTGAAAGCGGTCCCGGGTTCGATTCCCGGTGGGGGCCTACGTGCGAAATTACCTAAGCTGTCGAAGCACTTTTAACAATACTACTGCTACTACTCTGAATCTATCTGAAAATGAATATATTTGCTCGAAATATACACGAATATCTTTGCGTGAGAGGCTCTCATTTATCCTCCTCTTTTTGATACCTCCAATAAGTGCATGGTTGATATTCGGTACTGGTAGAAGTATTGGTCATGCAAGTATTCGTGAACGAAGGTGATCACCAGACGCCACGATAAAGAAATGAGGAAAAGATTGGTACAATCATTTATAATAATAATAATAATAAAGGACTTTGTTCATGGCAAGATTGAGACTAACAAGTCTCTTCTTACGTCTAATCCTTACTTTCTGAGGGTGCAAAAGATGTACCTCAGGAAGGAAGGATATCAAAATAATGGAGGCCTTTGAGAAGTAAGTAAAGTGGAAAAGTATATTGGGTCAATAGAAAAACAAACACAGAGGTGTTAGAGGGGAGGAGAGGGTTTTAATTAAAGTAATTAAGCACTGAAAGAAGAAATGAATGTGTCAAATATTAAGAGGAGAGGGATTGCTAAAGAATATAATTGAGGGTAGAATACAAAGAAAAAGGCTAAGATGAAGAAAATGCTAAATATGTTAGGCAACATAATGGGTGGGGTAGGTTACTAAGAAACGAAATAAATGTCATCGAATAGGAAATATGAACATACCTGCACGTGAATCTACCGCAAGATAGAACACTAATGTATGCATCCCACCTAAAATTGAGTAGGAGAAGACTTCTTTAAATACTTCGGCATCTTCGTTAGAATACAAAAATATTAATCACTTCTAAACGTCCCCATTAAGTATGACGGAACATAATTTAGTTTAGTTATATCTATTATCGTAAATATCTGGTCCTCCTAAGACAGAAACAGTCCGTCGTAAGATCATAATAACTCAATCTATTTCTTACCATTATTTATAATATTTATTCTAGTGTTTTCAAGTCATAAAAGCCTACTTGACGTACATTTCTTATAGAAAAATATAAGAACTGGTTATTCCCGTGTACTAATATGGGATAATTCATTTAATCATCATTCAACTATTGCGTTGGTCGTCAAAGGGATGAATTGTTTATTTCCGAAAAAATTTATGAATTTTCCGTGTATTTTTTCAAAGTATTAGTAATTTTGGTTCTATATCAATATTTTGCGACAAAAATAATAATCAATGATCATTTTCCTTTCTTTAAACACTTGTGTCAATATCGTAGGACCAATGTTTCTAATTCAATTTTGTAAAAGAATCAACCTCTGCAAGTCATGAAAACTTACTTTATGTTCATATCTAATGGAAATGGGCTCTAATGGTCTATGGGCTCCTGGGTTCGAACGCGGGCATTTACAGTGATGGGAAGAGTTTTCTGGGGGTTTCAGCATCGTAGAAACACAATGCAGTTTGTTTCAGATCTCTTAGTCAAGCAGTTTCTGAGATAGGTAGGAGTACGGACAGACGGACCTCCAAGTCAAGCCGTTTCTGAGATAAATAGGAGGACAGACAGACATTTGCTTTTTTATATATATGATTAGCGAAAAGGAATCCCAAATTTCGCATGGATGCGGTCGAAAAAATCAAACCCGAATCCGCAATGAAAACATTCCTGTTTTTTTCTCCAATCAGCAGCAAAAGTAGCCATCTCCCACTGTTCCAGAGCAATCTCTTTTTTACTGAAATTGAGCCCCCTCTATCGGATAGTTGCCTCACGGAGAAACCCTTTCCTTTTTCTTTCATGCCCCATTCAACTTCCGCCCCACCAAAGTCTAGCTTAACCCACCTGAAAAAGTCCCCCTTCCGCCGCAACCAGGAATTCTGCCTTTTTTGGAACATTGACCCTCGGCCGTAATGGCAGCCGATGATAATGACGCCGTAAAACGTGGGAGGAGCCGATTGCTTCTTTGTGCGGCCGATGGAGTGAGAGGGACATGCGTGGAATTCCGCCGTTTGAGAGAGCGGCGGGGCGGGAAGTCGGTTTTAGGGTTACGAGAGAGAGGAATTATGGGGAAGAGCGGATCCATAGCTGCGGCGACCGGACCATTATTCCACGGTTGAACGGATGCCACTCGCGACGGCCTAAAAGGCAGAGGGCGCACGTGTATTCGCCGGAAAGTTGGCCTCCTGGAGGAGTTAAGAGGGATGAGATTAGCGAACTGGGAACGATAAGAAGGAAGGCTTGGGTAGCTGGAGAACTGGTCAGGCTGACAAACGACCTCATTGACGGAGCCGCGTTCCTTTTTATGTTCAACCATTGGGAGCTAGATTAAAAATCATTATGTCATTTTTATCTTCTTACTTTATTCACGTTAACAAGATCTAGCACACTAAGTTAACCTCTAGCATTTCAGTGAAATAGGAAGATGCCCAAGACCATGGAGATTTTTAAATGAAACATAATGCCTATTCGTTCATTATGAATATTCGGAAATGTGAACCTTAACTGCGTAATTTGTAATTAACTGCGTATTTACATTCATACAAGCCCCCTGCTACGAATACTGATCCAGCAATGATCACAAAATAAGAGGAATTGACACAGAGACAAGTCTCTTTAAGAACTCATTCTTTCCTAGGTTTAAGGTAGCAACGAGCGAGAGAACTATTTCGAATCATATTCAGGAACATTTTCAATCGAAATCGATCGGGCTACTTGTTGTAATTAAGTCTCTAATTGATGACCTTAACACAAAATAACCTTAAAAAGTATTTTCAATCTGGTACATTTACATTTAAATTTAAACCCCGCAAGCCGCCAATGACGCATGGCAGGGGGTGTAAAAACACCGATAATCCTGTCACACCCAAAATGTTATTAGTTTCTCTAATACTACGAGGGAAAAACGACCAGAAGTAAGTATTCGTCCTGGCAATCACTTCCCTGAATCGCTTCTTAGTTTTCTCTCGGAGCTCACGCAAGTTGCTAACCGGAATAACAATATTAGCGAAAATGAGATGTGTAGCGATAAACTTTTCGAAAAGCTTACGTCGGCAATCAAGTCTTCTATCCCTAAGCGAAGTGCTGCTAGGCTCACTGCAAGTGACTTCAACGAACGGTAAATCTCAGTCAAAGATGAAAACAAAAACATTGCCGATTTAGAGATTGCCAATAAGCAGGACGGTTTTGAAATACTCACTTGGGATGTTGGAATGTTGAATTAAAGCGAAGAAAGGCGTAATAGAAGGGAGATAGGGAGGGAGATGTGAGGGCGATAGGGAATGAACCCGAAGAGAAGAATGGAGAAGCATCCTACGTAGCTTTCGAAGAGGATTTTGGGTTTTTCCGCCCAACTATGGCTTTTCTGTATAAGGGAATGAAAATGCTATCCAGGAGCATTGTGAAGCAAGGTTTCCATTAGATAAACAAGAGGTGCCCTCGACGATCAGGAATTCCGCAGCGTCTTCCCGCTCCCTTCCCCTCCTCGACCTCCCCTTCTTGTAGACCCTTTTTCCTTCACTATCTACAGGAATAGTCTTTTACTGTGGAATAGAAGGAACTGATGATGAAGGGTTACGAGATAGAAATGCAAAACGGCGAGAATGAGGAGGGGTTAGAGCTCAGGGAAAGATGAAAGGGGGCGAAGGGGACAGAGGAAAGGGAACGGGCGCCCCAGGGATCTAAGGGTCACCTCAGGGATAAGGGATTGAGGATGGAATTTCGTTAGACCCCTTAAGGATCATTATTTCCAGCGTTAAATATGAACACTTCCTGCATTTAATCCCATGCCACGTCAACATCAGTGAAATCGCTGCAACATACGGCATTAACCCCTCACAGCCGGCGTCGGTACCTGGTACCGAGCTGGCCTGTTTCCAGCACAAGACATCATTACTTCGTACTGACATCAAACTTGCAGACAAATCCTCATTAAAGTGCCTGTTTTCAGACTTTAATATATATATTTCGGTGCTAATGGAGAGTGTAATGACTGATATTATTAACCTTTAACATAACAAGCCTAGTTTGTAAACGTTATTTACCAGGCTGTGGTCTTCATAGGAAACTATGGTTTTTCTTTTATATCTCAATTGTTTATTATCGTAGATTATTTAAAATAGTTATTTTTTGGGTTTCTGAAAGATATAGATCCAAGCATATTTTGTTCAAAAATATGTTATTTATTTTAATAGCAGTAAAAGTAAACCAAATATTTCCTATATCCGAAAAAAGTCGTGCAAACGCGTTTAAGATTAAAAATGTTGCAATAGATTTCGTCTAGAAGCTCAATCTTTTTTGAAAAAGCTCGGACTCGATCAGAGCGTATGTTTAAGAAAAAGCTATGACGGGATAGATAATGCAGATCTAGTCACGTAGTATACCAATCGGGATCCTGCTGGGACCTCAAGAGAGTCTTTATTTATTTATGTTTCTAGGGAATTTTATAAAAGACTAATTATATTTTCATACCTTGAAATGATGCGATGCGCATACAAAATTCAAGAAAAAAATATTAGCTATAATTACATCAGGGTCACTAAATATGTATTTCTGGGGTCCTCCGAGGACTCCCCTTGATATGTTAAGGGTCAAGCCGGTACAATAATGTTTCACCCGAAGTGAGCGGCGGGCAGCCTTGTGTGTGAGGTGGTTTTAATGGGGTCCAATCAATCTTCTCATGTTATAACTACAGCAAGAGAGAAAAAGTACTCTAACTGCCATTTCCATGCAGAATGTAGCTCATTTTGCAATTATATTAATTTAAAACAACGTGTGATTGTAACGTTGCGTAGGTGCCTGTATGAGACCTTAATTAAATGCACGCTCATGAGAATAATTAGGCAGAACTCCCATCCGGAAAATGCATTGATGAGCAATCCCTCTTTCTAGGTGAAACAAACGTTAATTGAACCTAAAGTAGAGGTTAATTACCCTTACAGATAATAGTTAACAGTTGGGTGGGAGAATATTACCACTTGGCATAAATGCAGTTAAGTTTAGTAATGCGAGTGTAAATGTAGTTTTTTTTGCATTCAGACCTAGTGCAGAGTCCACTATTGATTTTTGATTCAAAATAGATAAGGCACGTGTCTAGAACCATGAAGATTTTGGTCACTCCATACTAGACACTATTTCTTAGGAAGTTAATTCTGTAAACCTTTACGTAGTTTCCAGCATCCCCATTTAAGAACTATTTTCTTCGTAATAAATTTTGTGTTGTATTTTATGGATATCAGTGAACTTCCGCATTTTAAGGATAAATCGCCACGTTATGCCTTTATGGGTTGGGATAATTAATATTCAAAAGTTTGAGGCTTAAAAAATTCATTCCCTTCGCTATACATGATAATCTCTCCTCCGCGAAGATTAATTAAGAATTACGTGAATGGGCTACCTTTTATTACTTCGACCCCTGCATTTCATGGCACGAATATGAATTCGAAAAATTGCATCTGCAGTTAACCTCTCGTAAATATTCACCAAAAAGGAACGTCCGTTTCCGAAGGTTAATTTGCGTCATTTAGATAAAAAAAACCACCACGCCATCTATTTTGAGTGCGTTAACAACCCGGAGCAATTCAGAAATAAATTTTGACGATTTACCCAATAAAATATGCATTGCTCCCATCCACCCGAATTACATTTTCGTTGAGAAAATTAGATTTTAAGCCCCATACCGGGCGGTAACGTTCGACAGCGTTCCTTTTTGCTTGGAAAGCTCGTTTAAATTGCGTTATCAGATTTACATTGAAATTTCAAGCTGAGCGAATGCCTGTTTTTCAGCACCTTACAATCTGCTACGCCTCATGCATTTTTGCATTTGAACGGAATTAAATAATTAATAATTATATGCCATTTAAAATGCTGACCAGTAGTATTTTCGTGAATGCTAACGCATGATAATTTTTGAAGTTTGCATACTATTTGCCCTGTTGAAAACAAGGCTTTATTTATGCATTGATCATATGAAAACGTATAATCTCCTATGCCAGATAATGTTTTAATACTATTCACAGTTTTCAAAAATGCGATGACAAAAGGTTTCTATTGCTAATCGAAGGAATTATCTTAAATGCAAGTATATGTAACAAGATGATACAGTATGATTAGATTATGCGTCAGGGTAATAAGCTTTACGTATTGCATTAAAAAAAATTAACTGTAGGGTAAAACTTTCTTTTGAGGCCAAAATGAAACGTAAATATTCTCATTCATATTGGACGAAATACCTACTGGTCACAATCTTGAATTTTAGATTCAGAAAGATGATTTTTCGCCAATGATATTCTTATTCGACAAAAAGACTATTTCATGAATATACGTTAGACTTACTTATATGAAAATCAATTATTTAAGTCACTCCTTTAAATGTTTTCTTTCAGTTACTGCGTCCGTCGGATAAAATTTGCAAAATAATTTTACATGTAATTAAAGTAGTTCAGTACATTATATCCATATTTGTTTTTAAAGTCCTCACTTAAGCGACAAATTTCAGATCTTGAATAAAGGCATGTTTTATGTACTCTAAGTTTAGCCGATATTTACCTCGCCTTCGATAATGTTTCTTTCGATTTTTAAAAACATACTTCTATAAGCATATATTCTTTACCAGTATTAATACCATTGTTATAAAAATTGAGCTTGGAAATGAGAAAATCTTTCAAATTCATTTCCAACAATGTATCACCCCTAGACTCTAAGCTTTTGAACTGAATATATTTAAAATTTCGTGAGAATTGCTTTTAATATTTGAAAATATAATTATAACCAGACGAAGGATACGAAGATTAGAGCTAGATGTAAATCGGGCAAACCATAGTTTCAAACGCACATTTAATCCAGGCTATTTATCAGCGCCTACTTCCTTATCCGGTATTTGAAATAATTGTGAAATATCTTTAATGAGAACAAAATATCGATTAGAAATTCCTTTAAGAAGGTATATTGATTTCATTTAATTTCTCTTGCTCATGCTTTACCTCTTAATAGCAAAAATATCTCTTCGAAATACCCCCTTTCTCATACGCTTCAGAGGCAAATGACATCTCCCGTTTTTGTAACGGAGAACAGTCTGAAAAGGATCAACGGTCGCTAGGATTCATAGCGAAAATCTAACTTAATTGATTCAAACGTAAACCTTCAATCAAGACCTCAGTAATAGAAAGGAAGATGCAAATTGCGAGTTTGTGACTCCGCAATTAAAGCTCCACGACACACTGCAGGGATTTAGGAATATATCTCTCTCATCATACTCCTTTACCCAAGTCTAACGCGAACGGGGCCTCTGAAAAATAAAAAAGCGGGGACAACGGCGCATTTGATGCCGTCCTTGTCTGCTGTGAACGGAATAAAGGAATAGTTAATCAGCTAAGAAGTGGTGAAAGAAAAGAGGTCGAGATGAAGGAAATTATGGTCGGAGGAGAGGAACGAAAGTAGCGGAGTTGATGGCTGAGAAGAAGAGTTTGTGAGGTAAAGGTGATTAAGGGCGAGGAGGAAAGGGGAAGAATAGACGCAACTTTGCGTGTGCACAAGACACGCGTGAGTGGCTTATGGGGGAGAGGTGGGGGCTGAAGGTGAGGCAAAGGGGTGGAATTTGCGAATTTAGAGAGGCGTATTGGTGTTGAGGGGCAGATGAGGCTGTTTCCTACCGGAGAGATTCAGAAAGCGAAAGAGAAAAATATTTTCGTAATTCCGTCTCTTTCTCTCCTCGCCCACGTTCCTCATCTCGTTCCATCTCGTTCCAATGTTTCGGTCCCCCCAACTCCACTCCACCCGCCGCAAAACTAAGCTGAACGCAAGAAGCATCTTCCTCATTTTTCTCTTGCAAATTTTGCCGTCAAACACTCATCGCTCCGCTGTCCCCCGCCTTTTCACTCCACTCTTATCTATCCTCTCGTCAAATTCTCATCTACGCGCCTTTCTTCTCTAACTTTTTCCTTAGCTCTAGGTCCTTTCTCGCTAATTCCACCGGTTACCCGTCCTCTTTCGCCTCTTCTTCACCAATCCTTTCGCCCTTTTCGGCAGAATGTAAAAGGATCCAATAGCAGGATTTTCTAACTTTCAGTGGCAAGAATCTTTTTTTTTTAATTGCTCTTTTTTTCGAAATATCTTCCTAGGAAAACTAAGGCTTAAGACTTACTTTTCAACTCTTTAATATAACTTCCATGGATGTGGAGGGAAGAGAAATCGCCGCGAGTAGATGAACCATAATGGAAAGGGTTGGAAATATAACCCGTTTAACATTAACCTTTATTTGAACTTGACTTCTCTCTTTATTATCTTATACTTTATTTCTTTCCGCGGGTCAAAACGTTAAAATTTAATTCTTAATTCAGCAACGAGTGAATTTTTTTCCTTCCCGTTTCTCTCTCATTTCCTCCTCTTCCTTTCCCCCTTATTTTCGGCCCTCTGTTGGCTTCGTTCATTTCCGAAAGTCCCGCTTAGCACTTCCTCCTCTTCTTCACAAAAGGGGGGAGGAAATGTATTGGTGGCCGCAAAAGGAGAGAAGATAAGTAGAGAGCTGAATGGAGGGAATAGAGGGTCAGTTTTTTCATCGAGCCAAAGGCGATTTTCGCTCTAGTGTAGGGAGATTCGAGTCCAGAATTCCGGTTGATAGAGAATTTCCCAACCGTTAGCAAGAATGGTCGGATGTTGCTGTGAGATCACACCAAGCGAATGGCTGCCTTCTCTTTATTTTCCTCTCTCTCTCTCTCTCTCGCTCTGTGTATGTACATTCCGTAGAATGGGAAACACTTTCCCTTTTTTCTGGACCTACTCCTATTGGCTGCGGTTCCTCCTTTTCTTCTATCGCCTTCCAATTTTTTTTCAACCGTTTCTACCCATTTTTCCTCTCCGATTCAACCCTTATGCACTCCCTACCGTGCCTCTTGAGTTTTTTCTCCCTCCGACTTTCAATTCACTGCAGCGATGAAAGAGACATTTCCGTTTATCTATCTGAAGACCGATTGATGCTTCCCTTTCGTACTTCTGCCTCAACCGTACGTTTCGTGTCTATCTTTCCCACTGAGTCTTCTCATCCATTATTCATCTATTACCATTCTTTTGATCATTAGACGTCTCCATCACTTACTTTCAAGAAAAACGATTCCTTCAAGTTTTATTTGCATGCATTGACGTGTCTTCTCGACCTTGAAAGTTCTACGGCAAAGTTATCTTCCGGTTATTTCTATATCCTCAATCAGTCTCTCTCCCCTTCTCATTGACCAATACCCTTTACCGTCCTTACATCGTAGTTTCTCGTTTACTTCTCTGAGAATCTAAGATATTTAAATTTAATCTTTAAAAATTTAATCGTAAAATTTTATCCTTTTAAATATTTATTCAAAGGATTGATGAACTCAAAAATTTTAATTCTACTACCTTAAATATTGTTATTCAACATCGTATATAGTTCTTGTATAATAATAGTAAATTAAACTTGTCACATTATTGGTCCAATTTTAAGATAATCCATATTGTATATATTTTTCAAATTGACTTTTTAAATCCGAAATTCCCTCCTTGAGGAATTTACTCTTTTTCTTCTGAAGACTCCATTTTTTTACTTATTCCATAGGAAAACCTCTCTCTGGCCCTTTCGGCTGGGTCATCCACAAGGTTCATGTCGATTTTTAATGAAAATATATAGCCCTTTATTTATATTCATATATATTTAGTTAATAATATATGCACCATTTTGTGCAAAAACTTTCCTTTGTCCTTCACGCAATTTAAAGATTCCATACTCACAGGACTTTGCAGGACCTTATCTTGCGGAAATCTTTTCAAGGTGGTTTTTGATGTCAACAAGAGAGTTTAAATTCTTCTCGATTCTGCAAAGAAAAGTTAAAAGAGGAATTTTTCAAGGCCCTGAAATTCCACTGGAACAATCTTTGCAGAATACTGTGGATGGGACAGCATATCTCCAACAATTTGTGTATGCTGGTTTAGAGACGTGAAGTCTGTAGTTGATGGGACACTACTCCATTTTATTAGTTAGTTCTGTGAATTTTTACTCAATCTATATATTTAATTCATGCGAGCAATGAAATTATCGATTGGGCGTTTGGTAGGGGCTCATATTCAGGAATCCTTTTCAATCTATGAAGACAATGGTCCATCTAAAGTATCCATTTTCCATCACCTATCACTATTCGCTTAAAAAATGGTGCTTTTTCGTTCCTTATGAACAAGTTACAGATGTATACGCTATCTATGGATAAGGTAGCACCTGGAATTTTTTCCATGAAACCGATACACCGTAACGACTCATGTAACAATTTCTTTACTAAATGATTGTGGATTGTGTATTTTTAATATGTATTCTAATTCGCGTGTTGCATAGCATAATACACACTAAATCAGTACTCTGATTTAAGTATCGTATTACCAAAGATGGAATGTCTGTCGGAGCGCTCCTGGTCTTGAAGGTTGCAATCTCCTGCTCGAAAATCAAACAAAACACTTTTGTACAACTCTTTCGGCTAAGGCGCCTTCACAGTAAACCTCGCAGATTTTGTTTCCAAGTAGCTTTTGTATTATTTCCTATTTTAAAAAGCGCAACAAGACTTAGATTTATTTTGTTTTCTTTCATCTTTATGAGGATACAAGCTGACCCAAATTAATTTCTTCTAATCCATCCTTTTTCTAAATATGACTGTACTATGGGACGCGGCACCCATCTCGCCGATAGCTTTCTCATGCCCAAGTTTTCATATAGGATAATTTGTATGCATTCAATTGAGATGTTTACAATGTCAGCAATCTCTCTGATCTTCACAGGGCGATCTGATAGCACGATATCATGGATTGTGTTAACCATATCCTCCGTAGTCACCTCAATCGGACGGCCTGGGCATTCTTCATTAAAAACGGATGTTTGGCCACGCTTGCATTTATTAAACCAGTATGTGATGGTAAACAACGAAGGTGCATGGTCCTTGTAAACAGCATGCAATTTCACCTTGATTTCCTCACATGTCTTCCCATCCAAAAAAAGAAATCGAATCACTGATAAAAATTGCTCTTTCTCCATGGTGGCAAGCAAACACGAACTTGACTACTTTCAACAGCTATCAAAACAAAACTACTTGATTAATCTGTCTGAAATTTTGATAGTCATATATCTAGAGATGGCGTTAAATTATGGCATACAAATTTTGTGTCAGTGGTGCCATTAGTCGCTAAATACGGGTACTTATCATACAGCCCTCGTAGTGTCCCCTTTAAGAATACATGCAACAATCATTTATTTCTAAAGTCCTAATAGATTCGAACTTGACTAAGAAATTTCTTCTACCGAAAATCAGCAAGAACTTTCTGCACAACCCAATAACTTTCATCAGGTCGGTATGAAAACGAGCGTGCAATGAGTTTTATACCGATTGCAACGGTTTCCTTCTCATCCCATTGATTTTTCTTTCACTATCTCTCATGTCCAACATGCATATTTATCTTTATTCATCTTTCTCCCTTCTCATCTTCTCGCTCCTTATTCTTCTCATTAAAATATTCATCTCCCAAGAGAGACACCTCTACTTAACATTATCCCCGTTTTTCCATCTGCTGTTGCCAAATGCACATAATTTTCACTACCTCGCACAATCAAACAACGTACTTTCCCCATCATATGCCATTCAGGATTAAAGTGGTGAGCGAGAGATAAAATCCACATCTAGTGTATTACTAAATTTATTTTATTAATTAATTTATTTTTTTGCAAATGGCACCCGAATAGGCTATTGGGTATAGCATTCGCCTTTGCTAAGAGCAATCCCTGGTTAGATTCCTGTTGGGGACCATGATGTTGATCTAACAGCCTGAAAAAATAGCAAGCTACCAAAATTAAAAGGTAACGGATCTATTGCGGATCAACCTCAATTTATCCATCGTTGTCAGAACGTAACTTCCGTAGGACTATGATTATTTATATATTTACATTCTATTTTTGATTATATGCCATAGATGAAACAGTCTAAAACGTAGGTTTCAGTATATGTATACAGAAAGAAATGGCAGATAAACTTAAAGGCAGCATTACATAGCAGTTTATTACAAAAAGTTACCCCAACGAAGATTTTAGCTTCTTCCTCCGAATTCACTGACTTCGTTTGGGTAATCTCTAAGTTATCGCGGAATCTGAGTTCCAGCTTAAATACTCCCATTACCCATCGTTCCTTTCCTAATGCGCCCACTTTTCCTCATAAGCCCCACTTACCGATTCTATTCCCCCCTCTGTTTCGATGCCTTTTATGCCACTCTCGAATCCGCGGATGAGCAACTGCTTGGAGAACTGGTGCTAAGAGACGACGGCGAGAAAGTGTTTCGCAGGAATTCCTGGGGTTATTCCCTCGGAAAGGATACTCGAGAAAATCCGACCCGTTCCATTGCCTATTATTTCCTTCTCGTTCAGAGGAGCGGCTTGGATCCGCATTCTCTCTCTCTCTCTCTCTCAAGTTTCATCAATCGCTGATCATCGGACTCAAAGTCAATATAAAGGAGTGTGGGAAAGAGGAATGGCGAGGGAACAGCTTCCGTTCATGAAATTTCATGCGATTTGGCATCCGAGAGAATCGGAGGGAAAGGAAGGGAGCGTAGAGGGGTTGAGTTATCACGCAGCGTTTTATGTGCGATGTGGAGCGATAGCTTTGGTTGTTTGCTTCGGGAACTTTTAGGAAGTAACGCCGAGATGCCTTTCATCTCCATTTGATTTTTTCCCTTAATAAAGAAAAGGAGGTGTAATTTTCGGTCCCTTTCAAAAACCTGAATTATTCAGACGATTGGCTAGTTATGGCAGTACCAAAGGTACTCTAGATTTCTTATTTTACCATTTTGTAAGGATCATCAATAAAATATTCTCTGGGTTTAGAATTCTTATTCGCGATTTTATAAAAATTCTTTAATTGCTTAAGAAAAACTATGCATAAATGTATAAAGTGTTCACCATTTGGCAAATCATAATATCGTCTGTTATGCAAGTTATCCCAAAAGATGAACTATCTGGACCAACTTGACTATCAACCTCGAAATTTCTGTTGTTAAGGAAAGAATAGTCCAATCGCCAATAAATAAATAAATTCTTCGGATTCGTTCTTCAAAGATAGCAGTCTTCAGATCCATTAGCTTGAGTGTGACTCAAGTATGACTTATATTATCACCTTTACTTTTATTTAGTTTTCATTTGTACATTTTGTTTTACTCTTTTCTTTCTATGTTTGTCTCCTTATTTTAAAGACTTTTTTACTGTTTTGTTACATAATTTTACCGTTTTCGATCCATCGTAAAAGGATTGTGCTATTTATGGATTTCTATTAAATAAATAAATTCGATTTAATGTGTTTCGCTGACCGTCTTATACGGATCATTTAGTCCCCTTTCATTCCAACCATCACTTTCAACAAAAGTTGTCTTCATGCCGTGCTTTATTTAATCATTTACTAACCATTTCCTCGTCCAAAGAAAATTCAATGAGAGAGCCCATAACTATTTAATGTACTGTCGCTAAACATATTCACCCTATCATATAGACAATATTTTATTCAGAAAACAGAAGACTAGCGATGGAGAATACTGACCAACTCCCTGTTGATGTCAGCATTTCACTAAAGTGGGTTAAATTAAAATTCTCTCTCTTAAAATTCCTGATTTATTCCCGAAAAACTCCTTAAGACCTACTCCTAAAAGCTACTTGAATCTCCAGAGAATTTTGTACAGTAAGAGTTGCTTATTCTAGAGAAGTCAGGCGTATTTAAGCTTGAATGCAAAGGATGTAATGATATGTACTTAGACCAAACTGGACGCTGCTTCGATATAAGAGTTAAGGATCACCATATCTGCTTTATGAATAAGCAACCTCCATCACTATCACCTCTTTGCATCTGATCATGACGGATAATTTAAGCCTAAATTCCTGCATTGGTGAGCAAAGGCACTCGCCAAAACTTCCTGGAGGAACTCGAATTCCTGTTCTGTTCCAATTCCTCGACATTCACCGTTCTAAATGAACACCTTTTATCATCCCATTCGCCACTGATCCATTCTCTCCTAAGCCTAACCCCCTCTCCCCTCCGACCAGTATCACTGCACTGAAGATTATGTGCCTGCAAAGCCTACTTCCTGCTTTCCCACCCACACGCTCCCTCGTATCGTTCCCTTCGCATTCCATAAATATGCTTCCGAGATATTTTTGTTCACCTGATGATGGCGGTTGGAACAGATCATGGCTAATAATCTTCTGTAAAAAATGCTCTTTAAAATGCTTTTAGAAGTATTTATTAGTTTTTTCAACTTGATTAGTGCTACATGATTTCTTTCTCTGCCTAACTAAACGTCTACTTATCAAAAAGCCCTGTTTCTTTTTTCCATACAAGCTCCAAGTAAACCTCCAGGCTCGATTACTGTGATTATTATAGTGAATTTTAATTCTTAAACAATCAGTTCATATACAGTTAAAGAGCGTAGTTATTTAAGAATACCGAAAACTTTAAAGACTTAAAATTGAGGTTATTTCTGTTTTTCGGCTGTTTGTAATTGAAAAAAAAAACCTTAATTCTTAACTTTAGGTCGCGCAGAAATAACTGGTTTGGGAATTCTTTAAAGCTAATCTTGCACTGCTTTTTGTCATACATCTGCAAAAACATGGAAAACTCAAACACTGGCAACAATAATCCATACAATTTTCGACGGCTACAACTGAGAGCCTACAGTTTTACAAGCCCACTTTAAAAATGATTCGCAAACAGCCGAAAATTTTCAATTCGAATTACTGGGATCTGCCTCAACATCTTCGCATGGTACTCGAAAAGATTCCACGACATCGTTGTTTCTGACCTCCTCAACTGTTAACGGCTGCGATTCCCTTTATTCTCCAACGCTGACGATTACCTCAAAATAAACTCATAATTCCATCCCTCTTCAGTGATGAGGGAGGGATGGTTTAGATGTATCCTTGCTGGAAGTGCAACCACTCGAATAGACCTCGTCTTCTCGCGAGTTGCGGTTCCGCCGTGTGACCTCGGGGATTAATAAGGAAGAAGTCATAAAACACCTGAAAGAGACTCTAATTTATTCGTTCCGCCGGAAGTTCAAGTCACGCCCGAGGACTGCAAGCCAGCAAACAGACTGGGAAGGAGGTTATTTTTCCTCGTTCAGCCGCAGCGCGTCTCTGCGGGCGCTGTCGCATTTGTGTCACTCAGACGAGTCCCCTCGCAATTTTCAGCAAAGGCTGCAATCTTCTGAAACGCGAGGATCCCTCACGTCGCTGCATTTCCGGTAAACCCTCCCTTCCCTGCAACTCCGCCGCAATTTCCTTCTCATTCCTCGCCCGGAATGTTTCTTTTTCCTCCGAAATTCCCGCTCTTGTCTTATCCGTTCTCGGAAGTTTCTCTTCTCCTGATCTTTTGCCTCGCACCCCATTGCGCTGCTTCGCTTTTCTGGCTGATTGGCGGACGCCCTCTTCGCGACAACGGGAGCGCCTCTTTTCGGATAAGCGATTAGGCGGGCGATGTCGCGAAAGAGATGGAACGTGAAACGACGCGGAGGAGCAAATCGGAAATGACTCGATAGGTGTCGCATAATCGCCGGCTCTCTAGGCGCTACTCTTAAAATTCGCTCTCTCTCTCTCTCTCTCTCTCTCGAAAGCACTGTTTCTTCCGTGCCGTTGAGTCGAGATTGCCTTCGCTGAGAATGGAACGGATCTCTTCCGTAAAAAAGTTCACCCAGGGCACGAAAATGCAAAAAAATTAACACGGGAAAAGAGTTTTCGTCTCCTTTAGTTACCCGTGTAACTAATGCGGCTGACCGTCGAAGCTGTCAGAAAAATTTAAATTCGTATGCTGCATTTATGTGATAGAACCTAAAATAACTTATGGCACATTGAAAAGCCTGAAATAAGAGACAAATAGCCGAAATGCAAAACGGCTGTTGGATGACAGCGCAAGAAAGTTGAAAAGGCATTCAGAGGGAAATGATTACTCGTAAGTAAATCGCATAATATCTTAATTCTGGTCTGTTGAAGATCAACATTTTCCCACAGTATAGAGCTGGGTACCCGTATTTTATACCACGGAATCGTTTCAGCAGTCGAGTAAAGTCTTCTTGTAATTACAAGAACATGAGGTAGACACTGAATAACTTATTTAAGGCAAGACACTGAAAGTACAAGCGTATTACTGTGAATCCAAAGGTAAACTAAACCAAACAAATGTTTTCGCAGTTTGGGTCTTCCGTTATACCTTCTTATTTATGTAAATTTTAAATTGAATCTACTTAGTCTGCCTACAGGTAGTTTTCCATCATTAAGGACAATTAAAAAAATCTATTATTTTTTTTACCTCCACCACAGAAATTTCACTGGTTCGACCCCTTGGATCATCATCAGGTAACGAGGAATGTCGGATTTTTCGTTTTTCTTCACGTCAGAAATAATTTTGTGGAGAGGAGAAGTCATTAGTTCATAAATTAGCAAAAATTGTGCAATTTAAGTTACATTTGATACATCGGAAAGAAAACCTGCCTATTTATTAAATATCAGTCTGAAATTTACATGCAAAACCGATACTTCTGCATAAAATCCAACCAAAATTCTGTATCGATTCCAGTGGCTAATACCAGTGAAAGAGGAATCGTACCAATAATACAGGGTGATTCAAAAGTCCTGTCATGATTACGGAAAATCAGAACTTTTTTATTTTTAACATAGATACATGAAACAACGATGAAAATGTTACTAAATACATCAAGTTTCATTCGTTATTGCTACAAATGTTCGATGTGACCTAAATTTGAAGCGCGGTACACATCTGCGCGATGTGTACCGTGTTCTGTTCTAAAAATGTTCTGATTTTCCGTAATCATAACAAGAATTTTGAATCACACTGTATGTATCTCACGTACGAAGCTTGTGATAAAGCAAAATTACCGTTAGGAACTTAAAATATAACAAACATTAAATTAAAATAAAATTACAGTTTGGAACATAAGGCGTATTCCGCTTGGAATATGAAAATACCACTTTAAAATACTACACTAACTGTTAACTGACTAAGCCTTATCTATTACTACGGCTACAAATTTCAAATTGAAAGCGCGTATTTTCATTGAAATATATTTGGCACGAAGAAAATATCGATTTAGTGGTGGAAGTAAATGAGACCTTATAATTGACATTTTCCCAGTTTGCATGTCAAGAAGCATTGGTTCACATAGTATTTCGTACCTTGAAATAAAACGAATATTAGTGCCTGAATTATAAGCAGTTATCCATGAGAATTATATATTTCTATGGAAAATGTAACAAATACCATTCATTATTTTATTTATCAATTAATCTAACTTTTTTATGACATAACTTAATTGTTTGCTCATGAAAATTATTAGTGGGTGCAAAAGCCCCGTAGCATCCTTCTAGATCCTCTCCTGATGCAATTAATGATCTTACAAGCAGGTACAGCTCAAAAGAGACGCAATTATATGTTTTTAAAGCCTTTACTATAATTATATGATTTTAAAGCCAATGCCTTTAAAGTCTAAAACTAAAGTCTTTTGTCTTTAAGACTCGAACTATTCGATTTGTGCCATTTTTAGTTAAGTAAATGGCAAACGTTTTGCATTTTCGGTTGCTTTGAAATTTTCTAAGTTAAGTCATGAATTCTTTCGTGCCCTCTCATACCTTTAACGCCAATCCCATGAAGAAATTTCGCTAATGTTCCCCATTCAGGAAAATAAGGAACTGATCCCCGATAGCTCTATTGAGAAAGAGATTCGCTGCAATATAGATATTCTCCGCGCTCCATTAATTCAGAACAGAGTTGGGTGAAATGTCTCTTTAAGATCGTTCACCTCTCGAGAAAGCCCTGTTATTTTCAACCCGCAACAAAGCTATCTTCGGAGACCGCTCCATTACACACTTTTATAGAATTGCGTCAAAAGCGGGCTATAAAAGGCACATATCCGCCCTACACCAAAAAGCCATAACTCTTATAGCCTTTTACGACCGCCAATTTCAGTCAGCTACTCACAGACAGACGATGCAAAAGTGGATACAAAGGAGAAACCTACGAAGAGGTGAGAAGCATTGATCGCCAGATTTGATGGAGAGCAGACTGACTACAAAATCGCTTACTCCAGATTTGCGCTACGTCATCCACGCGCCTCGTCCCCTCCTGTTCCAGAAGCTTCTGCATTTGCGAGCTAAAAACAATTTGCGGAGAAGATCACATCGCTTCGTGCACTCCCTCCCGCAGCTCTTTCTCTCCACTTCACTCCTAACTTCCACTCTCATTCCTGAGGGAGAACGTCACCGAGGACTTCTCAGAGATATGCGAAAGGAATGGAGGGAAAACACGTCCAGTAATTGTTTGACAGGCACGTAGCGTGCGCTAAAACCTCTCATCCTCATTTAACTCCGTTGATATCAGCACACTCTGCAGCTAAGAGTCATGTATGTTACCATCCTAGAACCCCTTTCTTTCCATCTCTTTAGCGATATCTTCTCCCGTAATTTCTCTATATCGTTGATATCGCTCATTTCTATATTAAATTTTACTTAACAGGGTGTTCTTCGAGATTTTTATTTCCCACTTCTCGCGCTTCTTCGTTTTCTTTTTTTAACCCCACAATTCTGCCAAAATTGTTCATAATTATAATGATAACGCTAATTCATTTCAGAGTTGTATGAGACTATTTCCTTCTTACATATAATCCTATGTCATCGAACATTTTAAAGAAACGCAAGGAGTCAAAAATGTAATTTCGACCGAGAGATTCGGTTACCTGATCGTGCACTAGCTTCTCGATGACTTTACATAGTACAGGGAAAGAAGCTAATTGGGTGATAATCGACTTGATTACATTTGAAAATTTTATGTATTGGTCGTATTATCTCGCACTTTCACGGCTTGGGGAGCTTTCCCAGAATGAGGGAATGATTGTAGATGTTGGTTAATGTTAGTAAACTTAAAGTACAAATTTTACTTGTGATTCTATTTGAAATTTCGTTCGCTCCTAGAGCTTTAGACTTTACGACTCTTATAGCTTGAAATACTCAAAGTTTAGATATAGGCTTTGCAAGAGATCTTATACTTATTTGTAGATGCATCTATCATATGTGCCAAACAGTCTAAAACTAGGATAAAAAAAGTATCGAAGGAATATCTGATCGAAAATTGTTACCAAGGCAAATCATTGAATCTTTTTCATCCAAAAACACAATTAACAACATTGAGCATGCGGTATAAGTTTGGTTTGACTATTGAACGAAATTTAGACAAGAAATAAATGTAACTAAGGAGTTTTGACTCACGCAATTTAATCAAACTTCATTTTATGTTGAAATCGTTGAAAGATATGCTCGCATTACTTTCGATTTACGTATTTTTCTCTAAATTCGGTTTATAGATGAGTACGGTTCAAATTGAAAATTTAGTTCATTCCGATATTTTCTGGTATCGAATGCTAACCATGTAAATAAAAAAGAATTAATCGTTAAATATTCTCGCGGGAAAATGCTGCTCAACATCAATTTTGAGAGAAATATTTTTTTTAATAATATAAATTTAGTTTACCTATTAACCTTGTCGATTGATCGTGTTTTTTTATCTTCCAATAAATTCTCTTTTTCATGGCATCTGTGTTTGACATGTAGATAAAAGAAAGCAAGTTTAAATTTTGATCGAAAAATACATCATTCTTGTTGAAAACCGACGATTATTCACTCGATGAATCCCAATGGAAAATCCATATCAATGTACTTATATGAAAAGGGATATTAATCCAATATTTCGTTTATCCTTCAGTAAACAGAATCCTATATTCCCAATACTCTGTTTTCCAATGAGCGGTTGTATTACTCTTATCTTTTAAATGCACTCGAAACTGCGACCACAGATTGCAGATTGAGGTACAGATTAATGTTAATGAAATCAGATGGACGAAATGTGCGGATGAAAGTTCTTCATGTGTCACATCCCACAGTTAATGAAAAACTTCATTAATAGACATTTTTCTGCCCAAAATGTGCAAATTCTGCTGATACACATTTAGGAATACCTAATATTCTTTTTATTTTCTTCACAATCTTAAATTTTGGATCTGTTTGATTAGTTGGTAAAATAATGTTTCATTAAAGATGGAATGAGAGTAATTTTCTAAAATTTATTAGAAATCGTAGAAAGAGCACTATGTACTATTCGGAGGAATTTACATCTAAATAACACACATATACCATATACGTGTTTTAAAACATGTATTCTGTGATTTCTAATAGATTTTTAGGATAGATTACGGCCAAGTATAGCTTCAGGATATCATTTCTCGAGTGTCTTTTATTACTTAAAATAAATATCCTCTAAACCCCTTTATTATTGAAAACATTTATTTGCAGTTCTCCTCATGTTGAAAATACTCCATTTGATTTCACCGTTTTCTACTTTTTATTCGCTGATGTACAATTTTTTCTGAGAGTTTCGCCGAAATATTTTATCCTTGACCCACTTTATCCACAGTGTTAATGTGCCCATGCTATTTGTCATGTTTATCACAGAATATTGTCACTACTTTTCTCGAAATTCAGTTTAAATAAAAAATTAGCTATAAAATACGAAATTTTTTGATTCAGTATTATTTCATATGCTAAAGCATTAGTTTGTTTAATGTCTTAAAGGAGTTATCTTCTCCATTTTCTATGTAAATAAATGTAGAATTAATTGAAATATCAATGTGATACATTTGTTAATTTGAGTAGAACAAAATGATAACCAATAAAATGTAATTGGAATTATATGGAGGAATTGACAAGGAATAATATCACCCCTGGCACTTATTTATGTTAGGTATTGTTAATTCTACAGTAATATTATTTTTTAAGTGTTTCTCATTATGGAGGATCTTCGTGAATACTCTTTAGTCTGAATAGTGTTTCTGCATATTTTATTATTCATTGAATCTTTAGCATTGCCTTCACTTTGTTTTTAAATTTGGAAAATAAAAAATGTATTAGAGGCGGCTTTTTTCCACAGAATCGTGAGAAATGTGAACTTAGGATTGGCGGAAAAACTTCTTAAACTTAATTTACTAATAGACTTCAACTCGCATATGTAATGGAAATATGTCATCGGTTGTAAGCTGGATTATATTTCCCGTACAGATGCATTTAATCTTGTGAAATCATGATAAGCGTAAAAAGATTAATTGACAATGAAGATACTAGTATGTGCACTTTCTTATTTCGGAAAATGGTTTATTGGTAATTTTCAATGGGTTTTTATTTCTAACTTTTTAGAGCATCGTGTTATTACTATTTCCTTGAAATGGTAACATTTCTCACTACATTCGGAAGTAATGCATTTTCCGTCGTGTATTTCATGGTTCATCCTCCACGTCTGTATCGGGAAGAAGCTAATGAGGTTACCTTTCGCCTCAGAACGGCAAAAAGAAAACCAAACCAATTTCGTCCCGAGATCTTTTTCTTTCCTTAAAATTAGGTTTCCTTATAATGGAATCTTCAACCTTTTCCTCTTATTTTCCCTCTTCCTCTCTCTCTCTCCTTTCGTTTCGCTTATTTACCGTATAACTAGTGCGCCAATCTCGTCTCCCTTGCGTTAAGAATTCCGCCTCGCCATTCATTTATTCCGTCCTCCCCCTCTCCATCTGTATCTCCACAGCCCCGCTCCGACGCCTCCCCCATTTTGCTGCATTCAGACGCCCACTTAAATGCGAAAAACCTCATCCCGAAAACGAAACTGTTCCGCGAGGGTGAGCGTGTAGTGGATTCGGAAAGGAGAATGTCATCTCATGCGGAGGAGAGATTGCGTGGAAAGGAAATGAGGGAGAGACCGGCGCTCAAGGAGAAGGCGGAAAGAGACGCCGAAGGATGGATAGGCTGTGCATGTGCAGGCAGTCGACGTTTCCTGGAAACTGTCGCTGATCTTCCTCGCATCTCTCAGGTCTTCTGTGCGAGAGAGAGGGGCGAATCGATGCCGCTTTAGCCGTCAAAATTAAGACCTGTCAACCGGCATGAAGATCCGTCGATGCTCCACTTTTTGTGATTGCAGTTTCCTTCAAATGACGCATCTCAGCTGACAATTGAAGGTGGAGACTCGCATCCAATTTCCTTTTGGGCCAGCTCCACAGTCGGAACTGGGAAGTTTGTCGACAAAAATATTTCCGACGGTCGCTGCTTACCATAGCGCAAAGTATTAATAGTACTTACGTTAGATTTTACTAATACATAATAGGTATCGTTTTATAACCTTCGCTAGTTAAGCACGAAGAGCTATAATAAGTAGTAAGTGGGAATTAAAGCTTTTCAGGATAATTTTATTCATGAGTTAACGACCCTACGAGTGATATTTCTATCAATTACGTCATAAAGTACTTAAATTAATTGTGAACAATATAGTTATTTACTTACATTATATATTATATATCATATATTATATACTATGTATTATANAATTGAGTTTCCATATTATATATTATATGTTATATATTTCTCACTTTATATTACTTACTTTATTTACTTACGTATATAGCTTATTTATAATTTGAACAACATAGAAATTTATTCATTTTATATTTTCGCAAACGGTGAGCATACATACAATTTTTGAGCAAATTCCAAGAAGCAAAACGCAACAAATTTTCCGTAAATATTGGAAGAATGCACAAGATAGACATTAATCATCGATAGCTAATTCTAAGAAATAGGTTTACATAAGTACAACATTGTTTTATAGTACTTGCAATAATATAGATATCTAGTTCTGGAAGTTGTTAGCATAGGATTAAAATAGATTTTAAATGTAATTTTAGGTATTTGAGATGGGATCATTTTCTAAACGAATAATGCTACACGCTGAAAAACCGATTCTTGTGAGAATTATTACAAATACAAGAAAAGAATTTGTGAATTCGAGCCAAGGACTGTTATTCGATCAAAAGGTAGATTATTTTTCTCCGTATGATGGTGTTTGGCCAATTATCAAATTTTACATGTTTTTGTGGTCGGCTTCTAAGCGAACATGGATGATATAATACGCACACACTAGCAAAACCTTCTGCATGGTACATGTTAAGTATAATGAATATTTTACGACAGTTTTTATGACTTAAAAAGGATTTAAGAGTGTAAAAATGAACAGATATAAAGAAAAGGAAGCCTAAAAATATGAGCAGGATGGAAAATCTGTAATAGTGATCGAAGAGAAGATGACGAAACCTCAGAGATAGAAATGGTTACTCGCTTCCATCTTAACACTACAACCGAAAATGTAACTCTTCTCTCGAAATGGCCGGAAAAATCATAATTGTATTTCACGGGTACGCTGAAATGTTGTGGTGAGAGAGCAGAAGGGGTGTCGCATACTTCGGAGTGATGGAGGGAGACGAATGAGAAAAGAATGTCAGTTCCACACTTGTGCGGTCAGAGAATGATGGAGAAAAATGTGAGAATAATGGAAAATTTGGCGAAAAAAAGAACGGTTAAATAAGAGACCGAGAATGGGATTGCAAAGTATGTAAGGAAACGTGATGAATGTCCGGGCAATTTGAAGTGGTAAGGAATGGAATGGAAAGGTGGGAAGGAGATATAGGAATGAGAGAAGGAGGAGGTGGGGCTTAATAAAAAGGGCGGAAAGAGATAAAATATAAAATATTCATTCGAAGGAAAATGGCGGTCCCCCGAGCGAGGGGGGAGGACATTTTTTATTCAGAAAATCGCTCCAGAAATTGCTCACTAAACTCACAAAATGAGAGGAAGGATGAATTTGATGGAAAGATTGGAAGTGTGGGATAGGAAAGGTATGGATAGTTAATGCTTAGAATGTGCGAATAAATAATTTAAAGTTTGAATACAACTTTTGGAGAAAAGATTTTAATAAAATTTAAATTTTGTTTGTTGTGAAGGGGNTGCAGTCTACATTGGACAAACTAGTAGAAACATAGAAATCAGAACTAAAGAACATAAACAGTCGTTCCTCAATAATTCCAATGCTTCTCACTTCGCCCAACATTTACTTGAAAATAAACATTCCTCTGATTTCATGACCACCCTCCTTCATAGCCATTCGAAAGGAAGTAAAATAAAGTAAGTAAATATAACTGTGCGAAAATCAAGGTAAATAATAATTTCATTAACTTAACTTAACTTTTTTTTCTTATTCAATTTCGTACAAAGGTGAATGATACTTAACATGAGGTCCATTTATCATTTTTGCGATTCTTTCATTCAATTGCATAGGAACATTTAAACTGCATTGAATTCCAACTTCCGTCCAGTACGAGGATATCAGATTTGTATTAGAGAGTTATTTTATTTCCGTCGTAACGTAAATGCCGTGAAAAATTATGAAAGGTTGTACAAAGTTATGCATCAACGAACGTTTATGCCCTAACAGCAACTAAAGTGTACGTTTTGGAAAACGACTGTTTAATTAGTTTTCTTTTCTTCTAAAATTTATGCGAGTTTACAAAGTGAAAGCGTTTTACATGCGCTCTTTCTCTGTAGTTAAAATACCATATAAAGTTACTGTTTCAGGAAACTTTTTAAATCTTGAATTTTTCCGTCGTTTTCCATATTTTATCGTCTCTGAGAAACAGAATATAACCAGGATTTTACGGAGCTGGAGCAGCCCGAGTTAATTGAAGGGATTTGCGACTTTCTAGCAATTAAAACCAACCTTAGAGGGTTGTTTCCGTATTTGTTCCTGGTTGGCATTTCCTTGAGATTCATAAGCAGATCTATATACATTATGAGGCACGTTTTAAGAATTATTTCATAAAGTTTATCGGTCTTATAACTAATTAATGGATAACTCTATTGATAATAGTTGTCGGCAATTAAAAAAATACTAGTATCTATATGCCTAAACAAAAATTATCAATAAGGTTAAAAGATAAGGAAGGTAAGTCAGACAATCGTTCAATATCTCTTCTATGGGACTAAGGATGCTTTTAAGATACAAAGATAGATAATACCTTGTGTAGTTCCCAAAAGATTTTATTTAATACATATTTATTTAGGCTCACAATGTTTTTCCGGAAAGCAATTCGAAGATTCCTGTGCCGTGACTTTCCTCGTATACAAATTTTGCTGTCATTGTGGTAGCTGAAAACTGGAATTAAAATATCAGAATATGCGAGATAAATTGTATTTTTTTTCACAAACTGGCAACATGCTTTTATTATTGTCAGGGGGAGAAAACACCAGATTCCTTTCCCTCAAACGCCGTCATTATTGACTAAAAAATGCAACGCCATGTAATATCGCAATCTGACATCACTAAATTTACCAAGGCATTCTATACCATGGATGTGGCTCAGAATTTACATAATATTATTTTTATGCAAATTTTCTCTTTCATTTAGTACCATTTTTTTAATTCTCAAGAAACACCCAGTTAACGTCGGTAGCTAAATTTTAGATATACTTTTGGAAAGACAGCGCTCAATTGAGTTTCCCGCTAACTCGCGAAAGACCTTATCGCTGGAACTTCGGGTCATAATCTCTTCCATTATGTGGCGAACAGGAAGTGTTACGAGGACACGCCGAGCCAGGGAGTCCGATGACTAATCACGCCGTCGAGATCCCGTCCATCCACCGATGGCGTACGTCCCTGGGCGTCATCGGAAGTCGACCCTCCCTTGCGAGCGAAGGGGTGGGCGACGAAAGAGGCGCAGAGGTTTAGGAAGAAGCTGGGAAGGAAAACACTTTCGGAAAGTTTGAATCGCTTGAGACCACCAAAGTTTCCTCGAGGCGATTCGAAGCGACTCGCGCTATAAATAACGCCCGGGGGAATATCCTACAAAATGGCTTTCAAAGAAGAATATGCCCCTTTCTCGTGTCGGTCGTGTTTCAGAGAGAAAAGGATACGGTACCCAGAGATGAGGATGAAAAAGGGAGTGGAAAGAAGAAGAAAGAGAGGAAAGCGTCTCGTCCCATAACTTTGCTGACATTTCGGAAGGCCTTATGAGGCAAGGATTTCCCAAGTTTCGAGTGAAACACTTTTCCCGAGTTTACGATTATTTTTCTCCTCGTGTTTTGCTTTTTTCCACTCGAGAGAGTGCGAGTGGTTGCAATACAAGAAATGCCGAATATGGGCTGCGTTTTTTTTCTAACAGATATGTGCTCCTTAAGCGAGTCCCAGGACGAGATTTATTGGGGAAAGGTCGCCGTGTGCTCTTTTTTTGTCCGTTGTGTTTCTCCTTCCAAATCTCTCCCACTCCCTCTCTCTCCCTCTCTCTCTCTCTCTCTCTTCCTCGTTACAGCATTAGATTCTCGGACGTGAATAATGCATGAAGCTAAAGAGCAGCGAGAGAAAGAGAAGCGGAAAGAATCGCGGGGTAACGAGAATTAATTAGATTGACGAATACGATAACCGAGTCGGTTGTTTTTTTGATTGCATAAGTGGAATTAAGGCGGACTTTGTTGAATAAAAAGCCTTGCAATAATTTGGCGCATTATTGTGCCGAAAACGCGTCGAAATAAGAATTGGTGGGTTACTTTTCCGAATCGAGTTGCTTTTATATTGTATTCGAGAAAGCCGAAGGTTCATCCAAATTCTTTTGAGATTTTTGCCACATTTTGAGACAAAGTTTTAGGTTTGAAAAACTATTAAACATCACCAAAAAGTATAAACAATAGTATTGATCGCGTTTGCTTTCGTGAGATAAATCCTAAAGTATAAACATTAATTACTATTCAGTAATCTACCGTTGCTTTAACTCACAAATATAGGCTCTATTTTGACATTGTTTATTTATTTATTATTTATATTTATTATGCGTACCGTATATTTGGACAAGAAAAGATAATGTATTATTTTTATGGTCGCAAAAATTATCTATAGCAATTAATCAGCCAACATATCTGGAATACTCCATTCGTCGATAATATCTTTCACACACCATTTCAAGGTGACCTCGAGTAGGGCTCATACAAAAAAAATACTTTACATTCTCTATAAAATTCGCAAATATACACATTTCGTTTAACTTAGCTCTCCTTGAAAACAACTTATTTTATATCATGGCTTCTGTAAGGAGTTTCTAATGAACTGCTGGAAATAGATAATTTTAGAAAGACTCGAAAGAGAACAAAATTGAAGAACCCTGGATACGAACCTGATTCAGCCATCTGCCACCTGCAGGAGGACGAGTTGAGCAACTGCGCACGTCTGACGTTTCAATCCTTTCTCAAACCGATGGAGTGTTTGCAAACGCCAAATATCCCTGAGGAAATACGGAAGAAAGCGAGTTCTAAAGGCTATTATTTTTTCTTCGCACTCCATCTTTTGCAACAAGCTTTACCTTTTAAGTTATCTCTGAGAATTGTCAGCCTTCTGGTTTCCCTTTCCTTCCATACCCCTCTCGCAAGAACCTACCCTTCTTTTTGCAAACACATTCATGGTATACCCACTAACCGCTTTCTCAATGAGAACCTATTCCATTCCGTCCCCCACACATTCTCTGGTTTCACAAACCGTGTTACTAGGGTTCTTTGCATTCCTCTTCGTGCTCTTGTCACATACCACGCCAGTTTCCCTGATTTTATTCCATATTTTTCTGTCTTTAGCTGTATTGTCTCTGAACCTTCCCTCCTCCCGCCTTTAAAAACTTCCTTACTCCTCCCATACTGCTCGCAGTCAGGATATTATAGTCATTACCTCATTTTCTAATGTCTAGGCTTTACATATTAAGATGTTTTAGGATATCCAGTTCACCATATCCCTAATCCCTCGGATGAGCAACGCTGGGCCAAACTTCCTTTTATAGGTAATTTTAGTTATCACCTTGGCGAATTACTTAAACTATCCAATAGCAAACCCGTTTTTTACACAACACACAATATAGGTAAATCAATTTTAAACAACAAAGATAAAATAGATACAGCATACAAATCTGGTATATATAAGTTAATCTGTAACGATTGTAATGCAGTCTACATTGGACAAACTAGTAGAAACATAGAAATCAGAACTAAAGAACATAAACAGTCATTCCTCAATAATTCCAATGCTTCTCACTTCGCCCAACATTTACTTGAAAATAAACATTCCTCTGATTTCATGACCACCCTCCTTCATAGCCATTCGAAAGGAAGTAAAATGAACTACTTAGAACAAATAGAAATTATACAACACAAACACCACAACTACTCATTAACAAACATTCATTTATTTCCTAACCACTCACCTCTGTTATCTACCGTCTGTCTTCTCCCGTTACTTCCCACTCCCAATACCCCTAACCCCTTCCCTACCTGAACAGTCACCCCTTTGGTCATTGACTTATATATATATACCCTCTAGCTTGTGGCCCCTTCGCCTGATGATGGACTAAACAGTCTGAAACCGGTCGCGGAATAAACTCCAGTGGAATTTTTGACATAGTGTTTTTATTTCTACTTTTAGGCCTGATGATGGACTAAACAGTCTGAAACCGGTCGCGGAATAAACTCCAGTGGAATTTTTGACATAGTGTTTTTATTTCTACTTCCTAACTTAATTTCATACCGTTAGGCTCATGTATAAGCAGCCCCAACCTGTTAACTCCCGAAGGCGTTGCTACGTTACGAAATGGAAACTATTATCAACATACTTTGAAAGTCATCGTTAAATACAACTCGATTTAAATTTTACCTTGGCCTTCTTTTCAATATGCATTCGCCGTAACTCTCTATTTGTATACAAAAGTCTATTTTCTTACAACGGGAGATCAACGGCTTTTTAGCAAGAGCCAGATAAAAAGATAGGAACCCCATCTTTTTAGAAAATTACTCCTCGTGAGTACTGCGTGAAGAATTCCGCTAAAGGTTTTCTAGCTGAGACAGCGTACAGATGAATGGGAAGATGCTTGCTAACATTTAAGTTTGGGAAAGTTCGACAACTCTTGGAAGTTTTGAGTATCGAGTGGAAATTGAAAGAAGAGATTTCGAAAGGGATTTTCTCAATCCATTTTACCACCTATTTTCCATTTATCATCTATTCTTATCAAAATCTAGGTTAACGCTTATTAAAACTTATTGTTAGATCATATGTTATTCTTTCTTGCAGACATTTCAGTGAAATAGCTGTAAACTAGATCATCATGTTTAAATTACATGTGATGATCTAGTTTCCATGATCTACGATTATAGTATAATTCTATTCTGGAATATTATTCATCAATATTTCCTTAGGCAAGTTTGCTTATTGCATGTTTAATTGTTTAGTATATTGTATTATTTTTTATTAATCATCTCATAGAAATAGAATGTGATGGGAAATAAAAGAAAATGTTGTGCGTTCAAGACACAAAAATTTTTACCATGGACCTCATTACCTTTTCTAGATACATACAGCAACAAATTTTCCTCAAGTTATCTTTAATTGAGAGCAAATTGGTGACTTAGTAGAAATAAAACTGGTATCCCACGCAAAAACATTTCTGTTATCGTTTTTGGCGGTCATGAATATTTATCCCAGCTTATGGAAATACGCATGGCATATTAGTTTTCCATGCGTAATCTTCAGTAGTTAACTTAGCTCAGTACTTTTATTGTCAATTTAAACCTTGGAAAGAAACGACGGTCGTTGTCATACGGCACACATTCCGCTTTAATGCAAAATTTCAGAATGGGTCGTAAAGGATTAAGGCTCCAGGATTTAAATGTTGAACGAAGTAATCTCACCCTCCGCCATCTTATCTTCTTTCATTGTATTTTATCTCCATGGTTTCCTTCTTCGGCTCGCTTTCGTCCCTCCGGAATCCATCTTCGTCCCACTCAAGTGCCTTATTACATCGTAATGGATGGCCCTCCGCCATTGCACTCGCCATAACTCTAGCTTTGTCTTTCCTCTTTTGCCCAACCTTAAAAGTTATACGGCTCCCATTATTCCCTCTTTCGACTTTCTTCCTCACTTTTTCCTTCACCCTGTCCTTTCTCCATCCTCCAAAACATTCATCTACATTCAGAAGGTTGTTCAGAACAAGAAATATCTTTAAATGGCCGCATAAAAAGAAATACGCAATTTTTTTTGCTGAACGGACAAACTTTTAATGCATTTTTAAGAAACGTCACTAAATGTTCATTCAGTGCTCTTAACTCGAGTAAGGATTAAAATATAAATATAGGCTAGAGAGCAACTGTTAGAAACAACCAAAATAATAGAATCAGACCTTTTCGTATAACGGTGCTTCCCAATCGATGTGCCACGGAACATTAATGTGCCCTACGTAAGAGTAACGCGTAACATTTGAGAACGACATCTATTTATAATTCCTCTTAACATACGAGCTATGTTTCGCGGTATATCATTTCGTTTCATAAGTTATCATTAATCTTTTTCACTTCGCAGTCGGTACATGTTTTTCAATTCTATGAAGCCGAAACTTACTAACGCTTGGTTGAGTGTGCCGCAAAATGTCGGTTAGGTATGTAAGTGTTCCGCGGAAGACAAAAGGTTGGAAAGCTCCGAATTACAGGACTGGCAAATAATTGATTTTGAATTAAAGTACCACCAAAACATTAAGTACATTAGAATGTATGATTTAATTTAAATACTTAGCAAATATAAGCGATTAGATATCTTCAGAGTTGATGGACAGAGTCAAAAATCAGTAAGGCGCTGCCCTGAGGCATAAAAGGTTGGCTCAGTTGAGACGCCGTTACTATGGTGCTACACATCTCTTCCACGGAGCGCCTTCTAAACAAAACATTTCGACTGAAAAGGAAGTAAATAGAAAAATGTTGTATAGATAAATTTGTGTTTTTCTCGATGATTATTAATATCTTTCCCGAACTCACAGAATTCGCACGTTCAATCTTTCTCCTGGCACCTGCTGGAAAAATTGTTCCCTTGCTCACGAGGATCATATGCTCGTTTTCTTTTCAAAGAGGTTTTCAAACATTTCGGAGACTATCTATTTAAGTTCTTTCACATTTTTCTCCCCCCCCCAGTATTGCCTTCCCTCTATTTCACCTTCGTCTCCTTTAAAAACTCTTTCGCCCGAGAACGAAGTCTCTTGCGGTATTTTTCCCAACGCCGTCAAACCTTCCGACTAGAACGTCACTCCGTTGCGTTCAAAAAATGTCTCCAAGATGACTTGAATTGGCTGCTATCCTTAGATCGGCCGCTTCTTTTAATTTAATATCTGCCTACATCAAAAACGAGAATGAGCATCCATGAAAAGTTTTATTCTAGTCGGTATAGCAACGGAAGGCGTAAACAATATTTTCATCTTATCTCAAAATTTTATTTAACATTGAAGTCACTGAACGATATTTCTATGCTATCATAAACCTTTTTGAGTTCCGAAATTGTTTAGGATAATTTGGTGATATTAAATATGTAGGCATTATTTCTAATTAAAACGTTCTTTGACGAATATCAGTGCAAATAAATGGCGCCAATGATAACCTGCCTCGGTTATTGATAGCAATTCTGGTAAAACAAAAGTTTGCTAAGTAATCTGTGAAGATTGTTCTAATTTCAAAGTAATACTAGACTATAGATAATAAATAGATACTCCTCACTACGACTATAATAGGAGAGACAGATATGGAATGTTGCGCGACTTTCACATACGTAGATTGCTTTTGCATGGTTTTCGTATATTTTACTCTGTCATTTTTGTGTCTTTGTAATATTAGAAAAGCTATCCAGGAGATGTCATTCAGACATCTCAGATCATCTCAGAAGACAGATTATTGTTTAAATTAATTGTAAATACGTTTTTACCACTTGTAAACGCTCATTTTATTCATTGAACATTCGCCATAAGTGACATTTAATATTTACAATTTGGTGCAGCTTTTTATTCCAGATCTAACGCGGAGTTTAATACAAATTCTTTGTTCCATTTTTGCCGCAAGCCAAAAATTGCCGATCGCAGTTAAACACCTTTAACCTTTTTGACTGCTAACAATAGCCTAAGCTTTTAAAATGGCTACCCTTAACACTTAATGAGTACCAATACACAAAAAAAATTGACAATTGGAGTTATACAGCCCGGGAAATTAAAAAAATTCCTATTTTTTATCACACCTCGTATACCGTTACATTTATTCTTTTTAATAACTTTTAAACTCGTTCACATTAAAAGTGACCTTCAACGAAATTCGTCACGAATATTCATAAAATATTTTAACCTAACTTCATAGAGAGATGCTTAAAATTTACCTGCAGAAATGAAATTAAACAGCACAGCTAAAGATGAGGTCAATCCTTCCAGAGGAAGTTAAGTCGAATTTTAAGTTTTATAACATGACGAAGAATTCTTCTTTGAAGAAATGTAATATTACATTGTCAGAAAACTTTGAGTATAAAACAGCATACGATATTCGAATTATTTTCTACATTCACGCATTAAGATTCAAATCTCTGATGCATCAGAGGTCTAGAATAACTTTCACGCTGTTAATAATTTTGGTAAAGAAAACAGACTGATAATAATTCCAGCATGTTTGCTAGAATGAACAGCTGTCACCTAGAAGGTTTTCCGGGGAATTCTTATCGGAAGTTTTTCCGTAGTCGAGTTCCGAAACTTTTTCCATTATTCTGAAATGCCAATTTAAGCACTTCACATTCTGTCTCGAGCAGATTCCTATATTTACTATATTCCTATTCTCGAGAGCACTTTGCAGTAAATACCTGGAAAGTAAGATATTTCCTTTAGCATTCACTCACGTATTGTTTTAAATAATTTGGTCTTCCAAATCGCCTGGATATTTTATTTATATAAGTTATTTAATTATGAAGGGCATATTATACCTCTGTGAACATTTTATTTGCATTAAGAACTCAGATATTTTGTCAGTATTTGAAATAGATTACTGTTTCTGTTGACACAGTTCCTCCTTCATCGTGGTTAAGTTTAATAATCAGCAATGAAATTTTTCTTAAAAAATGTTAAAGAGAGGTAAAAGATTTCCTTATCACGGTTTTATTATTTTCTCTATATGCTATCGTTAAAGAATTTAAATTGTTTAACTGTCTTTAGTTTCATTATGTATGGCATTTAGGTCTGATATGATTATGTATACTTAAAATGGACTTCAGCTAATGTTCATATTAGTAGGGCCTGATATTATAAAATTACCATGGATATAATTTGCTCGAGTTAAAGTTAAGATTAGATTCAATCTCCATGTTAATGAATCAGATATTTATTGGAGATTAACTCTAATATTCACTTTAACTCTAACAAAATGTATAATATAAGGCCATTGAAAATAAGTTGTGTATTTAATTATACATTATAACACCTTAAATAACATAGCCTTAAATCTACATTTATTCAGTCAAAATAGCATCACTTTCCCACTCTCTAATTCAAGTAACTTTTATCTTCAATTTAATGCCATTGATGTTGTGTCTCATCTTAATGGGCAAATTCGAATCACTACACCAACACATGTTAATGGACACCCATCAACTGTTTTATTACCAAACTAGCTGTAGTAGATATATAAGCAGGGTGAAATGCATGGTAGTATACATGCTTGAATTTCGAAGAAGAAATGAAAGAGTAGCAGTTTGAAGAATAGCAAATTGAAGGAGAGATCTGTCTGTTGTGGTAGCTAAGAGGTCGGAGTACCGGCCCGGAAAGTTTGGGACCCGGGTTTGATACCCGGCTACGGCAGACATTTTTCTCCTTCATTTCTTCAAATCTGCAGTAGATAGTTTCCTAATCATGTAAAAGTCAATTCAGAGAAAATTGTATGCAAATGGTAGTTACTAATTATGAAGCCGATTTCACGAAGAATGGGTTTGGAAGAATTCTCTTTACTAAAAAAATACTATAGCAGTGAATATTTGTGCCTTTGTAATATTTTGGAAAAAGCAAACTATTGATAACCAAGTAACTTAAATAATGTCATATTTAGAGTAAAATTTTTAATATTAAATCATTTATACAGATCCTTGCTGGGCTTATGATAAGCATAATCTTAACTAATGGTAGTTATTAGTGATCATGCCAGTGTTATACTAGTCTATACTAATTCTAAACCACATGCTAAATAAAATTTCAATATTTTTCATTGCCATGGATACGTTTCACAAAGTAACACCTCATAAAGTTTTATAAGTTAAGAAAAAGTTATATCAATTGTTACCTCAAGGAGTGTACTCACCCAGCCAGAATTAGGAAACTAATTAATTATTTATGAGGAGGAAAAACCACTCTCTGATAACTTTTATCCGAGGTTCAGCAAACTATGAGATCCACTACAGAGGTGTTGCACTCTGGGCATTAGTTACATATTGTAGCTTTAAATAAACTCCGGGATACAAAACTCTGGACCATGGTAGGAATGAACGTTGAGGAGGACGAGCCTGCACCGATTTTTAAACCCGGAGAAGATACCAGAAGAAAGAAGGTAGCGTTGAGGGGGACAGTGGATATCGGAAGCAAGGATATTCTTGGGCGTGGGGACACACTATGGCTGAGATTGGATAACGCGAAGCTTTTCGGATATATTCACGTCTCGAGGATAAAAACTATTCACTCACGAACACAAAAGAGAGAGGGCAAAGCCGAGGTCTCGGGAAACTCTCCGCTTTATAATATCGTTCCAAACTTTTCCGTCTCGCTAACGCCCGGGGAGGGAGAGCATTAAAGGGAGAAGAAGTACGGCTCGCAGCCATGATGATTTTTTTTTAGGTGAGAGACTTTCCCCCGTTGTATTCTTCTCTCTCCTTACCTTCACCTCACATCTTCGTTCGCCTCTCCTTTCTCCTTTTCCTGCCATCCCTTTCTCTTCGCTGACCTCTCCGTGCCTCTCTTTTCTTCCCCTTCTCGTCAGCCTGCTTAACCTTTAACGAGACGTGACCGAAGAAGATTCCCAACGCAGTAACCGCTTGAGTGTGCTACGTTGACACGCGGTAGGATTCCAGGCAAATGAATTGCTTTCTCAAATGCTACACCCATTTTTATATTCTCTGGATTTGTTGGAAACAAAGCGCCTTCCGCCTCCTCAACCCATATTCTTCTCTCCGATGCCTACGTAAGGATTTCTCCCTGACATCTCGAAATACAACGGCTACCGCGTGAAATATGCACGGCAATTCATATCATCGCGCTTCACCTGTCGGCGATGTTTGAATCGTAAATTCTTAAAAATTCAGCATGACCCGCCTCGAAACTGCGCAAGCTTAACCTTAAGTGAAACATAAAGGTAGTCTTGTGCCATCTTCTTAAAGGAAACTCAGAACGTTCTCGGTTCTCTCATACTCAACCTCTTCTTAGATATGATGGGCATACTTCATTAGCCGCATTAACTTGAATACGATCGTTATATTTTCTATATATATATTTATTAAACTTGGCAGATACTGTTTCTCTTTCTCATTCAAACCAAAAGTCTCATTCTAGCATCAAGAATTAAATTACAGGACGATAGTTAATGATATAGTATATCATAGAATTCGTATCAGTATTTTTGAGTTTTTGATACATTGTACCACTCATTCTTATGCCATTCGTGGGAGGTCCCTGTGAGTGTCTACAGAATCTACTTTAACAGGAACTTTTAAATATTTTAATGAGATGTCGTGGCGAATGGTAAATCTAATATGGTCCCAGGCTCCCGGATAGCAAAGTGGGCAACGCGTTCGACTTCGGTGAAAGCGGTTCCGGGTTCGATTCCCGGTGGGGGCCACGTGCAAAATGACTAAAGCAGTCGGAGCACTTTTTTCAGTGCTATACTATACTATGGTCCCCCATTCTTCTTTACAGATCTCCTTAAACGAAAACACCACAAACGTATGGTTCATTAAACTGCATTTGATAAGCGTTAGAAATTCATAGAATTTTAATAAATGTTAAATTTTTGAAAGCTCGAAATAATTTTTCAGCTTCTACTATGACTAGTTAGTTATTACAAATACCAAGCGTAGAAATCATATCAGCCCTTAAAAAAATATTTCAATTGTTCATATCCATTAGAACCGAATTATAATTCTCTATAGGCACACGTATTTTTAATTCGCAGAAGTAATTTCATCGGAAAGGAAAGCTGTAAAAACTAATAAGGAACAAGAAATAAAACAGAGTAAATTCGTACATAAATTACCCAATAATAACTAGAGAAATAAATAGAATAGCCGATAAATCATCTAGTATTTCCACTCTACAATCTTCATTATTCCAAAAGATATTAATCGTATTTAACACAATACGTTAAGGTATGCAAGTATAGAAGTTGTGTCGGTTGAAAATAAAATGAAAGAAATCATCGGCATATACGATAAAAGGCGTTTAAAAGATAGAACGCGGAACGTTGAGATGTTGAGATGAAGGAACGAATGAATAGGTAACGCGTGTTAGTAATTTTGAAACCTCGACAGAGAAAAAACTTCGGTAAGATGTGAAAGGGAGAAGAGACGAGGAAGAGGAGATTTTTTTTGAAATCCTGCGGAGTATAACGTCGTAAAATATTAAAAGACTTTTATTTCGGGTTTGACGCACAGTGATGGATTGCAGACGTTTAGCGCGTTTATTCGGGGAGCAAATATTTGCTCGTTCGATAGACGTTGTTTCCTTACTCCCGTTCTTCTATTTGTGTCTTTCACGTTGATCAGTTTGTCTTTTGCAAAAAAAATGTGGTATTCTATTTCACTGAAGAACGATCGAATTATAAGATCTTATGTACACTTCATACAAGGAAGGGGTAATGATTCTCAATCTTCTGTGATTCTTACAATACTTCCAAAATTTATTTTACCTATTACGATCCTTCACGTATACTATTTTCTCATTTCAATATCTTAAGTTTGAATTCTATGTTCCATCTATTATTTCACCTTAAAGAAGAGTTATATGTGTAGAGACAGTTAACTTTTACTGAGCATATAAATATGTTCTCTGACCATCATAAGTACATATACAAACATGTACTTGGTAATTAAGTAATGAGAATGAATTATTTCTCTCTATTCCTTGATAGTTTTATTTATTTAAGCCTTTCTGGCCAGCCCTCCTCTGATTTAGAGGTGTGCATAGGTTCGGGTCAGGTCAGGTATGAGTGCATCCTCTGGTTTGAACCTCACTCGAGCCGTGATGGGACCACGCACAGCAGCTATACTGCGCATTGTATGTACAAGGCACGTGATATCCGGCTTCGTCGGTAATTTCATGTTTCACAAACAAAATTTTACCCATTTCCTAGTTCTCTTATCGAAATAAATATGATGACCTTCTCAGCGTTTGAGAACCAGGATTTTTCACCACTTTAGCCCATGCCTAAAGCGAGTGCAGAGTGTCAATTTCGTGCATGGAAACTTTCCCCCTAGCGTTAATATCCCTCGCCCTTTCAATTATTTCACCTTCCAGCAGATAACGTTCAGATAACACCGCCTGTATGCATTAGTTCATCACCTGAGTTCATTAGTTATTTTCGCATTAGTTATATTAGTGTTCCGTATTGCGCGGTTTTATTGGGATTCCCCGAAATAGAACGTGGTATTGGGATTTCCGGAAATTGCACATGATTTTGTTGATCCGAATTTATTATAATTCCTGGAGATGTGGAAGAAAAGGAACTTTCAACGGGGTTTCTAAAATCTCTTTAGCCACTATAACGGAATTTATAGATCAGTTCATGCTTTCAATTTCGATATAAGTTAAAAGTTAAGACGAAATGTAATTGACGCGACACCTTGCTGTGAAACAGATAGATGTAAACAACGCCAGCGACGACTTCTTAACAAAAAAACAAAAAATGTCAAATGTCATAGAATCTTATTTTAGTCGTGAATCATTCATACAATTTTGAAATTGCGAGAACTTTGATAAAATACACGGAAATTTCGTAAACATTTCTCGGAAATAAACAAACCATCCCTTTGACGACCAAGGCAATTGTTGAACATTGATTTCATGGGTTTTCCCATATTAATGTTGGATTCACTTACAACTGGGGCTCTCCGTGAACAGATAAAAGAATTCTTCCATTGCTGGCTTTTATTCTACTCGTCATTCCTTCAGTTCCAACGTATCACATGTTTGTTTGTCTATGAAACCATGGTGTCGTTCGAGTAAGAAATAATCCCAATTGTATCAACTCGGAGCAACCTTGAGGAGGTGCTTGTTTTCCATATTATAGCGCGCGTTCAAAAAACAGCCCCTGTGAAATCGTTTAAGCAACCCTCAGTACACACTTGTGTAACGGGTTGCCTTCGTTCGCGGCGTTCGACCATTAGGTTCGCGTTTTACCTCGCTCGGGTCTCACTAGTATCATTACGCAGAAATGTATGAAAACATAAGGAGACGAATATTGCAAACGTATGCTATTTCATTTTTAGTTTTTCATAGTATTTCTATCAGATAACAAACTATTTTTAACTGAACGATGATTCCTAAAAGATATTACGCTAGTTACTTAAAACACATACCTAAAATAAAATACCGAAAACGACTCCTTTCTTTTTGTTTAAAGGCAACTCACTTCCATTGAATTGATATGTTTATCTTCTCCGCTTAAATTCTTTTGATTTCACAAATAACATGACGATATGACGACAGTGTCATAGAGAAGAACCACCATCGAGCACCTGAATATATAAATATTTTAATATCCGATAAGTTTAGCATAGAATTTTAGAGAAAATTGGACAACTTTCAAGTCATATCTTATTAAGATGTTGTTTTTCTCGAGACAAATATGGTCAACTCAATTTGGAGATCCTGTTGGAACTCATTAAGTAAAAGATAACAGGTCTCTTACCATTTCTGTATATTCCATCACCATAAAGTAAATGGTTAACAATACATATAGATTGAAGTTAACGACCTCGTTAGTGTATTTCGTGTAATATACGACTTTTTCGAAAAGTATGACTGTTTTTTATATCTCGAGAATGTTAAGACTCACATTGCAAAAACGAGTATTTCAGGAAGAATGAATTTTCTATATTTTCTATTATGGCTTCCACGAAATCATTGGCAACCAACTGTAAATAGAGTGGTAGAGTGACTTTATTGCAGTTTGAACAGAAGAAAATCAGAGGTCGCCATAATCAACTGATTTAAACTATCAAAATATTTAACGAAATAAACCTCTTCCTTTACACATAGACATCATTACTGATTAACACCAATTAATCTCCTCTTCAAACATTTTTCACCTTGCTTCTTTTATTAAGTCGTAAAATTCAAGTAACTTTTTAATATCCATAGCTTACTTTACAAATAAACATTTTTCTAACGGTAGTTCGTTATACGGTAGGTTTTTAAGTGGGATACAGCTTTGTGTATAAGAACAACTCCGATACTATGAGAAACGAACGAAATTTCCGCGAATGTATTTCTTACGATCTTATTACGATAGAAAGGGCATCTTCAAAGCGAAGGAGGTAGAGTCCAAAGACAGAGTGTGTGCAATTATTAGTAGAAAATGATGCCTTTAATGAAGTCTCCTTCCATTCAAAAACATTTCCATTCTTTCGAAGATAGTTCATTCAAGCAACGCTCAAACGTTCATTCTAATTTTAACATAAAAGGATTAAAAACTATTTATAAGGAAAATCGATCATCATTATCTTTGTATATGGCCGTTTTATTAAAGACTTATTTCTTCCGATGACGTAGAGGCGTTCTTTGCAGTTGGTGTTGCTTTTAAATTAATGCGGTCTTCGAGTAACGAGTGACGCATATATATAGCTATAATAGTAATAATAATATATTTGGGCTTACAATTTGAAAAATGATAGATAATTTCATCTAAGCTTTATCTACTTACATCCTGCATACATCATGCATTATGCATACATCATACATACACAAGCATATGAAGCATTCGTGATGTAAACCATGGTTGTTTGTATTTTTTTTAACATACAAGTTAAAAATCAAAATGAAGGGAAAAAATAACCATTGTCCTCCTGAACCAGTTAGTGGCTTATCACGAGGTACCGCATTAACTATAGCCTACAAATAACAAAATTAATACAATAAAGTAAATAACCAAAATATGTACAACTTTACATACATCAGAAAAAAATAGAATAAAATAATTAATGCAATTAATTTGCAAAATATTAATACATTTGTAATCCACTACAGTATATAGATAAAATCAAAATTATATATACTACAGGCATAATTGAAATTACCAGATTTTAATTTTCTTATTAAAAGTGAACAGTTTGTCTATGGACCGCAGATTTTATGGTAAGCTGTTGAGAAGTCTAGGGATAGTTACAATTAATCTATTTCTACCACAGGTGTTGTATTAATTTGGTACTGAATATATTGTTCGGCTTCTAATATATAATAATAATTTAATATATGTAAAAGAACTTTAAGACTTCCTCGGTTACTTGAAACTCAAGATTTAAATATTTTTCTGACTTTCTCAATGGATATACAAGCTTCTTAAGGTCAATAAGTTATCGGAACTGGAATTAAAAAGACGAAAAATCAAATGATATCCATCAATAATGACCTAACGTCCATTTTCGTTGCATTATTATGACTCAAAAGTTTTTTCAACGCGCATTGAATGGAAGTGTTCTACGCCATAATTTATTTTGACATTTCGAAAAATTAATTGGTTAATGCCGTGGCTTTTTCCCGCGGGATTTGGTATACCAGTATCATCATTCATATCACAAAGTGTGGTTGTATAAAGTTGTAAGGGTAGTTTACTTGGTGGTTAAAATGTTTTACAAGAGGCAAGACTATCGGGCAGGTCAGCGGACGATCCTATCTTTCTTTCCCAATTGCTATTTGCCTTTCCAAAGCCCATTCCGATGCGTTCTCGCAAAAGCAGACGCCGCATAAAGATCAGATTTGGCGAAAGCGAGACGTCTTTACGGCCCTCCCGACCTTCTGCAATCCGATGCATTCGCCCTTTCTCCGAACGCATACTGCGAAAAGGTCGACTCCTGCGCAAAATCAGTTGCCAGAAGTCGTGTCTACGTTATTCGAGTGCGATGACGAATAGGAAATAGCCGGGGAGAATGCCAACGCGGTGGTGGCAAACCAGAAGAAATGCGCGTTGCCTCCCCTACCTTTAGCTCCGCACACATTGAAAAGTAATGGGGAGAAATTATGCCATAAGCGAGAAGAAGAAATCGTCACATACATCATTCTTTTTTTCATTTTCTTATTCAAATTCAGGTAACTGTCCAGCAGAAATTAAAAATAGAATTGCCCAAGAAAAAAGGCATTTAATAAAATTAAGAACTGCTAACGGCAAAGAAAATGAATTTTGCTACAAGGAAAAGATTCACGAAATGCTTCACATGGGGCATTGTTCAGTATGGAGCCGAAACGTGGACTTTGAAGAAGAGAGAAGAAAAGTATGTAGAACGTTTTAAACATGGCTCTGGCAAAGATTGGAAAAGATTAGTTGGAAAGATAAAATTAGAAATGAAGAGGTACTGAGGAGGATTGGGGAAGAAAGAAATATTCTAAAAGAAATTTAAAAAAGGAAGGCAAATTGGATAGGTCACATTTTAAGGAAAAACGGAATACAGAAAGTGATAATAGAAGGGAAAATAGAAGGGAAGATAGGAAGAGGAAGGAGGAAGTATGGAATGCTGGCTAACATCAAAGAAGGAAGAACATATGTCGAGATGAAGAGAGATGCACAAAATAGAATGCTGTGGAGGCAACAGTTTCGTTGAAACCTGTCCAAGGACAGAATGACCGAAGAGAGACAGAGAGATCATTCTTTTGTGGAAGAAGAGAAGATTGGTCAAGATTTACAGAATTTGTTAAGATTACGTTTCTACCGATGAACGCCTAATTCAATAGGAGATAGATATCAGATCGTATACAGTTACATGTTTCATTTACCGTAATATCTTTCGTTATTGTCTCTCCTAATTTCTATATAAATAAGATTGTCTTACACAATTTCTGTCCTTATTAATACTTTAGTAAATTCCTTTAACGACTTTAGTATAGCGTAGTATAATATATTATTTTCTAGAAGTTCTTCGACAGCTGAGTTCATTTCAAGGATTTTGGCCCCGACCGAGTACTGAACCCAGGACCGCTTTCACCAAAGGCAAACGCGCTACTCAATTGTACATCCGGGAATGCTCCCACAGCTCTCTGAAAAGAAAAACCTCACTAGTATTTCTCTTTCTTATGTAAATGTGTTAATTCAGACAATGTATCTGCACAATTATGAACACCTCATGACTGTGTTAACTTTTTTTAATTTTTAAATTTCAATTTCTCTGAGGTTCATTCCACATTAATATTTCACGATATTACTTCATATCAGCTGTTGCAGACACTTGACGTTTCCTTATCTCAGCAGTTAAACATTAACTTGCGACAGCTCTCTGAGCAGTTGATTCTTCAAGTTTTTCGAAGTTACATAAAGACGACCAGAAAACGTTAAAGATCGTATAAAATTTATTAAACAGCATGTGATTTCGTAGAGTTTTCTTTAAAATTCCAACCTCATTGTGAACAAACGTTTCATACTTTTCACGCAGCTAGGCAGCTGCGCCAGTGTCTCTGAATTTCCACTTGATTGAGCATGAATATTAATGAAAATTCCGTACAACCTACATTTTCTCTATTAACGAAAACCACATTTACATGATATTACCCCCAAATTTACGTTTGCTGTTCTTCATTCTATAAGATCCTCCGTTAAATATACCAAAGAAATTAAATTATTAGTTAACTGAAGTAAATTATGGCGGATTCTTTTTGTTTGTCAATTAGGTAGGAAAACACTTCACACATCTCAACGAAGCTGGTTAATATACGAAATATTTCTCCACCACTGAAGGAAAATATTGGTGTTGTTGCTTCTATTTCCCCTTTTATTAGTCTTGTCGCTTCTAAATATACTTGGTAAATATTTTATTATATTGCTGAAAGGGAATGTATTATATATACATACATACATACATATTTAAGGGTTAAATGGAAGATAGGACTCTTTAGTCGACCAATTTCGCCCAATAAAAAAGACTTTAGTATTGCATTGTTTTTTTAT
>KZ308350.1:111915-122995 GCA_000376725.2 Ladona fulva | reverse complement strand
ATAAATATAAATTATATATATATAATTTTGTCTTTGTCATTCGAAGTTATTAGATTATTAAACTGCAATCAAATTACTGTTGCTAGGCGTCAGCCAGTAGAGACAAAATACTCTGCAAACAGCGTGACCTATACGCTGGTCATTTAACTTCCATGCGAAGTAAAATTACTGTTCAGTTCACCATTTTCCGAATTAATGTAGTCTGCTTTCAACTCGTCGAAAAACGGCAAAAATTGTCCAATCACTAGTTTTCCACGATCCAAGCTCCAAACGCACATTGTCGTTCCTCTTTAGCTCCGTAATTCTATCACGCCTGTTTTTCCATTCACTCAGTCAGTCAACAGGTGGAGTGGATGGACGTGTTTTCAACCAAAGCCTCGCTCTCGCCATCTCTTTGGCCCACGCAGAGGTCTCCCCAACCACAATTTAGGGTGACGCCGAGGTATCGAGAGCGATTCGAAAACTTTGCCTTCGCATCTCGTGTCCCCTCCCTTCGAGGGCCAGGTCACTCTTGCTGTAACAACCCCTACTCGCACCCACATCATTAGCGACTCATTCTTTCTTGTTCGATTAAATAGACAAAGAGAAAGGTCCTCGTGAATCTATGGAGGTTTAAAGGGCGAAATGTCAAAGGAGAACGTAAGTGTTTCAGATAGAAAGAAGAAGAAAAAGTAGAACTTAGATTGGCTATCGAAATTATTGGATTGACTGTGAAAAGCAGCGCTAGAGAAGCTCAGAACCTGGAAGGCTCTGAGAAGATCTTGGAGAGAATGAAACAAAGACCACCGACGACCTTGTTTTGGATACAAACTGGAGCTATATTCCTGATTTTATCATTTATCCGTCTAGTTTAAGCTTCTTCCTTTCTCAGACACTCTAAAATAGCTTCCAATCAAGTTAATATTTAATTAAAGTTAATGGAGAACCACAATCAGAGAATCTCCTTGAAATGCTAGGTCCATTATCACAGTTGGTAATGAGCTCTTAAATAGCTTTTTCGTGCTTTTAGTTATCCAAATCTTACTTGATTCTGCAATGATTGATATAAATTTCAATTGAATTGAGAAATAAGGAGTGTAATTGAAAGATTTGTGGACTCCTCTCCTATACAGTTCTCCCTGTCTCTTCCCGTTGTCCCTTCCTTTTCTTCGCCCAATCTTACGCGAGCGCCGCACAAATTGGCCCACCCTACAAAGGTAACGCAATCAATGAGTAACGGAAGAGCAAGAGGTTGGAAGCAGAAGAGAGAGGTGGGGGAGCTACCGGGAAACAGGAAGGACATGGAGACCAAAAAGGGAAAGACGGGAAAGAAGCGATACCGGCGAAGATAGGAGTCGATGAACCGAAAGGGAAGTTGGAAGGCGTTCCGCGCATTCGGATAAGCACGAGTGCGAAGGGGGACGAAGAAAGTCGGAGAAAGGGTTCCGCGTGTTTGTGAATGGAAGGCAAAAACAGAAGCGAGGATTGGCAGCGTGAGGAAAGAGATATCGGGGATGAGTCGGAGGATGAGAGTCCGGGATTTCAGCAACTGCAATGCGGCAAGCGGCTGTCTCCGCTTGGCCTTTCGCAGTTCGGGTCAGCTGTGGTAAACCGTATCCTAGCGGGATAAGGGAAGCAACGGCGGAGGATAGCCTTCCGAACTCGCACACCTCTCCTTTCCCCTCTTCGCACCTCTTTCCCGCCCACTCCAGCATCCGTTTCCCTCGACTTCCCAAAAGCTCCTTCCCCACGCACCCACCCCTCTAATCCCCAACCCACCTCTCATTCCACTCCCTGCAGAGCCACCTCAAATCTCTTTCCGCTCTCTCCTCTTCCTTAATCTCCTCCTCCGTCTAAAACCTCCAAAAAGCCTTTCTTCTCCTCCTCATTCTCCGATATCCTCCGCTGTTTCCGCCGACTCCCTCATGCAAGTCGACTTTAATGCCTCCACTAATCTGTTATCCACGTGCGAGCGTGCTTTCCTCGTACATTTGCGACCTTATCCCTCATGCGTTACGCCACCTTTGCCTTTGTCACGCCGCGTTTACTTCTTCAACGCGACCGTGTCGGTTTCTCTTCATTTGATCCCCTGTTACTCTCGATATTGCGCCGTCCGAAGAGGGGAACTCCAAGGATACTCGGCCCCGTGCTCTGGCAAGTACTCACTTCGCTTCGGCAAAGGGAGTTGATAACTCGTTAGCGTGATAAAACACCGCGGTGTTTATCAATGCAATTTAGCAGGGATGAAATTCATGATGTTCCTATGTGGATTAAACGGAATTTTGCATTGAAACTGCGAGACTTCTACGCCGCATTTGCTATGCTATTTGAAACTTGAATTCTCGACGAGAGTGTCAAATTCTTGTCGAAACTGATGAGCTCTTTCAGTAGAATTAATGCTTTATAGACTGAGAAAACTGTCCGTGTATCAGTGATGAAAATTCAAATTGGAGGTCTTTTACGTTTTAATAATACTGAACCCCTCGATGTAAAAATACGTTTAGCGCTTTATGGATCGTTAAGGAGACTTTTTTCACACAATTACGTTTAGTTATAGTAAGAATTTACTCTTAAGTACATCAATGTGCAGACATTCGTTTCAGTTTTAATTTACATACATTTACATTTAATAACAAGTCAACGGAATCTTGTCTATGGCATAAGTTGCTATGACATAAGTTGCTATGGCATAAGTTGCTATGGCATAAGTTGCTATGGTATAAGTTGTATGGCATAAGTTTCTATGGCATAAGTTGCTATGGCACAAGTTTCTATGGCATAGTATACTATAGATATAAAATGTTGGCAAAACTTTAGAAAAAGGAATAATTGATAGCTAAAGACTGGCATTATGAAGTCCACAAATTCTCGAAGTATCTCCTTTCATTTGTCGCTTTTTCCTGCTTGCATAGAATTCCTCACCTTGGAAAATTCTTTGATAAAAATTAATATGCCGGCGAAAATAGTTATTTAGTGCTAGTACGTTTTTTTTACCGTCCAAGGAATCATTAATTATGTCACCATGGCGAAAATCCACTGTATATCGCCCATCACTGAAGCACATTTCATTTTCAGTACATTTCTCTTCTTCTTCACTTAACTATCGCTTTCCTTTTTCCACGATCACAACTTCCGCAATCTCGTTCCATTGGCTATGGTCTCCCTATTAAGCATTAGCGTATGCCCCGTGATTGACCTCTATTCTCCCTTCCCATGCTCCGTACACACGCCTCCTCCCAGACTGCGCACCGAGTGAGGGGACACGCGTGCCTGACGCTCTTCTGCAAAGCAAATTCAATTACATGACAGCGAAGTTTCCCCACCACCCGTCCGACCTTTTTGATTGAATATGCATCGCCATTAGGTTCGTGTTATTTTTCCATCAGCAAACATCGTTTCCTGTGCGTGTTGATTAAATGATGCATTGTTTTCTTTCTTCCACCACTTCCTTGCTTTTATTTTCTTCCGATGTACTGCCAAGTTCTTTTTCGGCCATCGGTTGCAAGTAAAAAGCTTACTTGATTTCGAAGATTTTTTTTTTGAGTGAACCGTAGCTTAAATGACAGAATTGTTTAAAAAAAACAGCAAAGAACAGATTTATATTCCCCTGTTGTTATTATGCAAAAAGTCGAGATTCTTTTAAAATATGAATCAAGTGAGGATACAATAATTTAGTTATTTATCTAGCTATGAAGATCGTCAACAGAAAAAAATATTTAGGCAGTTACATGAAAATAGTTCTCAAGGTTCCTAGTTACACAGCTTATAGTGCAAAATTATCAATACCCATTTCCTTATGAAAATAGCTTACCTCACAATAAAAGACGAGGTATTGTGAAAATCATTATGGGAGAAGGATACTTCGAATAATATTTCTTCCACAAAAGTTTATGTGATTTTAGTAATTTGAACTGTCGGCGATATTCCTTGCAAATTTGATAAAATGGACAGAATTAAGAATGGTCTTAATTTTAACATTTTGCCATTAACTATACTAAGTTTAAGATTCGTATTCTTGTGGAAATTTTAGCTGCTCAAGAAATGACAATGACAGAAAAATGACGAAATACATAACACTATGCTTAAAGGATGCATCACTGAATTTTGTTCCGAAAAGAACAAAATCAGAGAGTCATAAAAGTCTTCCTTCTTAGCCTTCAATACATAACTGCATTGACTAGCCAAATATACTTCAAAGGCATCAAAAATACGAAAGCAACTCGCCAGAAAGGTTCTACTAAAAATATGTCTTTCCCTTAATAAACGTTGTTGAATCTAAGTTCTGTTACAATGAGCAATCAACGATTCTGTTGATTCTGTATGAATTTAAGTTTATGTGAAGAAGTTACACTCATCGGTTTGTACATTTACATCTTTGCATTGCGCGTTTTGCAATAGAGGCCTATCAATTTCTCAAGCTCAGCGACTGTGAGAAACTGCATCTTTCGGTACAATCACAGCACTTTGGATATGTATCAACTACTGATTGTTTCCCCTGACAACCCACAAACTTTTCTTTGCGGTGGTTTCTCTTAATGGAGTCCGTATATTCAGCTTCATTTCTTTCCTTTGCAGATCAGCCTTTGCATTCCGAAATTTAAGTTGAAACTAGTGTTTGTTTCTAGTTACAGGTCTGATGTTCACGGCTTCCTTTGGTTTCTTGATTGATCTCAAACTTTCTCATCTGTTGTTAACTTTCGAGCCCCATATTCTCAGCAGAGTATTTCTATCCGCAAAGTTTTAGGCACAAAGAAAATTGTCAACTTCAAACGTCCCTAAAGTGTGCAATTTCGTAATAACAACGTATGGAAATATTTCGCCGTTTCTTTTCTACCTCTCCATGATTTTAATTTGGATCTCTCCTTTTGCCCACTCTATGTCTATTTGACGTTGTGCTCTTATTAGCACTACAAAATCGGTACTTAATCAAATATTAAATAAATCTTTTTAATATTACTTTCCTAAAATGACGACATTAATCCCAGATATAAGTTATAAATTAAGAAGATAGAGTTAGGATAATTAAATATCATGCGGAGGCTATTTTAAAATTATTTTCGCCCAAACAGCTATTACATCCATAAATTAATTTAGTATAAACCGACAATTTAACTAAATGGATAACTTCCAAGAAAAGAAACGTGAATCTTTTTCTATAAATTTTGTTTACTCGCAGTCCGGGATCTTGTCTCCCCTCAGTTCGAAGTTAACAGTTTTGTTTAAATTTGAGATCCATCTCTCAGTCAAAATATTCTTGTAATTCTCCACAGTGTTCTTTATATTTCTGCAAGGTGGACACAAAAAAATCAACATCTTATCAAGAGCTAATACATCGGAAACCCTTGTAGGCACAATCTAACCACCATCGTTTTTAACAGAGATTATTGCAGGAGTGGAAACTTTATTTTAAACGGTACATTCATTCGCAAATTCAATTATCTTATTGCTCGTTAAGGCGGTACACATATTACACAAATATTGAAACAGAGTTTTACGACGTGCAATCACTTTTCACCTCCTCCTGCCTTAGTCCCGGATCCTCGCGGAAATGTTGAATAATCTTCATCAAGATGTCACCCTTCCATCCCTCTCTGCAAGGTCTAACGAGGTAGTGGTTGGGCGCCGAAGAAAGGCTTTATTAGACGACTGTTCTCAGGGCGTCGAAAGGGGTCGCGGCGAGTCAGACCGTTTCATCAGGGCGTCTGGAACTGGATGAGGATGATCAGGTAAGTGAAGAGGGACCCTAAAAGCTGAAGAAATAGAATAGGAGCGAAAATGAGTATGCCTTAGCTTTTTAATCCCACTAGTAATGAATAGATGCTGGAGGAACTCCGAAAGGTTGGCCTCTCACATCCTTTGCTCGATTTTACTTCGCTATCCTTACCCTTGGCCCCTCACTATTTCTGTCGCAGTCTTTTTTTGTGTAAGTAACGTTTATCTGCATAATTCTTTAGAAAAAGGAATAATTGATAGCTAAAGACTGGCATTATGAAGTCCACAAATTCTCGAAGTATCTCCTTTCATTTGTCTCTTTGTGTTTTATTAAAGACTTATTTCTTCCGATGACGTAGAGGCGTTCTTTGCAGTTGGTGTTGCTTTTAAATTAATGCGGTCTTCGAGTAACGAGTGACGCATATATATAGCTATAATAGTAATAATAATATATTTGGGCTTACAATNTTTTATATTCCAGTTACTTGACATGTTTATAGATCAAAGATTCCGTTCACCTGCCATTCATTTCTTTTTTTAGAATATTTTGTTCGCAATGTGCAATATGTTTGGAAGCTTATTACAATTTTGCAAAATGCACGGAACGTATAATGAAATCAGCCTTTAATAGTAAGAAATGTTTTACGTATTCGTGAGATATTCTCAGAGGGTTTCTTACGCAGAAAAAACGTTTAGGTCTTCTAACAATATTCACAGTCTGCAAAGAAAAAAGACTCGAGTAGCTGAAGTTGAAAGTCAAAGTTAGAGAAAACGACGAGATATCAATCAGTATGGTAGCTAATGTTTTCCATTAGTTACACGCAATTTTATCCTTTCATTATAGTCACTTAATAATTTAGATAATATATAAATAATTTATTTCAATTTTCCACTACAACAATTTTTCCAATCAAGCAGGAATGTAAATTAGATTTAAAGCATGTTTTCCTGGGTGCTTAGATGATGGACAGGAAATTATAAAACTTTAAGTTTGCCTTATTTTCTTCTCAGGACGTATTTCCTTTACAGTCCACCTTATTTCAAACCCATAAACAAGAGAGGAGAAATCGCCATCTTATATCTTGTTATTTTCTTTCCCTCTAGCTCAATTGAAGCTTTTCAATTGTTTGTTCAGACAGAAAACACCGAGCTAAAGTAGCTTAAATATTTTCTCGTCGGAATTTATTATCGAATACATGTTTTTGTTTGCAAGCCATATCTTTTAAAGGTAGACCTTCGAATAGAAATGATTTTCAGTTATAAGGATTCATTTTCCCAAAATATCACAACAACATTCCCTCGTGCTTTAATAATACCTTTATGATATTTTGCTATATTATTCTGAAAGCTGATACCAAGAATAGAACGAAAAAAATCAAAGTCAATAAAACTCTTATATTATTAATATTTCATAAAAAAACAAGGCAATCCTGCTTCTCCAAAGATTTTCTTTTTTCCAATCTCAGTTTCCTCGGAATTCTTAACCTTTTCCAATTTCCTTCCCATAACCGACTAATCTCATCTCTCACATTTAATTATTCAGCTCTTTGACTCTTGACCTCGTCATGTTCATCATTATATTAATACTTTATCGGAATAATGGAAGATATTGAATTATTCGTGGCGTTGTTAGTAGAACTTTAAAGCGATCCTTGTTCACGTCTAAACTCGCTGCTATTTTAACTGGGGCTTTACTGTCCCAATAATTTAAATACTAATTAAAGTTAAAGCATAGGAACTATTTTGAGAGGGGTTAGCGGACAGAAATAAAAACGTGTGATTTTCAAGCTTTCGTGACTGGGTCATTGTTATCTTTAACAGTTCACAAGAATCCCAAGGAAGATTGGACTTGAAAAAAGTCTGATGGGACCGGGAATCGAACCCGGGTCTCCCAAGTGCCGGTCGGGTGCTCTGTCCGTTGAACTATCCCGGTAGAGCAAAAACAAGTAACTAATTTTCAAATAGCGAATACGTCAATGAGCTGAGACAGGAAATTGTGGAGTTACACCTCCTTTGAGGGTTTATAGCAATAACAATTATTCATCTCCAATTATCACTATACCATCTTTTATGTATTTATTTATCACATATTATTACAGTAACAATTCTTATCATCACTGTTATTAGTATTATTTAAACTACCGATAGCCAAGTGGGCAACTAGCTCGACTTCAGTGAAAGCGGTCCCGGGTTCGATTCCCGGTCGGGACCTACGTCCAAAATGACCTAAGCTGTCGAAGAACTTTTAACAATGCTACTACTACTATTACAACTACCATTAAGACGAAATTACTCACGGAATGAAGAAATTTCAGATCAACCACGAAAAATCCTCCTGCACTGAATTCTATTGATCTACTCTCCAATTGGGCGGAGAATACGTCCAACTGAAAGAGGAAGAAACGACGCACATGTCAAACTGCCATCTGACAACTATGGAAAATATCAATACGCATGAATTCATTGCGAATGTATCAAGTCATCTTTTCCAACCGCTGATGAATAGTATTGAAATGAAGCAACTAACTATAAGTTTGTTATTAATAACCTGTTTTTTAAGTAAATTTGATTAGAACTATCTCTTAATATATCACGAAGAAAATTTCCGATCATAAATTAAGCAGGTATGAAATTGGAGCTTAATATAATTCGTTTGTCACAAAAGCCGTATCAAATCAGTCAAAGAAATCGCATAAAATGGGCGTTCCTTTATTAATACTTATTAATAAAAATTATGTTAAAAAAATGCATGGTTCTAATTTTCTAACTGTAAAAAATGAGTAACAATTTCTGCGATTCCAGTCTACTACTCTCTAGGTTTTGCTACACTCGTAACATCTTCAAACAAAGAGCTGTCGCCATGGCAGCTCCTTACATACTCAGGAAAGAGGGAGAAAGGATTGGGTAGAAATACACAGGAGGAGGTTAGGAGGTTGTCGGTTCATTCCTGTCAAACATGATTCTCGTATTTTCATAAAGTAAATATTCTTTCAAAACCGACATTTTAATCTGCATTTTTCAATAAAATACTATCAACACTCACCTCTTTGGAAGATTTTTTGTCCAGTATCTCTCCTTTAAATTCTTGCAGAAGAACTCTTGTTCTCGACACCTAGGAAACGATATGAGAAGCAATGAAACATTGGCATAAACAGCAATGCAGAAGTTATCTACAAGCAAACAATTGACCTTTTCTATTGAAATTCGCAGTCAATACTACATTAATTGAATTTCATTACTCTAGACGTGAACTTTGGTGACCTTCGAAATATCTCGTATATCCTTTCTAATTTGATAGAAATTCATTAATAAATAATAGATGACAAAATGAATGTATCGAAATTTTGATAGACTCACGCGTTAAACGTTTCACATGACATGAGATGTGGGTATTTTTTTGCCTTCTGGACACCTTCCGTATATCACACTGTAAAGTAATTACTTATCGTGTCCCATCATAGCCTAAGAAATCGGTGGTAGTGGTAGTTTAGAGGACAGAGCACCCGCCCGGAAAGTGAGGACACCCGGGTTCGATTCCCGGCATCGGCAGACTTTTCCTCTTTCATTTCTTTATGTTTATACCATCGTATTAATTTAATTTACTTTTGGATCTTATTCATTTGATACTCACAGATAGCTAGCAACACTTCGCTTCCAAAAATTTTAAGTTCAATCATTGCTATAAACCCATATATAAACCATTCCATCGTCGTAACTAATCGATGCAAATTTAACTGCTTTAACACAAAGGCGTGTCGATATAATGTTGTGAATTAGGGCGGAAAGTGGCTTTAAAAAGGAAGAAGTTTAATATTGATCGCGAACATCATTGTAGTTTAAAACGAAACATATTTCGCAGTCGCCCGGTCTCTCTCTATCGCCCCGCTATCAATCCCTCCGCCCGTCACATAATTCCTCCCCTTTTCGCATCACTCCCCCCTTTTCCCTCCTCACTCGGTCAAATTTAAGCCGAGTCTGCGCTCCGCGCGTCAATTCAAACAGGTTCAATTCCAGATAGCAGGCGATGCTTTATTTGTCCGCCTATCGCATACTAACCGCGCTGCTAACCCTGTGGCATGCGTAGCAGACGTAAATCAGTCGGCTGAGATAGACGAGCAGCTGGAAGAATAGGATGAGCAAGTAGAGCGTCAAGTAGCTGTTTCTGTTCTCTGGGCTGCCTCTCTGCTTTTCGTTCGGCCGGTATCGGTGGTCGAAGATGATGAAGATAACGGCGTAGAGAGTCAGCACCGCTGCCAGCCGCCCGCCGATCGTGTTCACCAGGAGTTCGTCTCCGAACCTGCTCACGTTGCATTAAAAGATTCAGCTCATATTAACCAGATGGGGGGGAAAAACTAACAAGAATTTTATTTTAGTCGTGAAGCATTCTTATGAATTTGAAATTGCGAGAACTTTGATCGAATAAACAACCCCATCCCTTTGTCGACCAAGGAAATTGGAGAATGTTGATTTCATGAGTCATCCCATATAAATGCACGGGGATAATTAGTAAGTATACCCTCGTACTATCCCGTAAGAGATGAACGTAAAGTAGGTTTTCGTTACCTGCAGAAGTTTTTTCTTTTACAAAATTAAATTAGAAAAAATGGTCCTACGAAATCAGGAGAAGTGTCAAAAGAAAGGAAAATGATCATAGAATCTTATTTTAGTCGTGAAATATTCATATAAATTCGAATTTCAGAAGATATTGCATATAAATGCACGGGAATAATCAGTTAGTATACTTATCCATAAAAAATGTACGTAGAATAGGTTTTCGTTACCTACAGAGGTTATTTCTTTTACAAAATTAAATTAGAAATAATGGTCCTACGAAATCAGGAGAAGTGTCAAAAGAAAGGAAAATGATCATAGAATCTTATTGTTGTCGTGAATTATTCATATAAATTCGAAATTGTGAGAACCTTGACAAAATACACGGAAAATTCGTGAAATTTTTGAGAAATAAACATTCCATTTCATTGACGACCAAGGCAATTGTTGAACATTCATTTCATGAGTTATCCCATACTTTTCCATAAGAAATGTACGTAAAATAGGTTTTCGTCACCTGCAGAGGTTGTTTCTTTTACGAAATTAAATTAGAAACAATAGTCCTACGAAACTGAGATGTATATCAAGAAAGGAAAATTATCATATATTCTTATTTTAGTCGTCACATATTGATATAGATCCGAACTTTCGAGGATTTTGATAAACCAAACGGAAATTTCGTAATATTTTTGGGAAATAAACAACCCATTCATTTGACGACTAAGGCCATTGTTGACTGTTGATTTCATGTATTATCCCATATAAGTGCACGGGGATAATCAGTTTTTATAATTTTTATAAGAAATTTATGTAAATTAGGCTTTCATGACTTGAAAAC
>KZ308350.1:42415-99002 GCA_000376725.2 Ladona fulva | reverse complement strand
TTTTTTTCGTCAAATTTGGTCAACTTTGACCCCCTGTAGAATTTTAATGCACCAGAATAAAAGTGTATGATTTGGTAGTTACATGCAGAATTTATTTAAGAATAGCCATGTGAAGTTTCAAAGTCCGCACTCAAAAAAAGCGTTTTCTTATTTTTGGCCAGCTTTTTTCGATTCTAGCCCACTGTGTGACGTCGCGGACCAAATCGTCGCGGGACCAAATTGTCGTGGGACCAAATCGTAGCGGACCAAAATTCCGGGTGCCGTATCATAACGTAACATAACGTTTTCTTAACTTATAGCATGTAAGCCCCCCACTCAATACTTAGGGCCGATTAGCTGGACCGACTTGCACTCTCACTGACAGGCACAGAGACGTCTTCGAAGGCTTTGGCAGCGAAAGGTATTGAGGATCTCATCAACCTGTCAGTCAACCCGATGCCAGGAGAAATGCACTGTAGTAATTTTTTACTTATGAATTTCACGCACTTCCCGATTAGATGGAAATGTAAAATTTAAGAATTCGTTAGAAACCTTAAAAAACACTTCATATCCAAATTGTTATACCAAAGATATCCTTGGTTCGACTCCAGATGACTCGAAACCCTCCCGTAAGAAATGCACGTAAGTTTCATTTTGATCGATTGCAGCCTTTTTTCTTTTGCAAAATTAAATTAGAAATAATGGTCCTACAAAATCGAGACAACTACTAAAAGAAGGGAAATTGAACAAAAATTTTTATTTTGGTCTTGGAATATAAAGTTAGATATAAAATCGCGATAACTTGAACAAGGAAGACGAAAATTTTAAAGAATTTTGTGGTTATAAACAACTCGCGTCCCCTTGACGATCAAGGAGAAAGGGAACCGACATTAAATGGTTAGGAAGTTTTCATGAACTTTGCAAATTGAGTCTTAAGAATAAATTCTTACAGATAATAAAACTCTCTATGTTTTAAATGGTTTGAAATTTTAGTTCACGAAGAAATTTTCCAAAAATTAATATTTTCGTTCACAAAATAAACACGGAGAAATTTTTCCGCCGAAATTATATCTTAGGCAACAATGTAAACAAACGCAAAATTGTTTTATCAACCAAGTTATGTGCATTTTATTAGCGAAGACATTGTATTGAAGAAGGTTAAAAACATAAAAGCTTTTTGAATGTTAATTTTACAACTATAAATGGGAAGATATGATGTGCACAATGTATTTTCAGTTTTATTAGAAATTTAGCCAGTTCTTACTAGCGAATAATATATTATTAATGCTTTAAATGGAAAAAGTAGTAAATTTTATAGAATTACTATCCACGCTCTCTGGCTTACAAGGATCAAACACGAACGATAATGTGCACATACATTTTTAAATAAGTTAAATTAAATCCCGAAATTTTTACGGGGAATTCGCTAGTATATTATATAGTGGTTGAAATTTTTTCAGGTAGGGTGTCAAGTTATCCAACGCATGATTATCATATCTTAATAACGATACTCATATTTAAACAAAAGACTTGAAATCCCTCAATATGTGAATTCTTCTGCCTGTTTATGAAAAATTTCAGTCATGTTATTAAAATGATAATTACTATATTTTTAAAAAAATATTTCTTACAGAGAGAAAAACCTAGTTGATTTGAAAAGGTACGTTATGAACTCGAATTAATTTTATTCATATTAATAATGCAGTTACACGATAAAAAATATGATACTCGGGTATATATGTAGATGTAGATATCGTAAACGTATGTACATAAATCCGTTTTTAGAATCCGATTATTCGTGTTTTCGGTACTGAAGCAGCGATAACACCGTTTCACCACATCTAATGTAAATCAGTCGGGCTGTTTCTCGAAACCCTTCGTCCATTACACGGATATTGTGTTTCAAAAACATTACCTTTCTAAGTATCCTTCCTCTCATGGCCACGGTGAGGTCCCTGTTGGAGAAAGGGAGAACTCCCAGAAACCACGACGTCTTGCAAACGGACCTCAGTGGAACCGGGACCCATGACCAAACCCACCACCGTTCTTTCGAGTCGGATGATGGAATGTCCACTCCAACTTCCCTGGACTTCTTTCGCCGGGTGATGTACTCGACCCACCCACGCTTCATCGCTCCAGTCTTACTCAAGGGCATCTTCCTCTTGTCCGCGGTTTCCCTGAGTGCTCCTCATATATCCGTTTAGATTATTCGGCGTGGAATCGCCTAACTTCTGGTTTCCCCCACACCCCGTACGTCGAACCCATATTGAGGAAACAGGGGATATCAAAACAATTGCCTTCAAGAGGAAGCGATGGGAAATTTTCCGTAGTTTCAGATGTTTTGGAAGGCATTACAGAGGGAAAACTATCCAACGATGCTGTCTATCTTTCCCGGCAAACAACATCAAAAACTTTGTTTTGATGTTTGCAAAATTTCCGTCATTCTTAATAGCTATCATCAATAAATTATATTTAATTAGAATTTGCTTTCGTTGCGTTTTCTCAGGTACTCATCATTAGCAAAATCAATAACCGTTTTGAAGCTCGTATTTAAATATGTCCATACACATAGCGAACGAAGGCAAATATTTTGGTTTAAAAAGCAGTGACTCAAAATGAGTTGCGTTAGCTAGCACTCACGTGACACGCATTCTTCATTTTATGCCCTTAAGCAAGGAAACGCTTTCATCGTGAATACGTGCATACATGATTTACTTGGAGGCTGAAAATCTCATGTCAAAGTTCTCTTCCGCCTATCCGAAGATGTCTTTAGAAATTAATCTTTTCGTGCACGGAAAGAAATGGAAATTTTCTTTTAATGCTTTAAATGAAGTTCTAAATTATTAAATTATTTGAATGTAATGGGCATAGGGCCGCAGATTAAATTCGTTAAAAGAATAGGAGGAAATTTAAGAACAGATGGGATTTACGAGTTCGATATGACGTAGTAAAGAACCAACCTTTTCTAAATCATGCCTGCCGAATCAAGATAAGTGTCCTCATCTTATCTATGAAATTATAAACGACACCATTCTTTTTATATTCCAGGATAAAAGCTAGGAGATACTGGTGGATAAATGAAAAACACTTTCCTTGGCCTTCTCTCAAGTTTATTGAGACAAATGAGGGGATAGAACCACTAATCCCACAATTATTCGCATAAAGGATTTCAGATTGGTAATAAAAACTAATTTCAAAATCTGTAACAATTATTTAATTTTAATTAGCCATTCATCAGCAAGAAATATTGCAACCAATTTCAGCCGAAAATGGAAAAATCGGAGATCGTTTTATTTAATTGCATTTAGTACACGTAATTTCTGTTATATTCTACATAAGTTACAATGATATTAAAAGTAGAACAAAGTGGTCGTTATATTCCAAGGTTATCTTTATTTAAATTTTGTGTTAGCTGGCAACCTTAACCAACGTCGTATCTCGAGAATAATACGTATAATAATACCAGTCTTTGATATATATAATGTTGGTGCACAAATTAATGGCCGACCCGAGTCAAAATGGTACATAAATATATTAGCATAATAATACAATAAAAATTTCAAGTTAGTTACAAGAAACATTTAAGCTCGATTATCAGCTATTTGGAGTATTTTCTCTCAGCAGCCGAGCCAGATTGAGGAAGTTGAAAGAGGAAACCCTTCCTCGGTCTTGATAATTGTGTTGTCAAATCGCCAAAATGAGGATTCACGGAAAAAATATGTTGCACCTGCGAAGTATAAAAAATTGGAAGTTGTCAGATCTAAAAATACTAACCGAAACAAGAAAATATTCAATTATTTACATATCACTAAGAATAAAGTAATTTTCGAAACATTAACATTATTAAAATTCGATACATCGATTTGCTTACAAAGCGACAAATAATTATCCCTATCTTCTTAGTATTCATATAAATTACCTCCAAGAGATTATATTCTTGAATACATTAGCATATCAGTGTGATAATTAGGTACATAATTTCCTTCCCAATTCTTATTACATGGAACTGAAATTATAAGAATTTTTGATAGTGGATACTTTGAGCTTGTATACATAACATTTTCATTAACATGGACAGCATGCTGCTTTTAAAACAGCGGCACTATATAACGTCAGAGGTATTGGTGGAGGACAATAACATAAAGAGCTGTAGTTTCACCAGATTAATGCCACCTTTTGAAAGTTATCCAAACTCCATCGGCGAAAGGTTGAGAGGTTTTCTTTCTTTTCAAATCTAATGTAATGTAGGATCTAGTGGAATTGTAATAAAAAAGTCCTTTTATTTAGTCCCGATCTTTAGTTATCTCAGTAGATATACCTCATTCACGTTAGGAAGGCACTCGGCGAACAGAGATAGGGGAATAAATGGAGGATATGGGTGCCTTTTGAGGGGTAATTCCCGATATGCGTAATGCTTTTTCCTGCTCAAGAAGCGCTGCCTCCCCTATTTTCTGACTTGGACTAGTCCCATCTGCGCAGTAGGCTACTGAGTGAGTGCCTTCCTAACGCGAATTAGGAATAATATAGAATTGACTGCATTAACCGTGACCGATCATGGAAATTTAACTGATTTAACTCATGTAAGGCCTCCGGATAGCCATAGGGGTAACGCGTCCGACCACGGTTAAAGCAGTCCCGAGTTCGATTCCCGGTGGGGGTCCACGTGCGAAATGACCTTAGCTGTCGAAGCAATTTTTGAATGACTACTACTACGCTATTCTCGAGTCTGAATGTAAATCGTTTTAAATCATGGTTCACCTCGATTTAAAAAAATGTTTACTTTCCGATATCTTGTATTAGGAACCTGATCACCGAGTTCTCAGTTGTTTAAAGCAGCGCTTTCCAACTGATGTGCCGTGACCAAGATCTTGGTAGTATGCATAGTTTCCGTGAACAAGGTATTCTTTACATTTCACATTAACTATTTTTTAAATTTCGCATTAGACATTCATGTTTCGCGAGATCCTTTTCCTTTCAAACAGAAATCGTCATTAAAATAGTACATTATCTTCGTGGTTTTTTTATTTTTCCACTTCAAGATTTCAGCTGAAAATGAGTAGTTTGATGGATCGCAAATTTTGAGTGTGAAGTTCGAGTGTTGTAAAAAGAGAAAAGCTGCGAAGCTCGGCCTTAGGGAATATCTGAAAATTTAATCCAGCACTTGTTATTGACAGTAATGAAATTGCTTTGCCTATGGCAGAGGTTTGTGTTTTGTAACCTAAAACACCTCAAATGGAACAGAAAAATCTCCTGAACAACTCGATTGAACAGAGATATTTCAATTTAGCTCTAATTAATCAATAATACTCTTCAGTATCTCCATATTAGTCTTTGAAAAGCTAGGAGACTTGAATTGTTTAATTAAATCTAGATGCTTTAGAGGTATTGACAGTAAAATAGACTTTAGCATCTACTCCGATATATTTAATTCGATTAAATGATGCAGCAAGTCGATGTTTAAAGAGTTTTTGTTATCTATATCAATATATTATCAAGGCTAACGCTAGGACAAAACGATTCTATTATAGGATTCTCATAAAAAGATACTCGATTCCTTTGTTTCCGTGAATATACCTACTTTTCAGTGCGACCTCATATCTAGGAGATCATTTTTTTCCTTAAAGGGCTCGAGGGACATTTTTTTCTGTAATGGGATAATAAAAGACTTGAAATGAAGTTAAAGCAATGAACGATGCAGCTACTACCTCCCAAAATGCAATTATGGAAATTTCCCGTTCCTTAGAATTGAGTTATGGACAGGAAACGCTTATCGATGTTAAGTCATTTGTATTTGAGAAGCGGCATTGCTACATACAGATAGAGCCTGTGAAATAGGTCAGCATATCTGCTTTGATGAAGAAGATAAAATATAAATGATGAGTCCCTTCCCAAAATAAAAGAGCGCGGAAACTCTGTATATGAATTATGATAATAAGCCGATTTGCATCTATTTAGATCATTATCATCCTACGCTATTCGTATGGCCACTTGCAATAAAATCTGATAATAATGAAATGTATGGTAAGTTTAAAGCTTTAGGAAATTCACACTACCATGTATTCCTATAAATTTTATATATAATCATATTTACTTTTTCGGATAGCCGAATTTTTTTAATTATTCCGCATATTATATCTCATGTGCCTTAAATTAAATGTGATTTTTTGGATCTAGTAGTGATAGTCTCTGTACATAATACCACCATAAGTCCTTCAATTTCTTGCGATTTTGCAATACAAACAAAATATTAATATTCGATAACATTCGTCCTTTCATTAAACTTGATGATATAAGATTTATGCTTCCGATTTAATGCGCTGTATATTCGTCAAAGCAACAAACATGCGGGGTTGATAGGATTGGCAGGAATACATATGTTTTTGAGGTGAAGTTTTTCATGCGTAATGAAAAGGAGGAAATTTATTTTTCCTATATTTACTCATGCTCATTTCCTATATGTATTGCAAGGCTCTCCGTTGGCGAATTGTTCTAATTTGTTGTGATTAAACTTGAAATACATTACTGAGATCGAGAAAGATTTGCGGTCTATCCCAAAGCCTATGCACAACTAACTCTGGATTAAGGTATTCTATACTCCCACTTAGTCGAATAGGAATGAGTTTAGAACAATTAAGGCAATATTTCCAACAGTTCATTACTCAAGTTACATTCTTTGGTATCGTTAGTTTTAGTTGTTTACATACCCATGGAAAACTACATATAAAAAAGCAATGAAATATATCCAAACCATAAGACTTCATAAATCATAAAGTTCCAACATTTTTCTTCGGTAATTTTTCGACTGCTCTTATTATTTGTTATCTCGGGGCAATTATTTCAACTATTGAACCTATGCCCTAGCAAGTATTTATATTCAGGCTGCCTTGACTGCCCTTACATTCACAAAACTCACTGGCCATTAATTTTATTTATCTGGTGACTTTCATGTGCATATTTTCACATTAAAGTAGAAAATTTATCATGAAACTGAAGAAGAAAATGAATGCCACATGATAAGGCATCACTTCGTGGAAAATCATAACGGAAACAGGTGAAAGAAAAATCCTTACAATAACCAACCACCGCCAGCTTACCACCTCACCAAAACGGAAATAGGTGAAAAAAATATCCTTGCAATGTACTGTGGAAAATTACTAAGTTTTTGTCTTTAACCTGTTTCCGTAAAGAAGGAAAGTTCCTTATTTCTTAATACATTTTTTCCTAAATACCAAAAACTTGTAATGAATGAATTTCAACTGATTCTTTACCTCTTTAAAAACAATGCCAATAGTTGTCAAACTTATAGAATACTTTCATCCCAAACTTCTTTGAATTTCACAATATTTAAGTTCGATCGCGAGGAAGAAAACACATATTTGCTGAATAAAAAATGTATATGTCAGGGATAGGAGCTATTATACGAACAAAGCGTTGAAAGGACATTTATATATGAATAACTAGAGAGGGAAAGTGAGAGTCAATAAACTGAATTTTATAATTCCATCTTATTCAACAGTGTTTTCCTATCGTTTTGGATTCATTTTTTCATCCTCGACTCGTTTAGCGATGTCCCATGTTTGTGTGTTTCAGGTTATACTCGGTGATTCCGCTCCGGAGTTTCTCTCAATATTTACCGAGCCCAAGCCGCATTTGCAAATTTCCATTTTAACGTGAGACGGTCAAACGAAAGCCAGAATACCAGCTGTCTGATACTTTCAAAGGTCTAATATAGAATTAAAAGTGAAAGGGAGTAAATAAATATTTACAAATGATTTGAATATATTCATTTTTTAAATATTCGTTAAATGACGCTGGTGATTTTTTGTGCGGTAAATTATCTCCAATTTTATGGAGATAATTAACCTTTTTATCAAAAAACAAAAAGCTCATTAGGTAAAAACTTGGTGGAAGTTACGAAGGACTTTTCGTTTTATTTAAAACTGTCACGGCTTTCCACGATACCCGGTCAACGCGTATTGATTGTATTACCTCCATTTTCTAACATTTCTCCCATGAAGATTACGTGAGTTTATATCTATTTCGTAGCCTTCGTATGTGATTAACCTCTGCATATGCACCCAGGTACCCACCATTTTTGCATTTATGTTGATTGCAAATTAAAATTTCTTTTCCAACCGTCGCTATTTATTCCAATTGTAAGTAGATGGTGCAATTAAAAATTCTTCATTCTTTTTCAGCATAAGTAATTAAATGTAAAGTACACGCAGGTCCCGCATTCACCCGGGCAAACTGCATTAATGGTTTGCTATTATTTAATGTGATACAGGCACGTGGTATATGTTGCGTAGAAGTGCAATAACAGAACAACCTTTTCAAAAAACAAATATATTTTAAACAAATGTTTCATATATAGTCCCAAGCATGCTTGATGGGGGACAGATCTAGGAATCATACTGGCTAGGGTAGTTGACGAACACCTTAGCACATAGGGTTGCACAAGCTGTATGTGAACGAGCATCGTCCTGTTGGAATAGCACATCACCTTGTTGTTGCGTGAACAGTAATAGGACGGTTTAATAATGTTGTGCATGTACCGGGGACTGCTCAATGTTCCCTCAACAAAAACACCAGAAAGGAACGGTCATTGTATGCCATGGTTCACCACCATTATACCCGGCGTTGCCACTGTGGGCCGCTGCGGCATTTGCTATATAGTTCCATGTAACTCCAATCCTCGAGACAATTTTTTATGACCAATCTCAACGTATGACAAACCGGGATTTCGCGAGATATACTTTATACTTTTAATGGAGCTTGGCTACGACTACGAGATCCCGGGACAACAAGCATTAGTACAGATTGATACTAGAATGAAGATAAAGAGAAGCGAAAATAGAATTCCGTTAGTACAGCTTTTATTTTCCTGAATTTTGGGACTTTTTAAAGGTATTTTAATTCGCTAATTATTATAGTGTGAAAGATACCTCGGTCTCATTGGTGATCAATGAACATGCAAGAGAAGAAAACATGGAAATTTTTGTTTATATTACCATCAGTCCACGTCAACGCAGCATCCAAATTTTCTGGAACTCCTCTCCATCTTCCCATGGGCTGAGGATATCCCTCATCCATCATTGAGGTGCTTTCATTGAATCTCCAGTAGCGATCATCACTGTAATTTATTTGCAAATTAAGTTGTCAGATTATGTAAATTCTAGTGATATTTTTCATACATAGTTTACGAAATACATCATCATAAATTAAATAGCAAATAAAAATTATCTCTTTATCCCTCATTTTAAACAAAGCTTGCTCTGACATCAGAATATGCACTCCAAAAGTTAAAATTTGTTCTCTGCATAGGTTTAAAACGCATCAAGATAAACTAAATTAAAATCTAGTAAAATATTATAAGGAATTAGTAAAACATCAGAAAACATGTGCATCAAATATGAAACAATGAATGAGCATGAGAAAAGCTCTCTAGCCCAAAAATAATCTTTTTAATGCTGTGAGAAATGGCCTCCAATACATGCTCATTAAAATAAAAAACTGATAGTGTTTAAAAATTAAGCAGGAAAATTAAACACAATCTTTCATGTTTCCCAAAGGTAGATTATGTAAAACCACCTCATTGTAATTAACCTCATAAAAATTTAAGAATATGTTGCTCTCGTTACTATAAGGATTACCAAGATCTTGGTCAAATGAAATAATGTTACTTATTGGGGAAAAAACAAACTCCTTGAAGAACTGCATAACCATCTAAAATACATCTGTTATCAATTAATTAGGAAAGGGAATTATTATGTAAGGCAAGGTTAGGATATTGGAATTTGCAATAAGAAAATTTTATCTTAAAATTGATGATGTCTATGAATGTAGCACCCTTCTCTCTCTCTTCATTTCTTATGGGTATATCTCTCCATGTACTTGTAAACCTGGAGAAAGGGTAGGAGAGAGAATTTTCCTGAAATTCAGCAATGACGTTTGTTTGGCAAGAGATTATTTATCCAAAGAGGTAAAATTTTATGAAGTTTTGTCTCTTTAATGAAAGTTTGCAAGGTATCAAGCTGTGAAGTATATATGATGATTAACTTCCTTTTTCAAGTAACTGAATAGGCACTACATCTTTGAGTGGGGAACCAGGTTTACTTGCCCTTTAAAACAAATTTTTGGGGTTAACTTCTCTAAGTTTCAGCTATTTCTGCAAAAATCAAGTATACTACCATCTTCTTTTTAACTCAGGCATTTACAAACTAGTTGGAGACTATTCAAAGCTATTTTTGCAGATACTGCATTCATTGATAATTTCTATGGATTTTTTTGGATTTCTATGAATAATGATGTAACTTCTTAATATTTGAATGTTATTAGGGGTGCTCTAAATATAAAACAAAGGTGTCTCAATTTTTGCCAATCTATTAAAAATAAGGAATATTATGATTCTCTAGATATAGTAACTATTACTTGAAGCTTAAAATATGCCTCTAAATTTATGAGGATTTTGGAGATCAGGTGTAATGATAACTCTTTCGTAAATATTTAAAAATTCAGGAAGGTCAAAATATTGCAACTATTCCTTTACAAATAAGAAATATATATGCGAGTTTTAAACATCAGATTCTAGGAGTTGATGCAAATTTCATAGTGAATTCCTGAGGAGGCATCCATTTAAAGGGTTAGAATTTTTTTTAGCCCCTTCATGAGGATGTGGCGAAGAGTTTGAGGGTCTGTCTAATTTTAAGATTTTAATGTCAATTCCACCATATGGAATCTTGCTCCAAATCATTTTAACTACAGAAATACCACCAAAATAGCTTCATTCATTTGGCAAAGCCCATAAAAGCAGCCAGGGAATGATTATTTTTAGGTATTTAAAATTTAGATATTTGATAAAGATTATTTTGAAGTTTTTCAAGTTAATGCATAGATAAATACAAGCTTAGACTGAATTTAGAAATGGAGCAAAAAGAAATTAGAACAGAATGATGTATTTAGCTAACATAGAGATTGTAATCATAAACTAACTTGAAAGGATAGGAAGTTGTATATGGATATATTGTACGTTAAGGAGATCAAGAGATATCAATACACATTATTTATGGAAAAGTGAATTCTTGGAAAGCAAAAAATTCTTCAGGCAGACAGGATTTCATGTGCATGCCAAATTATGACAGTTTTATCTTGAATAATATTTGAAATAAGATGGAAAATCTTCTTCTTGGAAAATTTGTAGAAGCTGAATGTTCATAGATCTATAGGAAGTTATAATATATAAATATATACAAAGTAGTATGTTTCCATCAATTTTCCTACTGCTTTCATTTATTATTGACATTTAAAAAATATTTTCTTGGTGTTACAATATTTTAATTATATACTAATTCAGTAAGACTTCCTATATTATCTAGATAGAGAGTGGACCATTTTAATTCAACCAATTTTAGCAAATAAATAAAAATGAATATAAAAAGAACTCCGCCTCGAGACAGTGGGTGGATTGAGTAGCTCACAGTACCGTGCCGGTCCCAAGCCTGGATAAAGGAGGAAGGCTGGTGAGTGAGGCCAGCGACCTACTCACCGTAAAAAACCTAGTTGTTCAAAGCACTGATATAATGCCTTGGTATCAGACTCACAGAAAAGATGGACAGACGACCTTAACCCATAATTTTAAGGGCATAATCAGAAAGAACAAGCAGAAATGCCTACGAGGAAGAAGAAGGATATAAAAAGCAATTACTTTACAAGAATAGTTCACCTACTATTTTCCTTTTGTTTATAATGATTGTCATCGTAAATATGTTTCAGTGAAGATGGAATCACCTATGTAATTGTTAGTTAAACATGTTATGAATATGAGAAATATTTTTATCGGATAATTTTTTTCAACTCATCACACACTAACTTACCTGAAAATGAAAATCTTATCATTCTTTCCCCACACCATTGCAGCATCAATTTTTTGCAAGGAAGATGGAAGTCCATAGGCACTTAGAGGGAGAGGACTGTTTTGAATCAGTCGATCACCATCAGATACCCAAAATTGGTTCCCTGTCATAAAAAATAATGCCATGATTGCTTCTGGTAAATTAACACTCAGAAAAATAGTTCCATGCATATGAATCTTAATGAATGTTAAAATATATGTAATCATCCATGAGAACAGCAGTGTAAATCTTTATAGAAGACTCTTTCTAGAAAAAACTGTAACTTGACATATTGTGATGATTTTGAGTCAGAGTAAGTGGATGAATGTTGTTAGGGTTTAATAGAAATACAAAAGACTAAATATTCCAAACATATTGAGTAAGTATAATTAGGAACCATAATTCACATTGTTTCCATTAAACATGAAAGAAATCTTAAAACAGCCAAACTAAGCCTGTAAAAAGTTCCTCAGTTTATCTTCTTTGTTTCTTTTCAGTGGAGGTTATGAATCATGTATTCTTCTTTTAGTAAGGTAATTAAATAAAATAATAAGATTTAATTACTAAAATGAGTTAATTAAACTTATAGAACATGGAAATGTTCACAGAAAATACATTTATCATAGCCTATATCTATTTGTTCATATTACCTGCAAAAATAACAATTGCACTGTCGTTTAACCTCTGATAGATAGCATCTACTCTCTTCACTTTTTCAGGAAGAAATTGAAAGAGTTGCTGTATAGGTACAGGATATCCATTCTTAATCAGACCTCTATCCTTAAATCGCCAGACACACTAAAATGCAATCACAGATTTGATTAGTCATAATGAACCACTCCAACTTAAACCTTGAAAATCAAACCATTCCATGGCTTAAAAGCCCATGACTTAAACAGAAACTGTTATGTGTGATGTAAGGTCCACATTTGCCTGTATATATTGCTTAGAAATGTAGCAAATACCAGGTGCTTTTGCAGATAAAGAAATGATAGGAAATTATTAAGTAAAATTTACATGCATCTCTTAAAATGGTTTTACCAATTCTTCTAGAATTGATATTCTTGAACTCTGATAGAATGTCCAGCCTTTCCATTAAAGAATTTAAAATAAATTTCCAATTAATGCTGCAATACATTCTTAGGGAAACATTGATCTCTTCAGGGACTTCTAAAATCAAACGTGTGAAACCTCAGAGCATTCTCAGATTATGCACGATGGTCTTAGCAATGGATCTTTGATTCTCTGAAATCTGCATGTCTCTATGATCACTATCATGCATAAAAAATATTGATCATTAAAATGTAAATAATTTTGCAGAATTACCTTTAAACACTGAATGAATGAAAAATTATCAAATTATTTAATCATTTTCACACCTATTTAACATAGTACACAAATTCTCAAAGTCAAAATTAAACTTTGTAACCTTGAATAACCATTGCTCATGAGTAGGGACATGCAAAAGTCGCACATGCGATAACGCGAATTCTGCGGTTTTCCCGCAAATACGCGATTTTCGTGTTAATCGCGAATTTCACCAATTCAAACGCGATTTTCACCAATTCAAATGCGATTTTCATCATCTTTTTTTCCGCTCATGCTTCTCCCACGAAAGTTTGTCCGAAGCGTATGTTTATGCCACATTTTTCCGATAAACTGAGGAATTGGATAGCTTTCTTAGCTAATTTTCAATAATATAAGGTAGAATAACAGTACTACACTATAGGAATCGACGATCGTGAATGAGTCGTCAGCGAGAAATCACTGTGTAATGTTTTCACCAATAGTATAAAATTTTTATGTCTCTCTAATTCATTGCATTAAAAATATTTTGGAGAGGATGAACGATTAATAACGAAAGAAAAGTAGTAACTCATCTGGTATATTCATAATGAACGTAGATAAACTCAGTATGGGCCATTCCACGTGAAATCGGACAGAAATTGCCCTCTATTTTTTAAAAGTTTTGAAATTTTTTATACTTGCGTACTTCCTCGAAAAACCGATAGTGACGAAGTTTTAGTTCGTTAAAAATGTTTTTCGCCAAGTTATTAATTTTTAAAGTTTCGTAATTTTTGCAAAAATCGGCGAACATGGATTGTTTTGAAGGATCATAACTTTTGAGTGAAACATATAAGAGAACTTATTCTTTCAGTTTTTGATAGGGATTGAATGTATCTTTATAAATTTATTCTTGACAGTACCATATATTGTCTACAACATTGTTTAAATTTGCGATAATTGTTTAATACAACATTCCACCAGTTTACCCAAAACTCACAGGAATTTAAAATACACTGACAAAACTGCAGTCTTTTTACTGTAAGAAACATATTTTTAAAATTTGGGACGACAATGTAAACATAATGTAAAATTTAATAGTTCCTAGCGGTGCACGTCGCAGACGCGCCTCAGCCCCACGCGCCTCATCCCACCATGCGGGTACGTCCTCACTTAATTAAATGATAAGCGCACTGTTAGCTTCGTAGACAATTACAACTGTATATTTTTTCTAATCAATAAGTTTTAATATGTAGAATGCTATTCTATGACAATGATTGTTTATTATAAATGACAAATCTCAGTGAAAAACATTGGAAATCAGATGAATATCACAGGCATTAGAACAAAATACGTATTTAATGGGTCACATATTTATGTTATTATCAAATTATTTGACTTTGGTGGCTTTCTGTCGCAAAAGAATATGTTTTGAACATAGCTTTGCCCTTTTGTAGAGGAAGGCAGGCGTGCATGGACAATGTTCCCTTTACAGGTCGTGCATCAATAAATCTTTCTTTCAAAAGTTCTTCCTCTCATAGGTGATCTTCATTGGAAAAATAAGAAAAAGACATCGCTTTGATATTAGATTTAGCCCATTCATATAAATATTTAGCAGTCAGAATATGACCTTCGCGCAGATGTTGCAAGCTTGCTCTGGTCGCAAGACGTTTCAGTGTACATACCTCCAACACCATCGCAAGGGCCCTTCCCTTGTGCGGTAGCAAAAAAATGCCATTCGGCTGGAATGTGAAAATCTTCCTCGTGGTGACAAATGTTAATGAAAATTTTTAAATTTTTATAATGGGTCGGAGCACCGTCACTGAAATATATCATTTTCCTCACAATTACTTTACCAGAACTAGTTAGGAAATTGATTAACGAGTTCAGAAATAAATGGACGGCCACTGTATCGTGCTTAACGCATTCAGATATGCAATCGAAGGATTTACAGGTGACTTTACCTTCTTGAATGCCATAAATTACGAATGGATGTACAGTTTCCTGATTGTTATTCCAATGAAACCCGGGAGCTTCGTCTTGCACAACAAAGGCATAATTTTCGGAAAAATCGCAGATTACTACATACTCTCCTTCTGTTACACTATTCTTCATTTCTCTAGAAAACAACTGTTGTTGTTGAGCGATGAATCCATGGTTTTTAAAAGAAGTCACTTTAAAAAGGAAATCGTCAATAAATTCTGGAACCTCTTTTTGAAATATTTCCAGAGTAGTTCTATCAACAGAAACCCATTGGCTATAAATTAAATTATCAACTAAAGCCATTTCAAAAGCTTCTTGCAGCTGTTCACGTATTTTCATAGTTCCGGGGGATTCGTAACACATACCCAGGTAAAATGATGGCAATGGAGGATTGCAAATGACCCTGGCGACGCAATCCTGATATGTTTTTATGGGCAAATAGTCTTTCTCCGTTAATATGGGTATTCCAGTGCAGTTAATCATTAATTTGATATTTTGGTGGATTGTGCACACGCAAACGCAAATGAGTACCGGATGAACCAGGTAAGACGCAATTTTTAGGTTTCATTAGTGCAAAGTTAGAGAATCCTATTTTGAGGTCCGCATATTCTTCTTTGAAATGAGAATTTAATTCCTTCAGATTACTTAATATTAATCTTTTTTGAACATGCTCCATCATTCCATTTTTCCATACAGAAACGAAATCTTTTTTTCCGGGCATAATTCTTGATACGTCAACTCTTTCGTAAAAGGCTTTCACGAAATTTTCCGTTTCCAGCGGCAGAGAATTCCCTTTCTTGAACCCTGACTTAATTACAAAATTTTTAAAAGTTCATGTCCTTGAGTCAATGGAGAAGTTGATATTGGGGTTTGGACAATTACAGCGATTATTACAAAAGCAAAATTCCCAGGGTTCAGTAGATATAATTAAGGCAATGCAGGTACTCAAATTGTCTGAGACATCGTTTGCATTTAAGTGCCTGGATGCAATTTGGACCCCCTGTGAAAATGTGGACTCAGAAAGATTTATTTCCTGCTATAGCACTGTGTTATCAGATAGGAGAACAAATCTAAAAGAAGACAATTTGGCCTACAATGGCAATTTTTTCATTTGAAAATACAGATGTTTAATAGTAATTTGTCTCTTTATGTGAGTAGAATATATGAATATTGAAGAATAAAATATATATAATGTGAATTCGGTCAATACTCAGTTTATTATTGCTCAAATTATCCCTAGTCAATAGTGTCCAAAAGTCAGGGCAACAGGTGGGCCCACTAAAAGCATGGCATTCAATCAACATCAATTATTTTGTCACTAAAATAACAACGATTTCAGTCTAAAATAACACCACTTTTGAAAAAATATATCACCACTTTTGGCTATAAAATAACCCCACCTTTTGCATGTCCCTACTCATGAGTATCAGTGACAAGAAGAGAATTAAAATTATGAAATTTCAGCAGTTGTTTCCTTCAGTCCATAAAGTCAGTCACTCTGTGGCATAAAAGAGCTACATTGGTATAATATCATTTAGCATATCTCCATGCACTAAATCTCACCTTCCCTGCCTCTATTTCCACAACAGTGGAAAATTATGCTTACACTTAATATTGATAATAATGGAAAAATTGGATTGTTATTCCATTATTAGTAAAGTGAAATAAGTTCAGAAATGCTGAAATTGGTCTACTAATACCAGCTTTCTAGAGATACAGTTATTATATAGTGTTATTTTCGATATATAAGATATAGAATAAGATTTGAATAAATAGTAAATATAAAAACGAAAGAGCAATGTTTGGTGAAAGTACATATTAAATTCACATTATTAGACTGTCTTTTAGAAATCCACCATTTGAAAAGTATTCTCTTTGTTCTGCATTAAAGTGTATACAGAGTCCAACAAAAAATGTACACATATATCAGGAAATGAGGAACTTGTATAAATAGTTTATTATAAAATTGATTGAAAGATCATGAAACAAATAAAAGTTAACTTTTACCTGCTACATTTACTAAAGTAACTCAAAGTGATCTTAGTTTCAGGACATTTATCAGTAAGGCATACTGTTGTATAAGCTACCATGGTCAAATTTTTGGCCAAAATAACCTCTGGATAGACCACTTGATTGAATTTATTCTCCTCTGAGAGCAAATGCAGCACCCATCTTGCCAAGATTTTTTTCATACTCAATTATTCATGCAAAATTAAAAACACTGTATGTAACTTGCAATATTCCTGTGGCCTCAACTATTTCACACACTTTGATTCATCGATCACTCAAAACCAAATCATGGATTTTGTCAATCGTTTCAGGGGTAGTCACTTCCACTGGGCATCCCAAATGATGTTCATATTTTGTGGATGTACAGCCACATTTAAACTCATTTACCCAATTGTAAACAGTTGCAAACACAGGAGTAGATGTGCCATGAACTTTATCCAACTCAGCTTTGATCTCTTTTGGTGTTAACCCTTTCAAATATAAGTGTTTAATCACCACTCAAAAGTCACTTTTTTTTATTTTTGTGAATAAAATCAAGTTTTTTGCTTCAATTGACAATCAAAATGAAACCATGTGATAGATATAACTAAGACTTTAACACCTATCTAGTAATGATGCTTACTAAAAACAAACCATTATGATACTACAAGCACTCTCTCTTGGATTTTCGAAGGACTTATTGAACAACCTTCGTATATGAAGCACTTCTTTCAATTGTAAAACCCAAGGGTTACTTGTATTAATCTCATCATGTCAATAATTTTTGTAGTAAAATATTTATACAATACTTTCATTTCCTGAAGTGTGTACTTTGGCAGACCTTCAACATTTTAAACTAACAACAAAAGAATGAATATCCAAAAAATTTCAAATCCACATTACCTCTCCTTTAAAAAAGAAAAGCTCCTCACGAAGTATGGATGCTGCATCAATCTTACCCCTGCAGATATCAATAGCCTGGCATCCCAAGTGGGCTTCAACTGTCACACAGTCCCCAGCACAGCCATTCCTCTCTGTTGTGCTTCGCCCTTCACCTGTGCCTTCCTCCTCTCCCTTCTCTCCTTCTCCTTTTCTGACTCCATCTTCTCCTTCACTCTCCCCTCCCCTTCCACCTTCACTCTCTCCTCCCTTTCCACCTTCATCTACATCCTGTCCACTCTCTCCTTTCCTTTCCTCTTCTTCCCTGTCCCCATTTCCAACATCATTGCGGTCTCCATCACCATTTTCTCCTCCACCGACCTCATTGTCTTCCTCATCATCATGATTGCCTCTTTCTTCAGCCTCTTCTTCTTTCGCAGTGTAGGAGGATACTGAAATCAAAGTATATTTTTATAATGGTATTCATTTTCACATAAATTTCTTCATCTTTTTCAGAAAAGGGAGGTTTTCAGACAAAAATAAAATCAAAAAGAAAGTGTTAAATGTTGTATAGATATTAAATAAATCAAACACACTGAGGTAAAAATAGGAAAATATGAAATTAAGACTTATGAGGTGTTTGTGTAATTGTGCACCAGTATACCTTTGCCAACTCTCTCTTCATATACACTAAAATTTACATATTTTTCTTTTGAAAAACACAAAATAATTTTCAAAGTATAACATTTTCCACATTTAAACCAGATAAATGCTTATTAATAAAGGGAGAGACAAAGCAGAATGGTAGTTTCTGGTATCCAATCTTTAGAGATCATTAAGGCTAAATGCTTTACCAATATTGCAGCAAACATTTATACTTTGCTCCAGTAGAAACCCAATGCAATATGGGCAGAGCAACATGACTTAAGAGTGTTCTCTCCACAGAGGATCCCAAAAGTACCACCACCAATTGAAAACATTAGAAAAGCCTTTATTCTCTGAATGGAAATTTTGATGGTGATTCCATTACAGAAAAGAATCAAGATTATTAGACTGTTTTCAATAGGTTGTTTGCACTACCACACAACTAACAAAAGGTATTAAAAATAAAACAGTGACACGGTTTCAGTGGTAAAGAACAGTTAAAGCATTGTCCTATTACTCTTCATTCGGAAATCTCAGTGAGAAATATTGCATATATTAGAGGCTGAAAAGGAGTTTAAGCCACGTTAATTTACATAAAATATGCTAAAATTATTCTAAAATTTGTAACTCATTTTGTTTCCTTCTTTTGTGACTCTGACAGATAAATGGTAAGAGAATAAAGGAATGCCTCATTTCTATAACAATTGTAAGGAAATAAAGAAGGCTCAATTATGAAAAAATAGCCATTTTTCTTGTTATAAAGTCAAGGTAACATGTTTACCAATAAGATAATGTTACCACTAAACTACAATATCCAAATGAAAAATTTTGCTAGAGAGTATAGAGTATTTCTTATTTCCATCAACTGTGGGTCCTGAATAAAATTAGAGCTTAAGTTGGAAAAAGAGTCTATAAAAACTAGAGAAATATTAAATTGAGATATTACTATCTTTTTTGTTGATATCAGATTGCATGTACCTTCCTTTTCACTTTCAGGCATATTTGAATGTTGTAGCAATATTAAGAATGTATAATAGCAATATTAACTACTAAATGATATCAATTATATTGTAGCATATGCAATTAGAATATATTGTTGATTTTGAAATGTCCAAGACTAGAATATTAGCACATTAAGTGGTAATCTGGAAACTGGAAAGCAAATTATCAGTTACATAATTTGATATTTTGTAATTAATTACATCACTAAGTAAGATACTCACTATACAGTTGATACAATCCATGTATGTCATCATAATCTAAGGTCAAATCTTGTACATATCCTCTGTAGTATGGAAACATAACAGATGTTGGCACAAAAGAGTGAGCAAGACCAAGACTGTGTCCCAATTCATGAACCGCCACAAAGAATATGTCAATTCCTGTAATTGTAAATGGTACCATGAATTAATCTTATTTTAATTTGACTTTGAAAATGCTGCAACTCATCATTATAGTAAAATGAAAATCTTAATTTATCTTCTTTAGTATAATGAGCAGCATTAATTGAATGTTGAAGGTTGGATGATCAATTTAAATAACGATCCATCTATTTTCATTTATTGTGCATTACTATCTGTTGTCTACTGAAGGTTTGCTTTGTTGGACGTTTTTATAATACAGATGATCTATCAAGTGAAAACAGGTGGATAGCTGTGATCTCATTTCAAATCAAATATTTTTGCAAAAGTTTTATTTTGGTTCAATCTGAACATTACTGTCATTTCAACTGTAAAAGCTAGATCTACTGTCTTATGACTGAAATACCCTTATAAAGAAATTTAGGCTTCAGATACTAAAATTTTGCCTATTCACTAGTAGCTAAATATTATAAGGAGAAACCCAAGATTAAAGCTAAAAATATAATATATATTGAACCACAAAGATAATAAACAGTGTAGAATAACACTGTATCCAAGCTGAACAAACAAAACAAAGTTAAATGACAAAGCAAAAACCATACCAATGTAAATGGCATTTCTGATGCTTATTGCAATGAGTGAGATATCATTCCCAGGGGCAGATTTATCAGTACTATTTACTTGATAAATATCTAAAAAAATTCTTTCTTAGGAGGGAAAGAGAGTTTTGAATCAATGATGTGCAAAGGAGGGGCTATGAAAGTACCTAATTATTATAGCCAGGGATAGAATAACCAACAAAGTTGAGGCAAAGCTGGCAATTATGAAGTTTATTTTCTTGGTTTATTTTCTAGCTTTCTCTTACTGCTGTCCTCTTGGAGATATGCCAGGTTTCTTACATTGATGAGACAGACCTCTTAAGAACATGTGGCAATGCTGGAGGATTATCAGTTGTTTTTGTACATACACTATATTTTTTTCGAAGCTAATTTAAATAGTTTCAAAGACATATATATTATAATATTTAAAAATAACTTTAAATTCTTGCTGTTTGAGGCTCCTTGATAGCCAAGTGGGTAACATGTCTACCTTTGGTGAAAGCAACCCTGGGTTAGATACCTGGTGGTAGGTCATAGATGCAAAATGACCTCAACTGTCTGTCCACATTTAACTTCAGTATTAATACTATTCTTGTAATTTGGAAATTTTATATTTAGGAATGTTTAGAAGGATGGATATTGTGGCATTATGGTTATGGCATTATGAGGCTCCTTTACAACATTTTCTAGATTTACGGAACATTTTTGAAGATATTTTATTTATTTACTTATTTAATAGTAAAACTATTTGGTAAATATTAAATCTTTTGGCAATGTTAATTGTCTTCAAACTCTCGACTCTGTAGATTACTTCCAAAGTCCCTCAACATAACAATCCCATTTCATCATTAGCCAGGATATATTTGCTTTCATTTAAGGATGACATAATGTGGTGGATATATCATTTTAATCACACAAGGGGCTTAATTTTTTTCCTCATATGCAGTGCATTTTTTGTTTTGCTCTTGGCACTTCCAGACCGGGCCTCCACCAAACAGATCATGCTGGAGTGACAACACATTTCTGCTATAATCACTGAACATCACCTGTCATGGGGCATAACCTCTGTCATTATTTTACATTTACTGACTTAGCGATTACTAATCTAATAAATGAACTTAATGAATAGTACTGATTGATTGATTAACCAGAGTCATCTTGCTACACCACCACTACAATGATATTGAAAAATGCATGACTACTATGCTTAAAACATGGTTTCTTGTAGCCTGCATGTTTCTGCTTTATCATTCAGAATTGATTGCCAATTCATCTGTAGAAGTTTTGACTGCAGTGGTTACAGTTTAACATTTAGTTGCTCAAGATATTCTTGAGCTGGATGATTCTACCTTGATCTTCAGCAGGTCTTAGGCGCCATTCCTCATCTTCGTCAAAATGTACATCTCCACCCCAATGTCCAGCTTCATATGGATAAAATGCATGAGCCAATACACCACCAGGTCCATCCAAAGGATATCTATCCAAATTGCATGTATACACACAAATTTAAATGAGATATGAACTTAAGCAGTTCTTTTCTAATATTACAAACAGCTCATGTTTTAATGAAAAAAGTGCTATTGAATATGTTATTAGTGAAGTATATATCCCCTCTAGTGCCATGATATGATAAGTTTTCTTATGAATATAAGAAAAATAATTCAATTATAATTTTTGCTCTTATGCTCAACTTCTTTTCCTGTATGAATACAAATTATTTAACAGAAACGTTTTCACATTACTCTTAACCACTCCATTAGTTAAAGCAGTTACTTTCTTTATGGAGAAGTCCTTAGGTTTCACATAAATATTAGCCAATACTTACACTTGTTTCTGTTTCTCTAAAGTATTATTGAGCTGATGATTCTTGGTTATAACTCAAGCCATCCTAAACATTGAATAATTCTTAAAATCATTTTGTTTAAATCAAAGCTAATATAAAACTAACTGAATTAACCAGCATCTTTGTAACATCTAACAAATAAATCAATTAACTGACAGGTTTTTATACATGTCTCTTGCTGACAAAATATCAAAGTAGACTAAATCAGGAGTATTCTTACCCATCTCCATGAGCGCCTGTTGCAAAAAATATTTCAATATCTGCAGGAAAATATGGAGGAGCAGGAGTGAATTTAAGACGAGAGTAGTCACTCCATACAGAAAACGCACGTTGGAACTCCCTTTCTGTGACTGCCTTTCCCAGTTTTGGGGACCAGTTGACTATCCTAGAGCAATTATTTTAATGGTTAGAAGGTAAGAAACACAGTATAATATTGAACTGAGAGGAAGAAAAGTACTAAAATTAGCAACATATTCTCTCTAATTGAGGTCCATGCATTCTTAGCTCAGTATCTCGTAATACTTTTTAGTACTTCATTAGTGCATAAAAATTTAAAGGATATGAGAAAAATTTCTGTGAATAAACAAAACCTTTTTCAAGCATGCATGAGATTTATTCATAAAACAATGGCTTTTAAGTAAGACATCAATCAAACTTAAATAAGGGAAGGAATAAAATCAATATCCTAGCAAATTCATTAATACTAGATAGAATTATTCAAATCACTTATTGATGTAAAATTTGCTTTATCTGTAATATTTCAGATGAATTTTTATGTGATAAAGGTTGGGAAATTTTATTAATAGGAAAATAACTAACTGTAGCTGACAGTTTAAGAATGGAGGAAAATAAAGAGAAGGTTGGATCTTGAAGCCTCATGAATGAGATGGCGCAAAAGTGTCCCTATAGACACAATATAGAGGATTATATTGTACCTTAAATAATATCTGGCATAAAATTTTCAACTATAATAATTCTTATATAACGATCAATATAACAATTGAATATTTATGAAATTTAAAAGATTCCTTCTTAGGAATACACATTAATTAGCTTCTATAGCTATAAATTCATTTAACATGCTTATATTTTCAGTATATTGCATTTCTTATTCATTTGAAAATTCATCTTTAAAGAAGTTGTCATTTAGTAATGCTTGTTTAAGCAGGCAAAGAATATGCAACATGAATTTCCTGTTTTATTTGTTATGTTATTTTATTTTGGAGAAACAGATTTGAGAAATATTAACATGATAGGGACACAAACCCAGGTACCCCTTTTTCCAAGCAGATGTTCTAAATTAACTAAACTACCATGCATATCCAGTTCTACACTGTTGAGGGAATGCTTTCAAGAGCAAGTCAATATAATTCAGTGAAATATTTTTTCTCACGTTTTTCCTTGAGTTTTCAGCTGCACGACTTTCTTTGCTTTGTAAATTACCTTTACCTCACTGCTCATATCTTATAAGTATACTTCAGTCTCAAACTTCTTTTGTTTAGTATCACTTTATTGATATTCTATACCTGTAAGTGATATTCCTTTTTTTCCATCCTTCTGATCCAATTACATAGCGCTTCCTCCTCTGTATCCCTGGTGACTCAGGTTTTACATCTGCAACTCCACAACGAGGGGCCTCCATCAACTGAATGTTATAATTTAATATAATTTTCATTAGGAAAATACAGAATCTGAACTGAAAACATACTAAGTGGAATTTAGGCAATATATGGAATATGTGAATGATTTCCAGAGATTAGGAAGAGAAGTCTTGATGTTTTATATTCAAATTAAATGTTCAAAGTAATTGAAATAAGATACACATACTGTTTCTGAGAAATCAGGACCACCTGCTCTTTTCCAAAGAATTAAGCTTTCTCCTTAGCATTTCTATAATTTTTCCAAAGTTACAATCCTTTTGTACTGAAATGTTTGTCTTATGGTGTCTATAAAAAATCTTACTCTGAAATATGTAGTATCGCCATTAGGGGGAAGACAGTCTGTTTTTAAAGTGTGCCAATTATTTATCATTTTCTAGAGGATCTCTGCCATGATATAACAAAGGTGAATAACTTATTCTCTAAAAGCCTAAATGGTACAGGCTTAGTTTCTGTCAATGAAATGTTTGAAAAAAATAACGAATGGCAATTATGAAAGATCAAACATTAGCAATTATCTGCTCAAATTGAATTGTGAAAACTTATAACAACTATGTTGACTTTGTGATGATAAAAAGTGAACTTGATAAAAAGCTCAACTTGAATTGTGATAACTTATAATAACTATGTTGACTTTGTGATGATTGTATGTACCTCATACCTAAAAAAGGGAAATTTTGCTTGACATATCATCATAGGATTATGTATAAATAAAACAGCACCATCTTAACAAACATGGTTCTTAATTTACCAGCAGGCAATCACCAAATCCTATCATGAGAAATTCATGGAAAGATATTATTTTTCTTTCAAATACTACATTTTAGCATTAGGTGAGATTTAATGAAAGAAACAAAAATTCTTATTCTAAAAATTAAATTTGTTTTCCATTCCACTGTCAGACGATCAATTGCGGGTTCGAAATAATTCTCTAACCACCATACTATAGGAAAGCTAGTTTATTGGTAAACTACATCCTCATCACACAACGGACAGCAACAGACAGAAAAATATGTGCGGACACACTTCCGCACCAGAGAAAAACAAGTGAAGAACGTAAATCGTAAATGTAGGTGGCAGCAACATGGCCGTTGTTAGAAATTTGAGTTATGGACAACACATATTCTAACATCCACATCTTGTAAAATACTTCATAAAGTTTGAGATTTGTGTGTTGGGATGCCTTAAGTGAATTGACGGCTCAAATGCAAAGTAATTAAAGGAATGATGTCCAATGCATTCACTCTCAAGTATGAAGAGCCAATAACATTAAAATTACTGTTGACACTTCTCTTATTAAAGTTGATATTAAACAAAGGGGAACAGCTAATAAAGAACTAATCAAGTCATGTACTTAAAAAGTGTATTGATAAGGCTCCTTATCAAAATTGAGTAGCTGGATAGTGGACGAATACACTCATTTATCAGGAGGAAGAACTGAAGTTTCAGGTTGCTGCTCAAGCTAATTGTAGTGCTACACTGCTATTATATGTTTCTCATCATTCTAGAATCATAGAATTTTCTAGCATTCTAGCTTTGGCAGCCATTTGGCACAAAATAATTTTTTAATATTGTATAATTTTTTAAAATTTTCTTCTCTGATAAAGAGGGTTTATGTTTGTTCATTAACTATTTAGGTTTGACTCAAATTAATCATTAATTAATTAATATGCAAACCTAGTTATTGCTAGTAATGTTTGAACATTGTTACATCATAGGAAAAATGAGGAGAATAAATCTGCAAAATTATTCTTTACTCTTAGAATAGTCTATAATTTTGTAAATTTTTGATCAGTGTTTTAAAATGTTAATTGTTTGTATTAATAATCTTACAACTGTTCAATTATCAATCCAGTAAATGTCTAATGAAGATACAGGGAAGTTATAAAACTTATCAATCTCTCTAAAAAATTGAGATTTAGTAATTCTCTTAATATCTGCTTGTTAGTGCTCTATTTATTAGGATAAAATAGCAGCAGCTGTATTTAAAATGAAAAAATAATGAATTTGGTTTCCTTTAAATGCAATTTTTATTTTATATCATGTTATTGTGATTTTCAATGTATTTTCTTAGCCTGATATATTCATTAAAAATTCATTTTCAATTATCTGTCTAAAATGACACTCAGGTTTAGCTTGTCTATAGGCTGCCAAAACCTTCCACTGGTATCTTAATAATTTTATATTTAGCAAGCTAAATTCCTTAATTTTCACTTATTTATGTTTTCAAGGACAATTTGGCAAATGGTAATACTTTAATTGATGTAATATAACAATTTAGTTCTATAGAGGTTGTGAGCATAGAATATAACATGCACCTCAGTACACCTTTGAAGTTTCCAATCACCTAAAATCCAATACTTGGATTCACTTTACAGATGATGACATTATTCATATAAAATTGGATTTTCATTGTTTTTTTTATGATTCTGTGATGTATGATGAGTTTCTGGTGAACTAATTCTCTTTAGCAAAGATGCTAAAAGTTAGGAGGTAATTAGGAGGTTATGAAAGATACAGTTATTTTAAATGCCAATTGCATATTAATTTACTAAATAACTTGGCAGGTTTTTCTATGTGATACAGGTATATAATTACCAGTTGGAACTGGAAAATTCTATTCCAGTTAATAACTGTGAATGGTGTATAAAAATAAATCTATGCTAATTGCTGAACATGAATAAATACATGGAACATGGTAAATAAGAAATATATCTTGTATAAAATACATTACGATTGAGATGGGTGCATGAAGGCTAAGAAAACTTGAGCTTCTACACAGCATTTTAAATATTCATCATTATTTTACAGCTGCTTTGCTTAATGATGCAATATCCTTTTAGACCAAATTAAATTGTGAAGAGGGAAGGATCTGACTTGCAGATCACATTTTTGACTTCATTATTTGATGAAATCTCATCTCGATGAAGCCATTATCATTCAGAAGTTAAATGGCATCTTTTTTCTAACTTTTCATTTCATATTTTTAAAATTGTATTTTCATTTGCCAGATTTATTAATTTTCAATCTTTTAGATACATTTATTTCTAATGAGAGACAGTTGCTATGGAAATGAGATTAAGTTTTATTTTTGTAAGAATAATAATATTTTTTCATTGCATACATTATTTTTAGTATAAGATGTTGAAAAAAGAGAATCTACATTCCCAGTACTTTGTGTGATATTCATCAGCTATAGGTGTCTTAAAATGTAAACATGCTGATGAAAATTGAGTTCTTCCGTTTTATAGATACAATAAACTAGTATAATGGCAAAGAGGTAAAATATATTCATTATTCTAGAAGAGCTTTACAGTAAGTATTTGCTCACATAAGTTATTTTGTTTCTTCTTCATACCATCTGAAGTTTTTTTCATTTATTGTGTCAGATGACTAAGTACACCTCTCATTTAATTTTTGGCCAATTTAATTTCTAACAAAGAGAAATCAAGGTTGCATTGTGTAAATAGGATATATTCAGTTTTCTCCCCAGAACATTCTAATAGATTTTTAATATTTTTGTTTAGTGTAATCTCTTCTAATTAACAGGGTTTAAGTAAATAGTTAACCTTTTTATTTAACACACAGATGGAAAATTATCAAGCTGAGTTACTTAAGAACCAGATAAAGTATTAACTAAGAAAAAAAAGCTTTAGAATGGATAGAATTTGATATTTTCCAGTAGGTTTATGTGCTTGGTTGTATTAGGGACAGAGTTAAAAATATTGTCCAGATGTAAAGTATGTCACAGAGCTCTACGGCATCCTTTATTAGTAATACTCACCCGTAATGTTGCTTCATCCAAGACTCCAGTTTCTTCGATGGCTCCAAACTTCTGAACCAGCAGTAATGCATCTCTTATCGTGCTGTCTGAGTACAGTGCCTCAGCCTCTGGTGTCACAGCCTCCAAGTAACCAAACTGTCTCATGAAACGCACCTTAACAGATTATGCTTGAATTAATTTTTGGGTTGCAACATTTATTTCTATGATATAAAATGATTATGTGAATATATTTACTTTCGACTAAAAGAAATTTCAGTACTTTAGACTATAGAATCCAAAATTTCACGAGCCAAATTTGGCTTTTGTCTAGTTTGCAGACACACTGAAATTCATACACCTGTATCCTTCAGTATATGGGACAGTCTGATTGATTATCGTCTGAAATATTTTATATGGCAAGCTTGTAATGCTTCCTAGCAGCTAAAGCTCTATCAATTATTCTATTCAAGATAAGTAGGAAATAAAATGGTCCTTCGTCTTAAACTGGCACAGCATGTATTTTCAATCTATGAAAATAGGGTACTTCATCCAAATATTTAGTGCCCCCTTATGCAGATGGTACTTTATTTGCATAGTTACAATATCTTAGTCAGAAATTCCCATTATGGAAATGGGCTTCAATGTTTGCTGCACGGAATAATTAGATTCTCAGAATTTTTTCCAGTATAGTGATCTACTGGATATTTATGGAAATAATTAGTATTAGTCTATAAGATAGATATTTACGGAACTAATAACTAGATAATGATGGAAATAAATATAAATAGTGTATAATTTTGTCTTACAAGATCAGCTATGTGTATGGAACGTGCCGCATGAATCATGTAAACCTAATCTGAGGTATGCAATTTCTATTTATATACAAAAAACTCCTACATGTCTTTATAATTTGACATCTTCGAGAAAAATTATTGATTTCAAGTTGTATCAGTATAAAACTCGTATCATTAATTCTAACACGCAGTGTACATATTTTGTACCATAGAAACGTATTAAAATGCTTACAAATACTATTTTGTTACAGTTTTGACATAAAACGAATTTTTTTAAAGACGCGGAGATATTGCTTAGCCATGGGCACAAACAACCGAAGCTCTCTCCTGCGTGAATGGATTTTATTTATGACAGACCAAAAATTAAACTGTATTCAACGATACAAAGAAATCATTCAAGGTTACTAGCTGCGTAAGTGTTGAAGCAAATTGATCTGACATTGAAAAGTGTTGAGGAATTATCCTTTTAAATCATTTTCTATCCACTGATCTTTTGACGGCTCCTCATGACATAAATCTATAAAAATCCTCTTCCATTCACAACACTTTTAATCCGTTTATGCGCTATTACTCTGATGTATGGTTTACCATCATTCATATTTGACATATACTCATTTATTGATATAAGCACTATTCGCGTCTTATCTGCTAATTAATTAGCAAATGAATGATTTATCAAAATTGCTTTAGCCGTTAGCTGCATCAGTAACCTACCGCTTTTATAGGATCCTTCCGTGGGCCGGTCGTTTGGTTTCCGATCCCTCCAGTTCCTTGGTGATCTGCAGAGACTTCGGCTGGAGACTCGGTCACTGGACCAACAGGTGCGGCCGCTGAAAGGCGGAGGATGAGGAGGAGGGAGAGGGGGAGCCAGGGTCGCGGCATTCTCAAAAGGTTCCTTACCCCAATTCCTTCAAGGCTCCCTACTGTTTTCAAACGATTCTGACGCCTCTTTATATCTTCTGCGATTACGCACTCTTCATCAGAAGTGAATTTTTTCTCACTCCCGCTCTGAGCAATCAGCTGCCTTAAACATTAAGAAGTGTCTCATCGATCAACACTGCTCGGTTTTCCCATCTTCTGAAAGAGCGAAAGAGACTAATAAAATCCACCGAACTGCGAGTTACTTTGTGGTAATCCATACCAGGAAGAAAAAACAGGAAAAACTTTTCACTGACAATAACTTCCGTTCATTCCTAATTGCAAAGCAAAGTTGTCATTAAAAACGGAATTAGTTTCCTAGTGAAAAGTTGTTCCTGTTTTTTCTTCCTGAAAGAGACTAATGCTACACATTCAATATCTCTCACGCAAAGAAGGCGATGCATTGTAATTTCGTCTAAACCAAGCGTACACTTAAGAATATTCGAAACGTATCTTCCGAAAAGCCTTGGGTTCTCCACAAGAAATCATTCGTTGATGCGAGTGAGATAATTTCGAGGTCATTGTTTCATCATTTTATTTCAAGGCAGAAATCGCAACTCAGATATAAATACGCCTCGTTGAAATTAGAATAGAATAGAATCGTCCTTAGTTCGGGCGAGATTGGGACTATTAAGTCCGCTCTTACATCTAACCCATAAAAATGATATACTTGCGCGTCCTTTTCTCATATTTTGCATATATTCCGAGATTATTAGAAAAGTATTAGATTGCTTTCACGTAGATTTTCTTTGATGAAACCAATCCACAGGGCTCCCGGGTAGCCAAGTGGGCAACGCGTTCGACTTTAGTGAAAGCGGTCCCGGGTTCGATTCCCGGTGGGGGCCCACGTGCGAAATGACCTAAGCTGTCGAAGCACTTTTAACAATACTAATACTAATACCAATCCACAAGCTTATAAATATAATGCGAATGATTAATTAGCAAACTATTATTTCAATCATCTCAATTCAAAAATTTGTCAAAGTTCTTTCATATATACATTCTTATAAGTTAACGCGCTTCTAGACCTATTGTTCGATCATTTTTTCCAAATTGTAAAATTACGATTGAAAATCATCTTATTGGAATGTATGATGCAGGCTGGCCATATTCTGACGCACAGAGTTATTATATCCTGACTGAAAGACGGGAATTTGAAATCCCTCTCATAGAACCGATACGCTATTCGCAGAAGAAAATTCCTCGTAGTAGTAGTACTCACATGTCAAAGGTCAAAAGGAGATAGCGCAGCGGGGAGAATCACAGGAACTGCGGGTGGGGAATGCCACAGCTTATCTAAACTAATCCAATCCAGTCCAAGCACAATTACATCCGAGATCAACGCGCCACCTCGCGGCAATGGTAGGTTTTACTGGATTTCAAAGGCGCGATCGGAGACTACGACGTAACTCACGGATCACCCCTGTTATTCCCTTACCTATAAGGATGCATCGGCTAACCTTCCTACCGGAATCAAAGCGGCCTCCGAGACGCAAATGCCGATATTGAATAATGGTTCTTGCTCTTATGATGACCCGTCGATGCTGCTGCCTCTTTTGTCTAAAGTCTTAACTATCGATCTGCAATGTTCAAGTCTGCGATTAAAAATTTAACCAATCCATTAAAAATTCGCTTTATTTTCATTTGAATTATTTTAGAAAGTTTCACTTGTATTTAATATATTCAGGTATTAGTGAATCCATGGCATATTCTGCTCAATAAAGCTATTATTTTTCACTCGGACTAACAGCCTTAGTTACTTAAAGTCTAAACTTATTTAGTTTTATAAATTAAATAGTTATCCTGACACGGAAAATATGGGATTGGGCGCCCAAAGTTCTTTGGATTCAGTTCAAAAAACCTTAGTCACCAATCGATAAACCATCATAATGATTGCAATGTATACATTGTATTGAGATATAATTTTAGGGATTTATTCAGTCAAATTATGTAACAGGAAATTTGTCGAATATTTTCGATATTTATTTCAGAAAAGATTACACTTCATCATAAAATTCACAATAGTAATCTTTGTGGAACCATGAGACCTTATTGTAGAAGTAGAATCGTCATGGGAAACACCAGATGCGCCGCTTTTCTCTGGAATCATAACTTGTGGAATGAACAAAGTTTCGAAATTTTCCAAATACATACCTTTCATTGGTGTCTATTAAAACGGAAACATATTATTCTTTGATGGTAAAAGAATCCATTCAAGTATGTCGTAGATAACTAAATATTAGCAAGATTTCATTACTTCGCCGTAAGATTCTGAACAGCATTTACTTATTGGACTTATAACGTAAATTTTAAGGAATGAACTCATTTATTTGGCATTAAATCACGGCGAAGTTGATTTAGACAGAAATAGTTCCGTTTCAAAAGATACAGGTGCAAAAAATAGAACATTTTCTGCAATGATTTGCTATAGTAGTTTAAAATAAACTTGCCCAGAAAGTAAGGGATTTCGAATGAAGTAGCGCAAACGACATTTCGACTCACGATGGAGCGATTTGGCAACTCAGTCGGATAAATTTGCATATTGACTCGAGGGAATCTAATGTATGTATACCTCCATATTTCTATCGCGTACATCCCCCATGTAGAAGATAAATAATTACGCCAAGAAGTGTCGAACGATGAAACTGCCTTCTTTTTATCGCAGATGAACAAACTTAAGCCATTTCTTCAAATTAAAACGTTTATTTTACGTATTTAGACATATCAGAACATTATTAAAAACGAAAAGGCGAGAATGTACTCGCAACACGATGCCCCTCACTTTCCCTCACTGCGACCGAAGCGCATGTGTCCATAATCGTCAAACTTGCGTACACGTTGGTGCGCGGATGGCAGCGCTGGGCGGCGCAGGGAGTATGTTGTGCGTGGCCACGTTCTCTTCCCGAATCGCATGTGGCCGTAATCGTCGAATTGTCTCTTGATAAGTGCTGCCAACTTCCCTCCCTCCACTCCCTCCTCTTCCTCCTCCTCCAGCAGGTCCTCCGCATCTTGCTCCGTCTCCTCCTCCTCCGTGGGGGCTGGAGGTGGAGGCAGGGGCTGGGGTACGCGCCGAGGGACGAGGAGGGCGCGGGGGGCCGCTGCGGGGCGGCCCTGGGGCAATCCCAGCAATAGGAGGAGGGGCAGAAGGGTGGCGGATCGGATCCACAGCCTCCTCTCTACAGCCCGCGAACCTCTCCAGCCGATCGCCGCCTAATGGGTGGAATGTATCGGAGTGGATTGGTGGAGGGATAAAAGGGATGAGGAGGAAGTTGAGGGTGCAAAAAAGAATCCTTCATTAGTACACAATGGTTATTCTCCTGATCCCATCAATGTATGCTGCTCAATATTCTAAATAGACAGAAATTACCAGGATAGAACCAATGCAAACCAAATGTAACCAATGTAGCCAACGCGATGCAAAATAACTTTACTTCAAAAGCGTTAAAACATTATTTTTACATTGGAATACGAGATTAAAGAGTCGGAAAGTTTCACGTTGGCATAATATTGCATTAAGCGAATGAATGACAGTAAACGTAAGATACGAGGATTCTGATCACTTCATTAAATTACCCTAAATACGCGATTTACGAAAGTTTGTTCAAGAACAAGTACTTCCTTTCTGGTTAGAACTGTTTCACATATTCCTACTTGGATTTTACATTAGCACATATTATGAACATTTCTCCTACGTATTATTCATGTACATAGCTGCTGGAATCTTAAGAAATTCGTTAAATATTCACCAGAATTTCGGAATATTATTGACGCAAGTATTTAGTTATCCGTACAATATGTGTTATTTAAATAGTTATAGTTAGTCATAATAATAGTCATATAATAGTCATTAATGAATAAATCTAGATAACCCTCCCCATTTTTTCCAGCAACTTATAGTATTGTTATGGTAGATTAAACTAAGATCTAACTTACACTAATGAATTCCGCACACATTCGCGTATTTTTCAAAATGTGAAATTTACTAGGACATTTTCCATACTATTTTTCGTTTAAGTGAAAGAATAGAAAATCCAGTACGTTATCTTTCGCGATGAGTTTCTCACGAATGTCAAAAGTGATCTAAAGATCTAGGAAAATATTTCAAAATTTTTAATATGAACTACGACAAAATTAAAAATTTAGCAAGCGAAATATGACAAATATCTAAGTATCACATACTCAGGGAAGCCTGGAAAACTATATCAGCAACTTTGGTCATGAAAAGCAGTGAAAAGAATCAAAGGTTTCCTTAGAATTACATTCTGCAATGCAACGATTATGTACTGACGTGATCACTAACTTTGCTCGGGTTGGAGGAGAGAAACTACATCCAGACAGCATGAAGCGATAAATTGTTCATCCAAAATTTTTGTGTAACCCATTTTTGCTAAATGTGGAGGAACAGTTTAGAGAAATAACGGAAAGATATAACCTGTATGTTTAAGTGTAACTTGGTGTAAAGGCAACCTAGTACAACTAACGAGAACTCACTCATCTTCAAAAAAATTGCGGAAAACCATTGAATGCTTATAAATGAGACTAAGAGAAAATGCTCAGGATCGCCTTACCTGCATATCGCTGCTATATCCTCCGATTGCAAGTCTTGTACGTAGAGTTAGCAAGCGAATGAGTGCTTCTCAGTGATCGAATCTTACCTTTATATACAAAATCGTGCGCACTTTCGGCGGCTTCCGCGCAAGGATTATGATTTTCCCTCTCCTTAACCCACGCATCCTCCCTTAACCTATCAGAAACCGCCGCCATTGCTCACCCGTCAAATTGGGCAGGAGGAGGCGCGGTTTAATAGGTCGACCTGTCTTTCCCTCGACGTCGCCTTTCCTCAGTGCTCCCCCTTTGGTCGGTAATCTTATCAAGCCAAACGATGAATTTTCTGCATTTTTCAACCCACGCACCTCGATAATCTGTTCTTTCATCTTTTCCCACTCATTCCCAGGCTGGGAATAAACAGCAGAAGATTAAGATGGTGAATACTAAATCAGCGGATGACGTCAGTTTCCCTGTAAGATTATTCGGTAGATTTAAAATCGCAGACTCCTTGTCTTTGTCGCAAACCATCTTTTTCAGAAACAATACTCGATAACTAAATTTCGAGCAATATTTTCATCCGAATGATTACACGGAAACTGGAAAATTAGCTTTTCGTTTGTAGAAAATGTTTTTTTTTAGTTCAAAGACAGAAACTGGCAAATAAATCTCAAAAGTTCATGTAAAATAATGCGTGAAACGTTTCCCGTTGTTAGTCCCAGGTTTCTGCAATCGATCGGACTGATAGAGCCACAATTATTCGAGATCATTTGCAAGAGCATGAATGTTTGGAAATTGAGATTAATTATGATTGTCATTTACACCGACTGATGAATTCACCCAAACGAAAATTTCAGAGAGAATTGCATCGAATTAAAATTTTAAGAATTTTGAGCCTTTTAGCCGTTTTCTCTCCGAGAATCGGATTTGATAGAATAAACTTTTCAGAATAAGTCCAGGAGTTACGTAAAGCCATGAAGGAAAAGGTCTCTGAATGGTACTTCACCCGCAAAGTTTATATTTAAACAAAAATGACTGATTGCTATCAAATAAGAGACGCCCTTATGCAAGGCCTAAAATAACGAATGGATCCGAATGAGCGGAGAAATAAGCGGAATAAAAATTTTAATAGATAAGGGTGGGAAAAGATGAAGAATTTACAAGGAACATATGACAAGTTTTATTCTCTCTTCACCCTGCTTCTGATGTTACATAAGAGCATAGGGTGTTAGGGTGTCTTTTACCTGATGATGGCAATAATTCGTGGTAAAAAATGAGGTTTTTATTAAAAAAACTAAATTCTGTGAAAAAATAAAAATCAAATTAATCTTCTCTAGCGATTAATAATCGTCACAAAACTCCTAACACCAACAAGATTGAAACGAGCCCAATGTACATTTCGCTTTCAAGAAACAGCATCTTCAGGAGCACAATTATGACTCACAATAGAGTCACATTGTCACAATTGTGCTCCTGAAGATGCTGTTTCTTGGCAGCGAAATGTACATTGGGCTCGTTTCAATCTTGTTGGTGTTAGGAGTTTTGTGACGATTATTAATGTTACAGCCATCAGCGGTATTCTCCATGATACTCCTCTAGCGAGATTTGGTGGAATTCCATTATAAGAGAAATGATAAATATACATTTTGCTTTATGGAAATTTAAAAGTTATATTTATTATTTCATTTAAAATTAAAATCAATTTTTTCTTTTTCCATTCGGGTAAATTTAGTAAATAATTACACAGAAGTATTTAAAATTGTTTTTTTTTAATCCTCACACATAGTTATTAAATCTTGTGTTATTATCATCTGAGAATAACATTAATTTTAATTTTTTTCAATGTGATGTTTATTCCAAGCATAAAATGATTGCTCCGCCGATCCCCGCGTAAGGTTCGTTGGATTTAACCTAATCATAGCAATCTCGAGAGGATTTCTAAAAGAGACTTAATTTCTTCTTCTCAAAGGAACAACAACCCTAAGGACTGCTGATCCTGAACTTCCCAAAAGAGCGTTCACATGGTCGCCACTTTAACACGTACTGTGGAAAGAAATCTAATTTGTGGTCTTGAGTAGTCCCCCATCCTATTCCCATGGGAAATCGCGAATGGCAAGCGGAGATGAAAGACGCCTGGGGAATACTTTAAAGCGAAGAAAATATGACTTGAGGAGGGTAAACATTTCCAGATGCATGGAAATTTTCATTCTTTCGCAATATTTTGATTTAATTTCCAGCCTTGGTTTAGCTGGAAATAGAAATAATTTCATATCCATCTTGCTTCCTCGTTTACTTGAAGACGAATCCCTGTGTGATTTCACTCATTACATAGCTAGAATATGCACGAAATGTTTGCTACGATATACAACCGGAACGACAATTAGTACCATTTCTAATTATTTTCGTAAGAAGTTATACTCCATCAAAAGCTTTTCGGATGAAGCTGAATTGTTTTCGCTGCGAATTATAGAAATCTAATTTCGATTCTTTTTTCTTTGCTTTTTTGATAAAGAAATAGTCTTTTTCGAATGTCACCTTTCGCTGTGTTAGCCTTGAGTGTTATCCTTACAATGAGATATATTTTCATCGTACGAGGAACTCAGTTTAAGCATTCGTGAATGTATTCTATTCATTGTTTTGTTTACAGTTACATTCACATTTAAACCCTGCAAGCCGCCAATGGCTCGTGGCATGGGGTGTAAAAAGACCGATAATCTTCCCACACCCTAACTGCTATTAGCTTCTCTAACACTACGAGGGAAAACGACCAAAAAAATTAAAAACTGTTGTTGGTGTTTTGTTAAATTATCATTAATCAAATATGAGTTGAATGGAGTCTAAGTTAAGTCTTATGCTAAGTAAGGAATGGAGTAAATATTGCTAAAAATACCTATAAGCATTTAGTACTCAAAAACAACTTTAAACAGAATTAATGAATAGATGTGAATTTCTTCTGTTGTCTAAAATTATGAATCTCTATGTAAGGACCTAATATAGGACAATTAACGTTTCTTGAAGATGACTACGCTTCCGATATACATAAATAGTGGAATTTTGCCTTTCATCTGACAATGTAATACCGGGTCATTACTACTCCAGTAGGTCTGTTGTTTCCTTCTATGTGTGTTTCATTTAATTTGTTGTTCGTTTTTCTTGGTATATCTGTATTTGTTGAATGGCTTTTACCTTACTATTCATTCCTTCTCATTCTCATGCTCCATTTTGCTCAAAGTATTGCCTCTCAGCTCTCCGTTGCATCCATTGGCTCCTTCGTGGTTTGTTTTATCTTTTTGTTGCTTATTATTTTGTAACCATCGTAACCTCATCCAACAACAGAAAGGTATCTTTCGGGATTGAAGTTTCTATAGAATCATCTAAACATCTAACCGAAAGCCTTTGTCTATAATATCTACCTCGGATTCAAAGATTCAATTCGATCGACTGGTTTTATAACCTAGTTAATAGTCACTTTATAAGATTTACTACTCTCCAAGTTCTTGCATGAAATCTTCTCGTTAAATGAGTTGATGCGAGAAGTTAAATTTTTTATTATTATTCCAAATGAATCCAAATAAAGGGTTTTAAAGAATAATACGGAGATTGACTTAAGACTTCCATGGAGTTTAGAAAGTTAAGTTTGAATAACCATGGCTCCCGGATAGCCAAGTGGGCAACTCGTTCGACTTCGGCGAAAGCGGTCCCGGGTTCGATTCCCGGTCGGGGGGCCACGTGCAAAGTGGCCAAAGCAGTCGAAGCTCTTTTAACAATACCACTACTTGAATAACCACTGTTTAAGTTGGATTATTTATGAGGCTAACTTCTTCTAGCCAAAGGCTATCGTTGTAAGGTTAAAAGCTGTTATACCGTAGTATCATTAAAAGAGAGATAAACAATTTTTCGTGTGTCTTTTTCATCTTTTAACCTTGCGAATTAATCAAAGAACGCCTTGAAACGCATTTTACATAATGTATATATTTATCCATTCAACTAAATGCTACTTGTAAGCTTTGAGAAAAGTTGCACTGAATTGACCAGGAAAGCATATTTAAGCTGGTAGTACCAATCCTTAAAAAAAACACCAGACTTCAACTTTTTTAGCTTTCTAAACAAACTTTAAATAAAGGTACATACTAACAGCTGCCAATTATGTAAAATATTCAACCACCACTGCAAATCCGCCACCAATACATTGTTACCACTGTTTCAAACTTCGGCTTCAGTTACGAATTTCTACGAAGTAACTTCTATTTTCCTATACTTCAATAATATTTAGTAATATAAAATATACTGCAATTTACATAGATTAAATTCAAGTTTGCTGCTTTTAGGATTTTATGGTTACATAATTTCATCATGCGACAATCAGGAAATATTTAGTTACTTTACAATGCGACAATCAGGAAATATTTAGTTAGTAAAATCACTACCAAAATATGTTATGCTTAACATTTGGTGAAAATGAGCATTCCTAAGTTTATTCTTAAACTAAAGAAAATTTTCAAGAAAAGCTACAACGAAGGTTTTTATTTTTTCAGTCAGTAGCTGCCAATATTTTGCTATGGCACATTTCCGAATTCCGGAATCGATTAGGGGTTGTCCTCAATAACCAAACCCGCGCGAGGAAGCAATTCTTTCAAAATGCGGGCCCATTAGAAAGGAACTTAGGGTGATGCACAAGGGAAGAAGATGGGAGTATTAGTCGGGAGAGAAAAAGAAACCATAAAAGAACCGAAAGTAGTGGCGCGTTATATAATATTCCATTTCTTCATTGTATTACTAGGAGAACGATCTCTCGCGCTGAAGTCCATTTTCTCAGCAAACGCTGAAATGGCACAAGGGAGTGAAACGAATGTAATGGAATGGATTTTTTTTCCTCTGAGGCTAATCCGGAAGACCCGAATGGATTCGAATGTTTCATTGGCTTAAAATGTCGTAACGCAGCGGTTTTCTAAAGTCAAGTCGCAGTCCACCCAGCAAATTTTTCTTAAAAAAGCTAAACGCTTTTTGCTACTTACAGCAATAAATTCCTGTTATACAGTTTTATTTGTCAACGTAAGCATTGGCTTATAGTATTTTTACTCGCTAGGAATGTAACGGGCAATGTAAATATACCGTTGTCAAGTAAACAATGAGGGACTATTGTTAGACGCGGAGACGTGAAAACAAACGTTAGTATAATAATTGAACGTTTAAGATAATGATACGCCATTTATGAATTCATAGAGTATATTTTGTGCTTTAAAAGAGAAGAAATCTTACTGAGTCGCTTTCTGGTTCCCGTGCAGGGCATTTACGCAAAATATGTCTAGAATGCACCAAGGTACAAACATACTATAATTATTATTAATTTTCTGAAACTGATTAAGGTATTGCAGCTGAAACATGCACACTGTAATTTTAACATTCCTTTTGTTTTTGTAGTTAATTATCGCTCATTAATTATAGGGAGGACTGGTAATGTTTGTATCCCTAAACACATTTAAATCGCACTTCTTTTGTTACGTAATTTCTCATTCATTACATCAGACGGTAATTCTAACCGTAAGCAAAAAATGTGAAGCCCTACAACGGAAGTTAGTTATCACGAGGTCCGTGTGCTTTTTTTTCCTCTCGAGGCAACACTGCATTTGTGGGAAGTAAACATGAAACAGAAATATCGTATCTAAATAGGAAACAATCCAGGTTTGAATACATATTGAATGTCTTAGTGTCATTCAACAACACAATAATATTCATATATGCCGTTTTGGTGAAAGGCCATTACATTTAGGTTTCTGCAAATGCTTCCCATTTCATTATGAATGGGAAATTACCCGTTGGTCCTCACATGGGAATGTTTCATTCATTTTGATATATTTTCGAACTAAAGTTAAACAGGTGCAGCGTAGGATATTCGCTCTTCTTCGTACTATTTGTGTATAAACCAAAGGAGTCCATGAATATATTCATAACATACACAAACTGCCATTCGGTAATTTTGGTTTGAATCCGTTAATATTTTTTACGGGCCTTTTACATGTAGCGAATCGATTTCTAGAAATAAAAAGGCTTTCTGCTCTGCCTCGGTCAGATCTTTATCGATTGTATTCGAATTATAAAGGCCTTGAGCCTGATTCTGCCAGCCTGCTCGCAAATCTCTGAATGATGACAGAAAATCGTTTCTCATTTCAAACAAAAATTATTTAAACCCGCGTGAAAATGTTAATTCTTGAAGTATATTATGGATTGAACATTGAAAGCATCTCTAATTTCTCCTAAATACTTTCGTATTCGGCACTGTAATAGGTTACCTTACTAAATTCTGACTTTGCGATTGCAATTCACCCGTTCACGAATCGTAAGAACTTTGTATGTTTAGAGATTCATCGCCTATCATCACATAAATCTGAGAAATAAATACGAATCGACTGCGAATGAACTATGCAAAATTTAGATAGTACAGAATTTGATTGAAATTACATTCTGACGGTGCAAGTACCAAGAGATAAATGTGCATCCAATTGGACGAAATTTGAGGTTTAATGACAAAACAGAGCCAGGATGTTCATACTTGTCGAATGATATTTTTGTATAATTTCTAGGACATAAAATTATTTTTGCGATAGCAAAGAAGATTGAATTGGAAATCAAATTTAAACGTGATTAATTATCTCTTATCTAAGTACGCTTCTTTCCACACGTTTAGCACCAAATATTTCATATGTGAACCTCTGTATTTATACACTGATGAAGATTAATGGCAGTTTTTGCTAATCTAATTTTCCATTGTATTTATGACTCCTGCAAGGATATTGAGTGCCAAACATTATTTATCGCTCAAAAGTTGTAAGCTAAGTGTTTAAAATGAGAAGCAAGTGTTCTGATCACAAAATATTTGTAACTTTCAGTGTACATTAATCATTTACAGAAATCGGTCCCAATCCAGTGTGAGTAAATACATAAATCTTTCATTGTAATTCAACATTTTTTATGAATATTTACCCTGCACGATGTGGTTCAAAAATTTACGGCTACTTCCAACTATAGCTGGTCTTATTGCTCTGAATAAGATAAAGCTAAACAATTAGCTAGAGCCTTCAAGAAACTCAAAATTCAAGAAGGCAGGCAAACATGGCGATTTATCTGCATTCACTAAGAAATATTTTTTTTCACAACTGCGCGATTATGCAAATACTGTAGGAAACTTATAGATACATAAGATGTGCAATATTAACATTCATACGAAGTGTGCTGCAAATGGAGAAGTTAAATGTTCAAACTCCACTATCAAGTAATCTATTTTACTAGAGACTGGTGATTCAAATGACACGACGAAATTATTTTCACGAATTGCACCGTTTTGAGAATTAAGTCGCCCCTATGTTTTCGATCCCTCAAATATATACAGCAAATGGATTGATTTCCACAAAAACTAACATTCGTCAATCGAATGACAACTGGAGGGAATCATTCACACTACAGAAAATATATTACATTTCTAAAATGACTATGTGAATCTTGGCCTTCAATAATATTTAGGAAAGCTGTGATTTTCACCAACAGTGGAGCAGTATATTTTTTTGCATAGATAATACCTTAAAGTGGTCTATATATTAAATGCATACTAAGTGTGAATGATTTATCAATTAGAGTCTTTAATTAGTGTAGTTAGGGCAGTAAAATTCTCCTTTTGTCATCTCCAAGAAATTTCTCAAATATTCTTTCGAAATGAGTCTTCCAGCTATATTTCACGGAAAGATCGCTGAAATAATTACTTGCAGATAAAAATATTAGCTCATAGATATTTCATATTTCTATATTAAATTGTTTCTCAGTCCCTCGTTTTTCATTTTCGTCCAAAGTTTTTGGCAAAGCAGGGTAGCAGTAATATTTTGGTACTTGAAGCGATTCCACCAGATCTCGGGCGATTTTTCGGGCCGAAAAGTGTATTAACAATAGCGTTTAGTAATAATTATAAACCATAAATATCTTCTAACATTCATTAAAATAAACCAGCTATACGGAAATTAACAACCTGGTAAGCAAAATATGAAGTTTTTAATGACTGAGTTGTGTGCTCTATAAGGTGAAACATATTTTGTCATCTGAATAAATTGATCGACTGAAAGATGTCGCTGTAGCAACCCGCTGTCTGTTTACTGCAAGCCTAGCAGTATAGGATCGAAGGGATAACTACATGCTAATACTTGATACGTTCCTCCCGTACCAAAGATTACTGCATATGCGCAACTCTTTCTTTCCAAAAAGATACCACATCCACAGCCCTGAGTCAGATAACAGAGATAGAAACAGAAATGAGACTAGCCTGAGGAATGCAGCGGCGGGTCCCCGCGTATCAGTCCTCGGCCACACATGGTTTCTCTTCCCCTCGATATGAGCGTCGAATGTAGCCTGTTGTACCCCATTTGCCTCCGCTTTTCGGCGCTCGTCCGCCCTGACCAACTCTCCAACCGTCTGAGGATTAAAGTCATTTTGGAGGCCGCTTCCTTTACTATAGCCGTAGCTGCTTTTCTGCTGGCGGACAAGCTCACCACTTCGTACCCGTCATATTTCCGATGTAACCACTCAGAACTCAAGAGATGCATTGTGGCGAGCGGCCAAGGAGCGCTTACCTTTATAGCAGTGCAGTGTCTTCCCTCGCCACGCCTGGATGAGTCTTACGCAACGATATGGGTGATCGCATTAGGCACTTCGGAGGTATCACCCCGCCCTGCATTTCCCTCATGCCCTTTCTCTTCATCTCGTCCTATGCTCATCTTCGAGCGAGGGCTTCCAAAACCTCACCCTCTGGTCCTGGTAAGACCCGTGAGATCCTCGACTGCGTGGTTCCGCGTTCTGCGCCGACTTGACCCTGAGAGGGTTGATGTCGGGAAGATTGAGGGGATGCCGACTCTTGGAACTATGTAATCCCGTAAGTTCTTCCTGCGGTAGTTTGAAAACAAACATATGTAAACATGACCACCAGACGGTGCAGAAATATTTAGCAGCGGCAGAAGTAAAAGAAAGAAACGAAATTGTTGGATTAGAATGAATTAGATAATAGTAAATTCATTAGGTTTTACGGGAGTATATATGTGAACGCTTTATGATTCTACCTCTTTACAGTAGAAAGTTACCTTAGATTGAAACGTTAGAATAATATATTCTCTGGCAGATTGTTACTTCAGGAAAAGTATATAACCTCTTTTATTCACCGATTAACCGAGTGAACACCGAGTACGATTAACACAAAGGATGACTAGGAACTTTGAAAATATCAGGGTTTGCTAAATGCTGATTAAGGTGAACTATATATTTCGCATTCACTTTTATATAAATGCATCTCTTTATCTCTTTCTAATTTTAGACAACATAACCTGGTAGATTGTTATATTATTAGTAGTCATACATCTTGAAGGTATCAGCAGCGTGACTGAATTTATTGAGCGGCTTACGGATTTCGCGAAGGATGAAATGGAAAAGTTCAAGTGACAGTTGGGCTCCTTATTGTGGACTCAACCTTCACATTTGAAGCAACGGGTCTATCGAAGACCTTCATCCGAGTCGAATATTGTATAACACAGAACGAAGTACGAAGAGAAAAACTGAACGCTTTATTTAAAGGTAGTAGCAGTATTTTACTCAGCATCGCCGTGGGTTGAGGACCATCCGGAAAATATAGTTGTTTATCAGGAATAATAGGTTTTTCTGTGCTTGTATAATGGGAAATAATAATTATTTATATAGATTCTTTTAATGGACAACCTTGCTTGGATTGCAAACTTTTTCACCCTACCAGTATGTATCTCGCCGAACTTAGCTTCTTCGTTCTCTATCGCCATTTTAATAACAATTCTAATGTATGCATTTCTCTCATTTGATTTCAAACCTATAGGTATCAACACTACACCGATATAATTAGAGGACCCGGCTGTGTATCAATAAATAAAAGCAGACCCCTTCAGCCGCAAGCACCCGCCGGACACTGTCCCAAACATTACGGCTACTTTGTCAACGGTAAAAGAAAATTACAATTTTCCTGAAATTTGTATGGTTTATATGGTATTTTGTTTCCGTTTCTTTACGCAATCTGATGCTTTTTCTTTATCGTTTCTCACGACACATTCCCCACACATGTTGTTTGGTTTCTTAACCTAATAGGTTTATGCTTTGTGAATCTTTGGGTTTTGCGCATCATTTCGCTGATTTTATTCACCTCTACACTTCCGTTACGTGAAAAGATTCGTTGAACTTCGGTTGTTTTTTTCTTAAAGTGTTTTACTGTTTTAATCGTGTTGCTAATGTATTTGTGTGGTCACCTTGCTTTTTATATATTTTTATTCATTCATACATTGAAAATACTATTTTAACCATAACTTTATCTTCTTATTGACTCCGTTCCATCAACGTGGCTTAATTTGACTTGCAAATGTTTTTTTCGTTTCGACCCTTTGAAGCATTCAGCAAAGGTGATTCGATTTTAATCTCCTGATACCAACTTGGCAACACATTTATTCTATTCTACTTACTGATAGACAGCCGGGTTGATTTTTTTATGTACATATTATATGAACGAGAATGTTGTTAGCAAAAAAGATGAACACGAAACACTGCGGTAATACTTTATACCCCCTTAGATAATCACTTTTAAATTTTACTCAAATTTGAAAGAGTTTATTTTTCTATCCGATGGATGGAATGTCAAATTTCAAAGGCCTTTTATATTAGGCAAATAATGAGTAAATTGTTTTGGTAATTTCCAGTCAAATACCCGAAATATTGTTTAAATACAGCTCTTCTCTGTTGACTAATATATTAGAAAACTTCTCATTCTTTATTCATAATTTGAATTATACAGCCCGGGAAATTTAAAAATTCCGCTTTTTTTATCACCCCTCGTATATGATATTATTCGCGCATACACATAAACGTCTTTATTGCACAAGATTGGGTCCCATCTACCATCATTAACTATCTTAGTACCTCTATCGGTATGCTTTTGCACGAAAACTTTAAGTAAAATTCGTGCGGCGTCACAATCTCTTTGTACGAGGAATGGACGAAAGGAAGAATTAAAGTTACTAGGGTATCTTATCCACTGCACATGCATTCCCTTTCTGACTCCTTAGCTCACGTTTTCATGAATGCAGTTGCCTCATTGAAGGATACCATACGAGAAAGTCCTGTCGATAGTTTCTTCGGCTGAGTCGAAGATCACCAAAATTATTGAAAATTATAGGAGTTCGGAAAATCACGTGTTCCATCTTGAATGCCGCTTCGTTTCAATCGGATTTACAACTTTTCTCATATGCGCGTGATCATCCACCTCTTATAGCGGCTTTCTTCTTTTAGATCAGTGGGTTACCTTTAGAGTTTACCATTTCCTATGGCATTTTTGCCGGTGGCGTAGTAGTTAGCATGAGAACTTTGGAGCACTGTGGTTCAAGGTTCGAATCCCGGTGAGGGCGTGGTTGTCTTTTGTGTGTTCATAAAAGGGTTTGCTGTAAGAATGATCAACCTCAACTAAAAATACGTCCTATTAAATTAAAGACAAAATTATTATCGCTGTTATAAACCTACAGATCAGATTCATCGGTCGTGTTTTTTGATTGAAAAAACAATTTGATTGAAAAATAATTAACGTTTATAGAAGAGCTAATTGTTGAAGAACTCCCATTAAATGATTTGTTAAACTTTTGGCGAATTCATTTTCACACAGTCACTTCATCTTTCCGATAAATCTCTTTGATTCGGGAATTCTTTTTAGTTGCAGTGGCCTATCGAACCTTTATTCAGGAAATTCTACCGGGATATTTTGTAATTCCAAAACTGTGTTTTAACCGTCGTATAACTATTAGAGGCAGCGATGATTTAAAGTTAGTATTTTTCATCTAATTATATAGCGATTTTCAAGAAAAAGTGTCGATGAGTATGATCATATTAAGAAAAGCATTTTGCTTGCCGATTAGAGGGGCGGTTTAAGACATTTTCCTTATTTACTCATTTCAAAGCAACGATAATCTCACTGCCTTAATTCTGTAACGTAAATCGTTAAAATGATTTTTGATGTGAATCAAAAAGATTGATTTAAATCGTAAAAGCACTCTGTTATTTTTTTAGTTGGGGAGTCTCGTATTACATTATATTCCACAGAATCATCAAGGATATCGTAGGCACGGAATAATCGCCCCCATGACCTCTCTTGGTCTACTAATGGTAGAGGGGATGAGGTAGAGGGAATGAGGTAGAGTGTAGAGGAGGGTGAATCGGACCAGCGGGTGAATATGAACGATTTTCAAAAAGTACGCCTGATTCTGAAACAGCAATACTGAGACTGATAGTCTTATATACAATGCTTCTTTGTAATCTCATCCTTCTGATAGACGTGAAACTGGAAAATGTCTACAATCCCTCAAAGGGAGTGAGGTGGGAAATTGTGTTTTTATGAACCTTTTGCATATATTCGACTGATGGTGAGAATGTATCTATTGCTCGGATTTCATTTTTTTCCTTACTGATTGTGAAACGAAATTATAGCTAATAAAATGTGTTACGTTTTCGCGCCTTGCATGGCATTTGGTGTTGCCAAACATCCTAGAAAATCAGAATAGTCAATCGGACGAAAAGGACCTCTCTCGCGGGTGTGAATTTCCATGCTGTAGGTCGCTTGGAAACTCTATTTCCTTCTCTAATGAAACCTGGAAAAGTTTCTTCTGCAACTTAAACTTAAGTAGATGCAACTTTTAATTTTAAACTTTCATCTTATTCCTTACTTTGAAAGAGCCACAACACCGAATACTGTCGTCACCAGCTGTAATGGAAGAGGCTAAGCAGCTATCGCAGAAAGAAATGTATAAAGAACGCTAAAGACACTTTTAGAAAGTTATTCCATGAATCATCTTCAGAGAAGGAGGACAATCTTAAGAATGGGGAAAACTCAGCTGATGACACGCTTTGTGAGTTCTGCTCTAACAAGTTTAGTCTTGCAAATGTCCAAATCCATCACGGTTTGGAGACTGGATAAAGTGCACGAATTGTAAATTATGGTATTATGAGCACTCCGTGCGGACGATAGGACTTAAGAAATTTGCTTGCTGTAAATTTGTTTAATTATTTAAGGTAAATATGTACGTTTCGATTTTAAAAGTTGTGATAGAATAAAGGTTCCGTCAAAAGACTTCCAGACTACACTAAATTGTTACAAATAATAATAACACTGCAAATTTATGATTTTGTGTAATAAAATTGCAGAAAATCTATGCATCAATTTATTGGCCCCTTTCAGATTCTCATCTGTTTCTATTCGCCATCCAATAGTCGGGCGAATAGGACTTTGCGGTCTGTAAATTACATTTAAAACTAAACATATCTTAAACTAAGCAGTCGTCCGTTGGTTATGATGTTAGAAATGTATCGCTCACACAGATGGGGAAATCGACGACTTTCCTTTTAGTGGCTCGATTCGCCCCCCTTTACCCTATCTTTTAATTTTTTAAAACAAGTTCTACTCCTACATTTGGAACGCAAGCCTCCTATCGGCGTGTGGCAGGGAACGTGTGCACCAAAGTTGCTGTCATAAGACAAAATACCTAGCAACATAAATCGAAAAAATAATGAGACATTTGAAGGATGTTAGCCTCAGCTACTGCGTCGCATACCAAGAGCTTACCCATGGCTCGGGATGGGGTTGGGGATTCTGCTTCAAGGAAGAGTCTCTCCCCCCCACTCGAACGTCCTACGTAGGCTGCCGATAGGAAAACGAATCTGAAGTGAGGAAAAAGAATCAATACAAAATAGAAGCTTCTTACTCCTACAGTTTTATCGCACCAATTATCACTATCCTCTTTAACAACTTGATGTATAAGGCTAGATTCTCATTTCGTAGAAAACTATTTAACGCGTATACAATCATAGACAAAAAATTAAAAAAAAGAGATTGGGGATCAGTGACCGAAGAAAGATGAGTGAACCGAAATTTTCAAATTCTGCAAAATAAAGTCGAACATTTAGAGTTTGAAGACACACTCCACTTTTCGCGAGAGAAAAGGAAACCCTTTAAAATACTGCTCTTAGTTCTTCCATGCATGTATGAGTTACCACATACTAACTCACCTGTAGGATGAAACATTTCTAAGGATTAAACTTCGAGATTAGGAAAAACATGGTCGATTCCTGTCATGAAAAGGGAGAAATGTAGCCTCAGCAACGCTTATATTCAGATAAGATATCCAAGAGGAAAATGCAATCGTAAAAATTAATGAATCGCCATAGAAAAGTCTGTAGGAAAAGATCTGAGGATCCGAAGTTATAAAAAGAAAGAATATTAGTGCTGAATCCTGCAGTGAGTCAATATTTTAAAATTTATTCAGCAAAGATCACCATCAATAATATTTTTTGTAATGAAATCGACAGTGTTATTTTATCCCAGTTACTATATGATGGTTTTCAACCATTTCCCCATCCTCTCTAGGAATTGGATGAATTAGAAATTGGGGGAATTTTTGTTTCTCTGTGGGAAATACTGCTTAATTTCAAAATAAGATTCGTAAATGCAAGTGCGTTTGAGCATAGCCGAAATCAAGAATCTTATGATAAAATTAATCTCTTTTCTGTTTCCAGAAACGATAAAGAAAACCGGCGAACATATTCAGAGAATCTACTATAATCCATATATCGGAGAACAAGAAACAAACTCTATAAAATATAAAAGGCTGTGCAAAGATTTATAGATATAACGTAATAAGGTAGCCTCTATCGTTACATTTTGATCTTCGATCATTTCGTTCATATATCAACATATCGTTTGATCTTCGATCAAAACGTAACGATAGAGATTGTGGGGCCCCGCTGACAAACAGGTATTAAATTTAAGTGAGACTGATTTTTTCGGACCTGTGACAATGAGTTGCTTACTTTTATAGGGTGACAGAATCTAGGAAGCAGGGGCACAGAAAGTTTTGGAGTATCCTGGGCAAAAGAGTAAAGTAACAAGCATCAACAGCATGAACCTCAGTCATCCAAGTAAAAGGGACTCGGTCATTTTCTGTTTGAATTTTAAATCCATAATCAAGATTTTCATTAAGAAAGGAAATCGATATGCATTAGCACACTCTAAATAACCGCGATATCATTCTATTTGTTTAGGTCTAACCAACACCTCCCAGAGAGTGTTGGGTACCGCTTTAAGAATAACACGATTGCAAGTCATAAGTAGAAGAAAAGCGGTTGCAACGTCCAGGATTGGGAAAAGGGCGGTTCCGTGGATGCCTTGCATCCGGGCCCCCGGTTTGATGGAGGGGGCATTTTAAAAATGTAAATTTGCTCCAACCAGAGAGGTTGGATATACCAGTACAAATTTTGTCAAAACCAATATTATACTATATATATTGACTGCATCACAGGGACAGAGGAAGAGGAGAATGGGGACTCATATAAATTTGCCACCGCGCCCCTTTTGGGAGATGTTTGGGTGAATGTCTGAAAGGTGATCACATCAAAGATGCCTGCCGTTTACAAGCAATTATCTAGAAGTGTTGATGGGGAAGTGCTTCCAAACCAGTCTACCGTGTAGAGGGTAAGAGTGGCTTTAGATTGTTCAAGGGCTGTTTCTACATCTTCATGAAGCCATCTGCGAGTATGCAAATACCACTTTGTAACTTGAACGTATAAATGTAAGTACTTTATGCAACCTTATTTTTCTTATCGATATATTTTTGTTATTAAAGCTTCTATCCGATTCGTTTTCTATGTCAAGAAACTTTTATCCCATTGAGCTGAAATAACTTTCCGATTGAATAAGGAGAGCTGGAAGGCCATGCGATTTATTTTAATGAGAATGGCATATCGTTGAAATATAAAAGCATTTAAATTTCCTGAAAATGAGTCGATGAATTGATGAAGACCTCGGGAAAGGATTACTTTCATGTCCCCGATTCTTTTCAAAGAGCGGTGAACTCCATCTAAGCAGCAGCGTTGCCATTGGAAACCACCGCCCTCCCGACCGATGAATCGTTGCAAGCAACCAATGGTTTTGTTTATCGGTCTTTAGTGCCTTTTCAAAGCATTTTGCATCATTGAGAAGTACTGGATTTTCAAATTTGTCTGCTTCTATATTGTTAAGAACCTTTCCCGAAGAATTTGTGACGAAATGCAAGTGTCATTGAAATTCTGCGAAATTGGCATTTCATCGGAAACTTTGAGTATTACCATTAATTCATACCAAAATGTGGTATTTAATGGTATGAAAAAAAATCTATCATTTATTTATTAGGATAATCCTATTATCATATGAAGTATTCCTTTCTCTTACGCTTAAATTTTGCTTTTAATTCGCGAATCGGAATGAGAAAATCAAGACAGGATAGTTGTTCATTTACAATGTCACAAATATGATAGAAATCACAGATATGCATAAAGAATGTGCGGAAAATTTTGGGTAACAAGTCTATTCCGAGAAGAAATTTTAACTATCCTTCCTTTGATTTTGGGATGATCTGAAAAACATCGAATAAGGAATTTTTATCATCCGTTCAAATTTCTGGAATATCAATCCAGACGAGTCGAAAATCTAGCAAAAGAGAATGTGGCGTGTTGCGTGCGAAACCGCTCTAATCTGGATGAGTGAAGTGCTTATTGAAACTTGAAACTCTCACCTGCTTGTATGACGTCAGAAAGCTGTTCTATTCATAAAATATGGATTACATTTTTCTGTTATTAATAATTCTTAATTCTAATATTTTTAATTTATTATCTTTTAACAAGTATACTGTTGTATTAAAATAGCAATTAACACTATTAAAAAAAACAGATTGATTGAAAAAATTATGAGTCGAGTTGAATTAAAAAGGTCGAGTATGAAATTTTTTCGCTTTCCCACTTCCTTCCAAATAGGTAGAGAAGTATGCACTCCCAGCGTATGGAAAGTCACGTGATCTCAGCTCAGCCTTCGACCGAAAATCCTCCACCGATCAGCTGTTTCGCTCCGTTCAAAGCGCACTTTTGCAAACTTCTGGCATATTTCAAGTACACGAAACCACAGCAGTTTTCGATTAATGCTTCGCCTTATTAGAGTGCGATATTTCACTATTATATTATTCAGTAATTTCGGTATTGATATGGCATTCCTTTAGCAGATTGCATTTTCGTTCGAAGGTTTGTAACCAAAAGCCATTCCCACCTCAAATGCCACCTCCCACGGTAAGCCAATTCCGATCGAGAAACGTAAAATTAAAACGTATGCATAGAAAAGATTGAAGGCAGATATTTCAAAGACTCGAGCATTTAAACGATTCGTCAAATAGTAAGATGAAATCTACTTCGCCGATTTAGATCGAGTATAACATGGTTTCTTAACGTTTCCCGCACACATTCTACTTCGACCTAACAATATCCTGCGATATGGAGTTACAGCGACGGGATTGATAACAGCAAAGAATACTTATTGTGAAATGAATAACAGTTACCGGGGTCTCCGGATAGCCAAGTGGGCAACGCGTTCGACTTCGGTGAAATCGGTCCCGGGTTCGATTCCCGGTGGGGAAATGACCTCAGCTGTCGAAGCACTTTTAACAAATTTATTAACAATTACCGGCTACTTCACTCAGCGTCTAAATAGGTCTGAAGAAAAAAATCGCATATGATGAAACTTTGTTTTTTAAAACATATACTCTTGCAACTCACCCATCGATAGCAGAGTTTTCCTTTGGTTGATATTTCAATTTTCTCTTGGCTTACTAACACAGTGGGCCGTTGGTATAAACTACTATTAAATTTTTTCGTCGAGCGAACTAAAAAATGCTACTCTACCTTTTTTTGATAACGGACAGTAATACTCAAAGAAACAGAAGGATGTTGAATCAATTCGAGGAATAATAAATTATTCATACCGATAAACATTTCATCGCAGGTTAGTTTGAAGGTTGAAATATTCAAATTAAGTATTAAGAGGAAAATTAAATATTGTTGGCGATATAAATTGACATTGAAGGATGTGAAAAACAAGTCACTGTGAGAATGTGGGGTTAAAAGTTACAATTCCAAAACTATTCATACAACGACATGAAACCGATTGGAAATAATAAGATCAGTGATTTAGTTAAATTTGTTATATAATTTCTAATTTTCTATTACTGCCCAACTATATATCAGTTATAAATATAAAGTCAAATTAAAAATCCGGCGATAGGAAGTGTGTGATGTGAGTAAGGTTTGAACCCAGATCTAGTTTCCGTACGGCTGCTATTCATGAGGCTTCAGACGCACGGCTCAATGTGTCGGGTTTAGGCTTCGACTTCCAAGGTCGCCTCGTAGGGTGACAAATGAGAAAGGCGATTTTGGCGCCACGTGAATCCCTTACTTTTTCTTCGCTCATTGAGGTCGTAGCTGTCGAACGGTGCGGACCAGTGAGGATATCTGTACGTATGTACCTTTCACAGTGTCATACATCAAGGCAATGTTAGAACACGTGATAAATTTCGGGAATGTGGACAAGTGGTCCTCTCGGCGTGCTTGAATTATTAAACTTGATTAAAAGACATTGCTGATTTCTATGTACTAAAGTGTTATCTCGTTGCAGACGTCTGCTACCCTGTGGTAGTGGTTCAAGAAAAATTGTGCCGCAACACAAGTTATTCGCCTGCAATTGTACGATATTGTTCTACCCTTCTGTCGATCGAGGAATTAAATCTATCCGCGATGGACTTCAACGGTGAGAAGGCGGTCATCGAGGTCTTTCTCGGAAGCTTGGTACGTATCTTCGAATAGTCTCATTTAAGAATTTCCCATTATATATCGTCCCCTTTGAGATTATTTCATGTTTTCTGTTTTATTCGTATATCTATCATCAATGCTTCCCCAGATCATGGACTTATATTTCCAGGCGATCAGCTTCTCGTCAATTTCCTTTGCAAATCGCTGGCTGAAAATGTTGAGTACATTCAGTATTTTAGGCAGAACCCTTGAACATTCTTATTCGTCAATCAATGTGACCACTTATAGTGTTTTCTCCTTATCCTCAAAGAACTCGAATGTGTGCAGAAGCCCATTCGATTCTATCGAGGGAAACCCATTTGACCATTCCTAACTCGTTGTCCACAGCGTCCGGAGTTCTAAATTCTAGACTTTCCGCTGCCGGGTAGTATTCATAAATTTAAGTATTCAGTAATAGTACCCCGTATTTAGCTCAGGACCCGGATATTTTAAATGCCCTAATGGGTTACAGTTGTCGATCGCCAAGGTAAAGCTCATATTGGGTCATTCGTATTACCATTTCAGAACTCTTATAACTCTGCATGGATGTGAAAAATTCTTTCGGGGTGGCAACATTGGCTAGAGCAACCATCAAACGAATGAGAGATTACAGCAGACTATTTTTAGATTTGGTTGATGTTTCTTCCTACGTCATTCGGTTGGGTTTTCAGTATCCCTCGGTGGTTTGCTGCCGTCAAGCATTTTTGAAATACATCTTAAAATTTAACTCGTTAATTGGTGTATAATTTAGGCCACTCTGAATTAATTGATGAGGTTCCTCTCTAAAAATAAAATTGCAAAACCGAATGACTGAAGTCTTACATTATTGCGTTGGCTATGCGTTACGGAGTCACAGCAAACAACCACTGGCGGATTTCGATTGTAGAGGGATGCGAATACTTTGGTAGCTGTATAAACCTTTAGGCAAGCGTTGACCCTTGTTTACCACTCTAAGCAAAGGTTGTCTTTTATTTATTTATAAGGTGAGCTTAGGAATACTGGCATCTCGGGGCGGGAGGGATGGCTGTATTGGGTGGCGCTTACTTAGAGCAACGTATTTTGCAATGGTCTGGGAACCCGCAATGGTCTGCCCGCGTTAAACATTTTGATTGGTGACGTTGAAGAAATGGCTTGGCAAAGTCGTGGGGCCGAGTAGATTCGGAATTCACTCTGGGATGGGGGTAAATTTCCATAATGAAATAAGACTTTAAGATTCTTAGGGGCAATGAACGCTAATTGAATATTCAATTAATACATAAAAACAATTTTTCTCCTATTCGTCGCATCTACTGCACGTTTTGAGAGGGGGTGTATTGCTAATGGTGGCATACTCTGGGATCAATCCGGCGACGCAAGGAGAGGACAATTTTTGTATATATTTACTTTCCTTTAACTACACCATTATTATAGATTGAGATATTTTGACTTCAAATTTAAAATTATTCTATTGTTTCTGTTTTCGGCCGCGTAACCATTGTGCGGTACTTAGGTGGCATGATTCCTAATTTCGAATAAGAAGCTGAAGTTCAAAATTTTACGAAGCAAAACGAATTTAATCACTATGTCAACGTACATATGGAGTATAATAAAAAATTCCTCAGGTTTGGTGAGAAATTTTTACCCGAAAAATTGCATTCACTCTTCGTTTGCAAATTTCTCGCCGTTCATTTCTTGTTCTACTTGAGGTCGGGCCGAAGGGATGGGGAACCCCAATTGGCCACACCGCTGCCGCACATATAATATTTCCATTTACGTAATGAACGAGACTGCGAGGCAATCGTTTAAATATGCACAGTTGTTCTTCACTGAATGGTACTTGAACAGCCATCCCTAAGAGTCTGTAAGCAAGCTGGTCCCTTTCGTGGATGAAAAATAAATCTTCCATTTTCATGTTAAGTCGGTTTACTATCGTCGTCTTTCGCCCATATTAACAATAGAGAACTTCCGTGCATATTGAAGTATTGAAAACAAAATCCTCCGTAATGTTCTTAAGCGGCTTAAGGAATCTTCTAGTATCATTCCTATCTACCTTACTCATTAAATATATTTCATATTTTTTACTTGAGCGTTTTTCACAACTAGCCCATTGGAGATTATTACTCAAAGGTTTTATTAATCGATATTTTTGGTTTAATGATTAATGGGAATGCCTTTAGATGTTTGAAATTGTAATCCTTATTTCTCAAATATATAGTATAATACAGGTAATTACACAATGTGAGTTAATGTCTATTTGTAATTTGCCAAGTATGGAAGTTATATCTTTTATACTTAGTTAAAACCAGAGCAAGGTATTATAGAGCAATATTATTTCTGAGCCGTTTTTTGTATAGCTGCATTATGATACTGTTATTTTACATGAGAAAGGTGGTATGGATTTTCATTTATTTGTGTGGTGTATGCTTAAATTTTAAGGAAAATTCCTTTACTATTTATTGAGTGTAAAATGTGTAATTTGGTTGCATGCTTGGATTGTTTCTTTGTCTGTAGTGCATGAATTAGGTAGTATAGGTTCCATTATGTTCCTCTTAACATTTCCACGTTTAATTAATTTAAGTTAAACATTTAATGTAGCTTATTTACTCTCACAAAGGTAGATGTAGATGTAGTATCTTCATCTAAAAAATGAAAATCCAGTTCACCACCTCATATTCCAAAGGAAATTCATGATAGAATTAACTGCTCAGGAATTTAGAGACTTTAAATCTGTCATTTGAATCAAAATGAATGACAAATTTCCTTGCTTCGGTTTTTTTTTCGACTTCAGATGTATAGGAGTAAAATATGCTACTGCTTCAAGTTATTCAAAGAATCTTCTAACTTGCTGATAGAAAATGACTGGCTTCTGATTCCCTTTCTTATCCTCCCTTCCTTATCTTGAAAAATAATTCTCCAATAAAGAATTATACAGGATATTTATTTCATTTCAAATCAAAATAATCGATCATGACTTTTTAACTGATTTGCTTCCTCAGTCAAACATTATTTTTACTTAAATATTAAAACACCTGATGATTTACTTTGACCAAAAAAATATATTTTCAAGTTCCAGTTTTAGTTGGACATTTATTTTCTTATCCCTTCACCATTAACATAGCTTCAAGGGGCAGGGGAGGAGAAAGAGTTTTAACAGCTGTTAGTAAGTGTAGAACATTTTGAGAGGTATGGCAAATTATGGCAAATGTGAATGTGAAAGTGAATATTTAAAATTTGAAAATATTGACCATGTTTCTGCATGTATTGTCACTAGCCATTGTGAATGAGGCATGTCATCAGCTCTTGGGCTGGTTGTGCAAGGGAGAGTACACAGAAGTAGGTCCTGAACAAAAAAAAAAATCAAATGTATATTTACAACGTATTAATACTACATACAGAATTATCACAGTTGAAGGTGTTAAATGGAAGGAATTATGTTTCACACCATGAATTCTCAATGCTAATCTTCCAATCCTTTCATCATTTCAAAACAAATTTTAGATTCAAGAGGTTTTACTCCTTCAGCTTCTATGAATAAAGTGTATTTGTTGATGAAAACCATTCTGAACTTTATAAAATTACTCATCACATTGTGACTAAGTACATCTATGAACCATACATGTAATAAATTTTCATTTTTAATCATTAATATTTTTAAGTATAATGAATCATTAATATGATAACTGAAGAAAGAAAAGTCCAAATTAAGTAGGTTATGATTATGTACTTTGTCTCAGTAGGATGTATAATAAGC
>KZ308350.1:6902-21492 GCA_000376725.2 Ladona fulva | reverse complement strand
CTTAAGCATTTTCCTCCACAACCACATTTCGAAACTTTCTAGGTACTTTTCTTCTTTCTTTTTGATTGTCCATGTTTCACTGCGGTAAGTAACCACACTCCATTCAAAACATTTAGCAAATCTCTTTCTCAGATTTATTGGAATGTTATGTACTCTAAGAAGTCCTTTCACCTTCTAAAATCTTTATTTACCCATAGCTATCCTCCGTCTTACTTCCTGGGTACAGCTCCCATTCTCAGTCACCTAACTTCCCAAATACTGAAATGATTTCACTTGATTAACAATTTTTCCTTCTACAGATAAATTTATGATTGCTTCATTCCTGCTTATTCTCATCACTTTTGTCTTTCCGACATTTATGTTCATTTCATATTCTTTCCCCACCCTTGCAATACTCTCCATCATATACTGTAGCTCCTCTTCTGTTTCCGCCGGTACTGCATACTTCACAGCCTTTATCATTTCCCCTTCTACCACTTAGTAATGTCATACAAATTGAAGTTGGCTTAAATGAGTTAGTAATACTTAATAATTTTCAGGGGTGACTTGTGACAGAGCAGGCAATGTGGTTGCCCTTGCTCCATCGATGGACCTGATTGCTGCAACCTCCGAGGGAGGAAGAAGAAGATGACTCCCCTTAGGAGGCGCCTAAGACAGAAGAGTACAGCTGTATAAACCCTACATCAGGTGGGTAGCACTGTGGATCCATATACCTTTAGCTAAGATAACATTTTAGATATTTTTATATTTTAGATAATTAGAATATTTAGATTATTTTTTATAATAGGAATATTGATAGTTGAAAGAAATCCAGAATTGAAGCATGAAGCATCTTCTTCTTCTTAGTGGAATCTATCTTCCAATGAATCGCATTCAGTCCTGAGTCTTTTCTTTATTTTCCTATAACTTTGGCCATTTTTTACATTATCTAGCATTCCCATTCTTCTTCTTCCCCTTCCTTGTTTTCCTTATATTTTTCCTTCAATAATGCTTCTAAGTAGGCAATTCTGGCATAGTATGTGTCCCAAACAACCTGTCTTCCTCTTTTTGCTTTCCCTCTGCAGTTTTCTTTCTTATTCTCAATAGTACTTCCTCATTTCTAATTTTATCAGTCCACTTCACCTTAAGCATTTTCCTCCACAACCACATTTCGAAACTTTCTAGGTACTTTTCTTCTTTCTTTTTGATTGTCCATGTTTCACTGCGATAAGTTACCACACTCCATACAAAACATTTAGCAAATCTCTCTCTGATTTATTAGAGTGTTATGTATTCTAAGAAGTCCTTTCACCTTCTCAAATCTTTATTTACCCATAGCTATCCTCCGTCTTACTTCCTGGGTACAGCTCCCATTCTCAGTCACCTAACTTCCCAAATACTGAAATGATTTCACTTGATTAACAATTTTTCCTTCTACAGATAAATTTATGATTGCTTCATTCCTGCTTATTCTCATCACTTTTGTCTTTCCGACATTTATGTTCATTTCATATTCTTTCCCCACCCTTGCAATACTCTCCATCATATACTGTAGCTCCTCTTCTGTTTCCGCCGGTACTGCATACTTCACAGCCTTTATCATTTCCCCTTCTACCACTTAGTAATGTCATACAAATTGAAGTTGGCTTAAATGAGTTAGTAATACTTAATAATTTTCAGGGGTGACTTGTGACAGAGCAGGCAATGTGGTTGCCCTTGCTCCATCGATGGACCTGATTGCTGCAACCTCCGAGGGAGGAAGAAGAAGATGACTCCCCTTAGGAGGCGCCTAAGACAGAAGAGTACAGCTGTATAAACCCTACATCAGGTGGGTAGCACTGTGGATCCATATACCTTTAGCTAAGACAACTTTTTAGATGGAATATTAATATTTATAGATGAAAGAAATGTAACAGTATTGATTCTGGGTGAAACTTGGTTTTTTGGGAATAGATAACTTCCTTTTATTGTCTTTAGCAGAAGTGCCCATTGATTCTCAATGGGGAAAATAGATATAGGATAAGGAGTCATATCTGCACAAATGAGAAACTGACATCTCTTAGCTTAGCTCAATGTGACAGATTATCAAAAATAAAACTTTTTAAATTGAAGTTCTCATAATCTGGAGTTGAAATCCTTAATCAATGATAAAAATATGATTGATTGAAATTTCTCCCTTATGAAAATTCTCCAGTCTGTGAAATTAGAGATCTAATTAAAGAAATATTGCCAGAATAAGATAGAGATGAAGTGTACATTAATATATCTTATTGGAACACATTGACTCTTATGAGACTCCACATTAGACCAATAATTACTGTATTTTCTGGTAGATAACCCGCATGGTATCTATACAAAAAATATAGAGAAATGATAAAAATAATGGTGCGTGATATACAACAGAAAATCTTGTTTCATTGAATATCTTGAATATTGAACTCGAAATCAAATGACTAAACACACACATATTGCAGAAGTCACGGAGCATATACGTACTAGGGCAATTTTATTTCAACCAACATATTGTAAATGTTAACGTAATCAAATAATTCCATTCGAAACACAAGAGTAATTATCATAAATATTACAGTAGTGAAAAAACATTCTCATCAACATATTAAGAATTTTGAAATGCGCGTTATCAATGCATTTATCACAGAAGAAATTTTTTAAGTGCATGTTATCTATACATTATCATAGTGAATAGATTTTTAAAATGCGTGTTATCTACCAGAAGATACAGTACATAGAAAGGAATCTCTATGTCATTAGTGTTTTAAAATGTGCAATTTTGCATGCTTTAGGACAACTGGTTTTCTATTTTTCATGTGACAATGTGACAATGATCAAAACAGTCATGATTCAAGCAGTCACTGCAAATAGCCAAAAAGAAGCAAGCGGGCTATATATGTAGATGTAGATTTACTCAATGAAAATATTACTTAGATGTTTCATCATTCTGATAAGCCGTTGGCATAAATGAGCTGAATAATAAATCTCTTAAATTGTCTTGTGTCTTCCTTAGTTTTGTCAATGCAAATCATTTGACACTGCAAATGCTAAAATCTCAAGTGTGTTCCACTTCACATACCTGTAGTCAATCATTAATACATACCATGCAATTTATATTTACCTCAATTCCCAATGTGTTCTTGTAGGCAAATGCATTAGCTTGGATTCAACAATGGAGTTAGTCGTCAGGGGGATGCTGTTTATAACCTCAACATTTTAGAACAATTTCGTTTATTTGAATAAAATGTTTGCAATTTTAAATAGAAAACTATAATTGACAGCCAAAATAAGAATCTATTTCAATTTCCCTTCTCTTGGTACTTGTCTTGATATAATGAGACTTTTCGTTCTTAAATAATTTTGCAAAAGAAACAATCTCTGCAAGCAATAAAAGTGAACTAAAATGCATGTGCTGGGATTAAACAATGGAATAAGTTGTCAGGTGGGCTGGTTGTTTACAACCACAATATGTTACAAGATGTTAAATGTAAAAAATATCACAATTTTAAATGTAAAAAATTTTTATACAATGTCTATTTTATAAAACTGTATGCAATTTGAATGGAAATCAATGTTCCATTGCCAAAATAAGAATTTCATTCAAATTTCTTCTTTTAGTGCTTGTCTCGATTTTGTACAGCTATTCTTTCTGATTTAATTTTCCAAAAGATTTTATGCCTGCAAGTGGAAAAATGAACTTTAAGTGTATTTCTTGAGGGAAGCATTTTTCTTATCTAGGATCAAACTCAGGACAAAGAGGCACATGAAAGAGGGGGGAAGAAATCTAATAACGTGGCAATATTGAAAGATTGGGAACGTTAAATGATAAGAGTTTCATGGGAAAATCAAGTTTCCCCTCCACTGCTTTCCCCACCACTCTCTCTATCCCCTCCACCTGAGATGTCATTAAAAAAATGATGGTCCATTTAATTATCGAAAAATCTAAGATACCTGAGTTATAAGTAGCCTATAGGACAGGACATAAATTAGGACCATACATTAGGTCATAAATTATCACCCTGTTAAATTTTCAGGGGTGACTTGTGACAGAGCAGGCAATGTGGCTGCCCTTGCTCCATCGATGGACCTGATTGCTGCAACCTCCGAGGGAAGAAGAAGAAGATGACCCCCTGGAGGCATGGAAGACTGTAGAGTGATGCTACATAAACCTTGCCACAGGTAGATTGTGCTGTTGACTGTCCCTGTCTTTCAGTGGAAGACTCTATTATAAGTATTTCTTGAGTAATGCAGAATTATTTTCAGGAGCAACATTGGATCACAATGTGAGAATGGGTAGGCAAAACTAATGCCCTTGCTTCATTGATGTACCTGATTGCTGTGACCTCTGAGGGACAGACAATGATGACCTGCAAGAAGTGCGGAGACAAGAATAGTACAACTGCGTAATCCCTGCTTCTGGTAGGTTTCCTTTGGACAGACATGTCTTTGTTTTGGATGAATGCAACAGTGCTTAATAAATTGGATTGTTGTTACATTAAATATGAATATTTGCCAAGTGTATCTAAGACTTTTCCATTGGGGGGTGGGGTTTCAGGGCCATGTGGTAAACTAAGAATTGCCTACAATCCTTTGCAGTAAATCTACCTCCAAATTAGATATCTAATGTTTGTATTCATATTTTCTCCCAGTGAGTCACTAACAGTGTGTACATTTCTTGATATTTTAAAATCAAAATTGTTATTCTTTTATTCGAATTAGTAGTTATGCATTGTTAAAGCGTAATTTTTGTGAACACTAAGATGTGCAAAGAAAACAGTTACGAAGAGATGTTGCAATAGTTTTGGAATAGGGTAACTGAAAAATTCCCAATGGAAAGAATTTTGCTCTACTATGATGCTTAAATGGAAAGATATTGAAAAAGGAATCATACAAAAATCTCTAATATCAGGAAATCAGGGAATAAATTTTAATATTGGATATTTTGTCATTCTTTTATATGTCAAAGAATATTTCCAGGGAACTTATTAATAACATTTAAATATGTTTGTTTATTTAGACTGAAGTGTATGCATTTTTTACATCAACCAGGAAAAGGAATTTTTATATTGTATTTTAAAACATATTACCCAACAAAATTAAGGCTGAGAAACATTGGTACCTTTGACTATATCACTGAAATGGAATTGTGTTAAACAAAAAGTTAACTTCTATGATTTATGGTTAATAACTTGAATTGTTTCTAGTACAAGTATACTTCTGCTTTAGTTGAGGCATAACAAAAACAATTACTTTATCATTATAAATTTTAAAGGCTGCGATTATTTTAACATGACTAAATTTGGAATATTTTGGAGAATTAAATATTTGGTAAAGGAACAAGCCTGTAAGTAAATAAATTAGAAAAAATTAAATTTTAATTCCATAAATTTGCTAATGTAAATTTCTATTCTTAATTGTAGTCAATTTTTCTAGTTTACCATTTATAAGAGTAATACATTTAGATTTCTCCTGACCAGTTCTTATCACTGCAACCACTAATTTATCTTATGATGCATATTCTTTGCAAATAAGACTTGAAATTAAACATAAACAATATTTCTGCCATACTTTTACATCTGTGTAACTGTTTTCCTCCCCAATTCCAACCACCAATTCAAGTTATGCATACTGCTAACTTTAAAAAGTGTTTAATACTACCAAAATTACTGCATTCTATACATCAATAACAAATATGACAAATCTCAGCCTTGCCTAATAACCAATTTATTGTAGGTAGCTATTAAATTAGTGTAGCATCAAATGGCAGTAGAATATTTTTTAAATATTTAATTAAAAAATTGTATAAATCCACAAAATTCCAAGTACCGCTGGATACCATAAATTAAATGGCAGAAGACCAATTTGTCAGGGACCAAATCACTCCAGGATCAAATCCTAGTGGACCAAATCATTGCCAACCAAATCACTGCAAACAGAATTACTACCCTCTAAGTTGCCACATAATCCCTATAACGTTTAAATGTCACCTTTAAAAAAAATATAATTTTTTGGGTTTCAACTATTTTTCTCCTGTGTTACAAGGGTTCCAAAGCAAAAAGCCAATGTGTAGTGCTAATTTGATATGTAAATAAATTTGCTAGGACCAATCCTCCAGTTTCACTGTGATTGAAATGTAATCATGCTGCTTTGAATTTTAATGGGTATTCCTATACTTAAAATAATGAAGACTACATAACACATTTTTACTTGCTATATAAGATTCATTACCTCTACCCCCTCCTGTGTCCAAAGTTTCACATTCATAAATCTCCCTTTTTCCTTAAGTGTGACACATCTTACGGATGGCTCCTAACAACAAATTCTTTGTAGGGATCATACTTAATGCTGATCCTTGATGTCGTAAAAAATATTGTGATTTCCCTGTTATTATGAAAGAATGTTACGAGAAAATTAACTCCACCAAATCCGGGATTTACCAAAAAATTATAAGATATAAAGAAATAACCGAGATGTACACAAAAATGTTGAATTGTTAACCCTTAACTTGGAAAAATGTGATTACTCTTTGATGATACCATATGTTATTATATTGTAAATCACTAGAAATATTAAGTTAATCGTATGATTTGAGAGAGACTAATTTTAGTCATTATTTCATCTCATTTGTAAAGATGAAACAGATTAAAATTCCAATGAGCTGTTAGATTTATAGGACAAACAAACTTGTATTTTACTTGTCACCAGGTATTTTTGATAAGGGATCCTTTTTTTCAGGAGCAATTTGGACAACATTGTGGGATTTGGTAGGCAAGACCGGTTTTGCTTGCTCGAACGATGGATCTAATTACATCAACATCCACAGGAGAAAGATGTCCTTCCAATCCCCCCTCCCAGGAGATGGTGAAATGACTTCAGCTGCCTCACCCCATTTCAGGTAGTTTTAACCTTCTACATACATGAGATTACTAATACTGATTGATCTCTCCCTTATCTATTCATGGAGAGACGTATTTTGGTGCAATACTGCAATGAATATTTCTGAAATCCTAATGGTATCAACTCTCACTTAATAATAAAATATCTCTGCACAAGCATGTTCTTTGAATTTAAGCTTCTCCAATTTACATAGGCAACAACACCATCCTCACCACCCATTTTTTCCTCTTTATCCTCTACATAAAATTATAATAGCCAAATCAAATACCCATTCAAATACCATTTCAAATACCTATATATTTAGGAAGATAAGAAGTTCCGATCAATCAAAAAATCTGAAGTTTGTCCTCCAGACATGTTTTATTTTGCAGAACAAACAGGAAGTTACAGATTCCTAGGAATTACCCTATGCTCACATTGGAAGCAAAGGTTCTATTTTCATGGATATCAACAAAGAAAATTTCCTTTTTGGACTGTAGAACATTATTTTAAATAATCAAAGCAAGTAACTGAATAATTATACTCAAGAAGATAAAAAAGTTGATTTTGATCATTTTTCAACAATTGTTGACATATTGACTCTTTGCGTGCCACCCACCACCTTTGGCATCGGGACTCTCTAATATTAGAGAATAAATAATTAAATGAAGAAATACAAAAAACTTATATTTGTTCAATTCACTTTGTGTTCATTATGCATGTTTAATTTGTTTAATTCATTTAAAGAAATTTAAAATTCTAGCTTGAAAAAATTATTATAATAATTTATTACTGACTGATCCTTAATGGTCAGTATGTGTGTGTTCTGTGAGGTTATGGAACAATGCAAAAATATCTGCACCTAGGCAATACAAAATGGCAGTGAAAGGGTTAAATGGATGTAAAATCATTCTCCCAGTTCTGAGATATTATTTTCTTTCCATCTCCATTTAAATACTCAATGAAGTACCCAAGAAGGCACTAGTCTTGCAGCATATATTGAATCTACTGTTGCTTCATCCAATCCTGCAGCTTAGCCTTTTTTTGATTGATCTTAAAAGTCATTCATCATTAAATCTGAATAGGAATTGCTGGAGGATAAGGTTGAAAAACTGTGATTATTGTAATTTGAATCATCTGAAACATTTTTATCACTGATATCAAACTGCAAGGCTCTTTGAAAAAAATACAATGGTATCCCTTTGCTTGAACAAGAATTATTTGCTCGTCATTTATGAATATTTAGGTAATTTCATTGTAATGAAAACTGTAATTTAAAAAATTATAACATTCCTATGAAAGTTGGATTTTGAGTTAACTGATGAAGGCTTTCTGTTTCCAGGAGCAGTACTGGAAAGGATCACACCACTTGACAGGAATGGTGGGACTCACTTGCTCTGTTGATGTTCCTGGTTGCATCAACCTCCTCAGGATAAAGACTAAGTCGACCCCTAGGAGCAGCCAAAGAAGACAGATTATGCTACTACCTTTGATCATTACTGCAGGTTGGTGCCATTTCTTAATCTCACTAATAATGGTCTTAAATATATAAGAAGTTCTATTTTTGTGGGTGGTAGGTTTTCTAATTAAGGAAATAAAAAGTATATGCCCTCTTTTGTTAATGTTAAAGCTTAGCTTATTGACTGGTTAGATGCTCATCATTCATTAGCAAAGAAGGTTTTAGAGGTAGGATTATGTACTTAGGCAAGATAGTGTAAGGTATTTTGATGGAATACTATTAATGATGTATCTGGAAGAAATCAATGCAAGTGCAAGGTGTTGGCCCCACAAAAACCTCTCATTATATTACTCATTAAGGTTTCACCAGAATGAGTGCCTTCATTCTGAATTGCATATACATCAGTAGCTTTCTATTGATTTCAGTCATGGACTGAGAAAACAGTAAATAAAGGATACATTTTCCTTTACACTATAGCAAAAAAAATTAATATACAATTCACTATGGTATGTTAGTAGGAACAGCTTTTTATTCCTCTCAAGGGGAATTTTGTACTCAAAATTAGCTCAGTAAACACCTAAAGCATTAACCCTTAAACACCAGTCTGGCTTATAAGACCCAAATGAAATTTTCTGTAAAGATTCTTTAATTTGAGGTTTAGTACAAAAAAAACAAGGTAATACTCATACTTTCATTCATTTATATCTACTGCTAGCTCAAGTGCCTGTTGATTTTCAACGGGGAAAATAGAGATGGGATTAAATAAGTAGCCATATCTGTATGAAAGAAAAACTAACCTCTCTCATCTTAACTTAACTCAATAGGACAGATTATCAAAAATGAAAATTTTCAAATCAAAGTTCTCCTAATCTGAAACCGATATCCTTAATCGACGATAAGAATATGACTGTGTAAAATTTCTTATGAAAATTGTCTCCAGTCTGTTAGATGATCCTTTTACCATTTTGCTATAGAAATAGAGCCACAAAAGATTAATATGAAGTTTACATGAATTTCTTTGGGGAACACATTGACTCTTACAGGATCGATCCTGAGACCAATAAATACTTGAAAAGGAATCTGTATGTCTTAAGATTTGTAGCTCAACTGCCCATTAAGAAACAATGGGAAGTAAAAATTAATAATTCCATATTATTTGCAACTCACACAACTCTTGAGGAATAAAATACAAAGTCAAAGTAGCAAATGACACATGTTGTTATTATTTACTCTATTCATCTATGAAATATGACAATGATCAAAGCAGAATCATGGTTCAAGCATTCCGTGCTCTTTGCTGAAAGGCTACTTGTAGGATAGATACAGATGTAGATGTAGATTAACTCAACAAAAAGAATATTTAGAAGTTTCAAGATTTTGAAATCCCATTAACAAAAATTAGCTGAATAATAAGATTCCTAAATGGTCATGAGTAACTGAATTTTCCAATGCAAATCATTCTACACAACAAATGCTAAATCCTCATAACATTTCTTCCTCTTGTCATACCTCTCTTCTTATTTTCTACTCTACTGTGGTCTATCATTAATACTTACTGTGCATTTGATATAGCCCTCAATTCCCTATGTATTCTTGTTGGAAAATTGATAAGTCCGGATTCAACAATGGAATAATTTGTTAGGGGGATGATTTGTTAACAACCTAAATATTTTAGAATAGTTTCATTTATTTGATTAAAATCATTGCAAATTTTCAACAGAGAAAAATATTTGATGACCAAAATAGAACCTGCATTCTATTTCCCTTCTCTTGGTACTTGCCTTGGTTTCGTAAGAATATTCTTCCTTATTTAATTTTGCAAAAGAAACAAACCCTTTCAACTATCAAAGTGAACTGGAATGCAAAAGCAGGGATTCAACAATGATATTAGTTGTCAGGGGGAACAGTTGTTTAGAATTTCAAAATTTCACAAAATGTTCACCTATTTTATCAAAATTCTTGTAATTTTCATTCATAGGCCATTTTGCATGAACAGTTTATGAATCTTCATTAAATTTCCCTTCTTTTTGTGCTTGTCTCGATTTCATAGGGCTATTTTTCGGATTTAATTTTGCAAATGTAAGCTACCATGCAAGTGCTAAAAGTATGTTTTAAATGCATTTCTTAGGAAACAGTTTTAAACATCTGGAGTAAAACTGGTGCAGTTAATAAAATAGTTGAATATCTAGTATCCTATCATCTGTCCGGGGAAGACATAGAGTAGGAAAGTTGTGTGACATCTGGTTCTCGAGTTTTAGGGGAACACACACACACAAACAAACATTCTACTTTATAAATAAGAATAGCTGAATAGCCAGTTTATTTTTAACGAGGAGAATAGAAGTTGGATTATATATAATATGCCTATTTGTATATAAGAGAAAATAACATCTTGCATCTTAAATTAGTTTAATGGGACAGGTTATCAAAAACAAAATTCTATCTATTATTAAATAGGTACCATAGTTCAAAACCAAAGTTGGTGATGAACAATGAGAATGTGAATCATTATGGAATATCCTTCTTAAGAAACTTGTCTCAAGTTATTGTGCAACTTTGCATGATTTTCAACTTCTGGTTCTTGAGTTAGTAACTGAAAATTTTAATGCTGTTACATTTAATGCTTCATTGAGAACATTTAGCAATGGGTAATATAAGGAAGTTGCCATTCAATATTCTTTTGATGCAAAATTTAATCATAACAAATTTTAAGATTCTGAATTGATAGACAAAAGGTTACTCATCCATTTCTATAAATTCATTATGGTACTAGGTATACTTTTCACGCCTGCAATTCATCACTATAATTTCTTTGTGACTGTAATAGCTAAAATCTCCTAAAATTTTCCTCTTCTTTATGACATCAATTCTTCCCAATACTTCTAAATGGGCGTAAATACACAATGTATTCTTCTGTGACAACCATGACCTCAGAATCAACAATCACACTGGTCATCAGGGGGACGGGTTGTTTACAACTTCAAAATTTCACAAAATATTCATATATTATACCGTAATTCTTGGAACTTTGAAATGAAAGGGATATTCCACAAGAGAAAAAAGAATCTATATTCAATTTCCCTTCTTTTTGTACTTATTCATTTCAATTTCATACAACTATTTCATATAACTATTCTCTCTAATTTACTTTTGCAAAAGAAATAGTCTGTAATCTATAAAATCAAAATTTACTGTCAAGGATAAGAATGTACATTTTTATGGAATTTTCTTCTTATGAAACTTCTCTCATGTTAAGGTGCAAGTTTTTCACCTTCTTTCCGTTCTGGGAAATTAAATTGTAACATGTGTCAAGAGTACGAACTGATAGACGATAAGTTACTCATTCATCTCTATTAATTCATTACGGTGCTTTGCATGTTTGTTGCCCCTGTGATTCATCACTACAAATTGTTCATGACTGTAGTAGTAAAATCTCTGAAAATTTTTCTCTGGGCGCTCATAACTAAGTATGTAACGCATTTGACTTTGGTGAAAGTGGTCCCGGACGGCATTTCATGCCCTCAAAAAAATCTATAACAAAGTTCGCAACTGAAAAATAACTGAATGTTTATAAAATATGCATTGCATAGCCACAAAAATGCATTAAATGATCAGTACAAAGAGATACTATTATTATTATTAAGACTATTTAGAAGAAATTACTTTCCCTTTAGAATTTTATTATGTAGAACTTGATATTTCTTTAGATATTCAGAGATGGGATTAAATAAGTAGCCATATCTGTATGAAAGAAAAACTAACCTCTCTCATCTTAACTTAACTCAATAGGACAGATTATCAATCAAAAATGGAAATTTTCAAATCAAAGTTCTCCTAATCTGAAACCGATATCCTTAATCGACGATAAGAATATGACTGTGTAAAATTTCTTATGAAAATTGTCTCCAGTCTGTTAGATGATCCTTTTACCATTTTGCTATAGAAATAGAGCCACAAAAGATTAATATGAAGTTTACATGAATTTCTTTGGGGAACACATTGACTCTTACAGGATCGATCCTGAGACCAATAAATACTTGAAAAGGAATCTGTATGTCTTAAGATTTGTAGCTCAACTGCCCATTAAGAAACAATGGGAAGTAAAAATTAATAATTCCATATTATTTGCAACTCACACAACTCTTGAGGAATAAAATACAAAGTCAAAGTAGCAAATGACACATGTTGTTATTATTTACTCTATTCATCTATGAAATATGACAATGATCAAAGCAGAATCATGGTTCAAGCATTCCATGCTCTTTGCTGAAAGGCTACTTGTAGGATAGATACAGATGTANAAAGACATAATATAGAAAGTAAGCATATAGAGATAGTTGTGCTATTTTGCAGTCATTCAGATACTACATTCAAATATCATCCCAAGGGCAGAGACATTTTATATTGTATCTTTGCCATTTTTTGCATTGCCATGTCACCCTAGAAAAAACCCCAATTATGAATAGGGATTCAGTAAATGCCGTGGTTTGGTTATAAAATATTTCTTGAAAATGGTTAAAATAATATTCATCTTGGTTAAAGTGATTTTTGGCTAATAGTCCATTGTTTAACTCCTTTCAGGAGTAATTTTGATTCAGTCTTCTATTGCTATTTTGAACTAAGATCAAGTCTGAAAAACTATCCCTTGAAGTCTGCAAAATTACCCATTTTTCTACCTCCTTGCTACATACTAGCCAACTAGTATAATTCAACCTATTTTGATGGGCAGCAGGATGTGAAAGAAGAACCTAATGAATGAAGGTTCAAGATAAATTTGCAGCAAGCCATCTTTAGTATTCCCAAATAACTAATATGTTACTACATTGCTTTGACAGTTAATTTTGAATCTCTAATAGTAAACCAAGTATTTATCATGATATTCCAATAGAGCAGGTCTACAAGAAAATTAAGATTTCCTTAATGCAGTGCAACAACCATTAATGTGCATTCTAGAAAGACTAGGTGGACTTTTAATCCAGTATAGTTCAGTTTCAGTCCAGGGTCACATCATTTGAGATATCAGTGGAGACAAATCTGACTCTCACCATTTTACTCTTTAGGCTTGTCATATCAATAAATCAGATTTTAAAGAAATGTCAGATCTGTCAGAGTAATCATGGACCTAGTCAGATTTAATGGATCATAATAATACCATACTGACATATCTGTCACTAAGCCGATAGATTAAAAGGATAGAAATTAAAACAATTTTTGGAATGCTTCCATTTTTTTGGGTACTGTGGTAACTTATCCTTATGCTGGAGGCGTAGGAGTGTTGGGTCTTTCTTTCATCAAATACAATAGAAAGTAGCATGATGGTTATCAATTGTTTCTGGCTATTTTTACATTTTTTCTAATTCTTTGTAGGGCATGCTGAAGAAGGAATCCAATCGAATGGTGACCAAAGACAGCCTCGGAATCAGTTTGTGAGAAGACTAAAAGGTAGCCAAAAAACCAGTCAGCAGCCAATTCACTCTCATGATGAACTGCAGCTGAGGTGGTGCTGAAACTGCTGGAGTAGAGAATTAGAATGGAATATCACCTTTGAGGAGTTCCAATCCTTTCTTCAGCACTTGGATGTCACAGCCTATGTAATAATGGTAAGCATTAAAGATGCATAATTATAATTTAAGGTATTGGATAGCTAAGATAATGAATATTGGTAGAAAAATAACCCTTGGCTCATCTGGGGAGATTAGAAGAAAAGTTAAATTCATAAGGTGGAAATATAAACGTAGGAATTATGTATTGATAAATAGGATTTGAGGTATAAAAATGATAGAAAATGAATGAGGTGGAGGGAATTTTGACAGAGGGGGAATGGAAAAGCATTAATTTACTTGGAGATAATGAGGGTGGGGGTATTTAAAGAGAGAACTGTATAGTAATGGAATGAAAAGAGGGGAGGAGATGAACTGCTGGGGATGGAAGTGTATTGGGGGGGGAGAATGGGAGAGGAATTGTTGAAGAGGGGGAAGTGGTGATGGGAAGAGTATGGTGTGTAGGAGGAGAGGCAAGAAGCATCTAAAATGGGGTAGGGGAACATTGGATTTTTGGTAAGAGGGAAGAGTGGGACATGGTATGGGAAGGATGACCTTGAGAAAATAGGAGTGAGGGAAGTGAATATTTAGAAAGCATGGGTGGGGAGGTTTTGAGAGGGGAAAGGTGGTACTGGGAGGAGGTGAGGGTAGCTTTGAGAGGGGAAGGTGGTTTTGGGAGGGGGTAATTTCTATGGGGGGGGGGGGGACGTCATAAATAGAGAAT
>KZ308349.1:1781616-1797776 GCA_000376725.2 Ladona fulva | reverse complement strand
GCATCACAAATCAGTTGAATGTTCCTTTTTGTCTCTAAATGAGAAATAAAAACGTATTAGAAATGCATTAACAAATAAATCCGTCATTAGAGGAACCTTCTTCACACTGCAAATGATATAAATCGCGAAATTGAATCCATGCAGTGTAAATTTTTTGGGTTTAACTAAAATGAGTTTTTCTACACCAATACTAAATAACGCACATGGGACGGAAATTGATTTATTTAAACATATATCAGTAAACATACATATTTGGTCCTCTTAAGCAAGAAAGTGTCTGTTGAAAGAGTATTTTAACTCTATATAATTGTCACTGGTCATTTATTTGATGTTTAATAGACTCAAAAAAATTTGCATACAATTTAATGATTGCAGGAAAAATTTTGTACTAAAGAATTTTTAATAATTTTCCTCTCTTTTGACACTTGCCACAATTTTGTAGGATCATTGATTCTAATTTAATTTTGTAAAAGAAAAAGTCTGCTTGGATTTAAATGAATTTTAGGTAGATTTCTTATGGAAACGTATTTTGTGCTCCTGAGTCGAACCCGGGCCTTTAGAGAGATGAGAATAGTTTTCCTGGGGGTTTCAGCATCGTAGAAACACAATGCAGTTTGTTTCAGATTAAGTCAAGCCGTTTCTGAGATAAATAGGGGACGGACAGAGGACATTTGCTTATTATATATATGATGAATATGATTCCAGAAGAAATTTTTTTTCGTTATCCAGTGTATCATTTTGTTTTATTCGCTTTTGTTTGAACAATGACAACTGAAGCGTGCGTATTTAAATGCATATTTTAGCTGTTGTTTTTGTACGTCGATAATAATAATTACAAGGTGTCCACTAACCTGTAAATCCTAGAAAACTCGGGGAATTTTGTTATTCTGGAAAACTCAATTGGTGGGTAACCTGGAATAATCTATATTCACAGTCTTTACGAATGATCGTTACATCGTTTGTTTTAGGCTACGTATTAGTACAGTAAAAATTCCTTGAGAAGAAGAAACGTTTTGATGAGAATGTTTTCGTATCCAATTTAAAGCTTATAAGACGTAGGCGTGCTCCTAAAGATGTATGTATGTAAATATGAAAAAACAATTTTCCTGATGAAATGATTCACTTTGAAAAACCCAACATTATTTGGTCTCAAACCTTCATGCTCCGGGCAACCTTCTGGCAAATCCGTGTCCAGGGCCAGCTCTGATAGCTAAACAATATCATAATGAATCTATAAACTGTTTGTCACCATTTCTGGTACGCTGGGGGAAACAAATATTGCAAAGGTCCTTGGCGTCTAAATGCGGCGAACGGCAGTACTAACTGAAATCGCTCTTTTTCCGATAACTTGACAACACTGAGAGAGCCTACATTACTACTACACTGAGAGAGAGAGAGTACATTAAGAGGCTAATAATCATCACATGTCTAATGTTTTGACCGAATTAGACATATTTGCAGATGTGGAACCCCCAGGAAAACCGAAAATATTTCTCTGGAAAACTCGGGGAATTTCTTAATGACTGGATTATGGACATCCTGTAATTATTAATATGGCTGTAATTAGTATAATCTTTCTGTTTCCATTAAAGAATTTATTGTTATTATTATCATCATTTTGAACTGTTTCATAAATCAGTTAGAAATAAGGTAACGTTTCAGCTGACCTTACGAGATTATCTTCCTATTTCCATTATAGAAAATTTAATTATTAATGTTATCATTTAGAGCTGTTTCATTATTAAAATCAGCGAGAATTAATTTCTTAAGGTTAGCTAAAGCGTAACCGTATTTCTGGTTAAGGTAATCTATAATTTGGTTTACAGTAAATAAACATTCATTTATCGTTATTTGAATTATTGTATAAAAAACAAGCGTCTCGCTATTGGTGTGTCAATGATAAGAATCGTTACTTTGGGAGTGTAGTTATTGCTGTCTATTCCAATAATCGTCTGTTATTCTGGCTGCCTTTATTATAACAATATCATTCAAGACCAAGGTCAATTATACTAGAAATTCAATCATAAATTTATTTATTAAATTGTATGTTTGTGTCCGTAAAAATGAAGATATTTTCTCCAATTTGAAGGCAAGCGACAGAACGAACTTACACTGTCTTCGTGGTTCACCCTAAAATGTCTTATATTTACATAAATGCGAGCCAGCCGCCTTTCAGTGTGCGGTAGGGTATGAATGACTCATCGTCTATTACCTCGCATCTTTCGGGAGGAAATTAATTATTGAAAATACTAGTCTTGATTTCCCCTGACTTTTCTCGCTGGGTCAGATAGGCCGATTTAAAAAGGAGTGGGCACAAAATCGGCTCTATTTTCTAATAACTTACTGCCTCTAATTTTATTGATTTAATTAAGGGGGGCGCCTGGTTTATAAGGGCAAAGTTGAAGAGTTTTTTGAAATTTCTTTTAGAAAAAAGTTAAAATATATACAGCCTTCTAAGCTCGTACATACCTGTATAACACCTTACGAGTATGTAAAACATTTTTTCATAAAAGATTAACTAACTTTGTCGTAGGTATATATCATAGGATATCTACAGGGCGTTTGCGCAGGCTAATTGGTGTGAATTCTAGCGTCTACAATATCCGTTCAAATTTTGAAAACAAATTTTTTTCTTATAGAATATAAAATAAAATTAAACATTTTTTTTTAATTATGAAAATGCCATAGGATAGCTCTAGTAATTGTAGTTTAAATCCTATTCGTGAAATCATAAGAGAAAGTAGTGAGCAGATTAATTTAGTCATAGTTAACTGTGGAAGTATTCGAAATAAGCAGTCAGAATTCTTCAACTTGACGAGAAAAACTTGTGCCGATGTAATACTAGGAAACGAGTTCGCTTAGCGATGAAATAGCGAGATTTTTCCTCCCGACTACACAGTGTATCGCAAGGACAGATGCAGCATGTTAGGTGGCGGATTATTTATCGCCGTTAGAAATAACTTAGTTAGCCAGTTTGAGGATATGAATAACAATGAAAGCTCTAAAATGCTCCGGTGCTCTGTGTCCGATAGGAATGGAATGACAACGTATTTCTGCTCATTTAATCGTCCTCCCGACGGCGACGATGAATCTATCGAGGTCTTGTATGAATCCCTTACCAAACTAAGAAAGAGTAAGCCCTACGCAACCGTCTTCAAAGGAGGGGATTTTAATCTTCCCAACACTGGAAAACTGGAAAAATATGTCCGTCACTAGCAACAGTCGAGATTAAAATGCATCGCAAAAATTAATAGTTTTATTCTCGGTCTTCACCCTTGAGCAGGTTAATACAGAAGCAACGCGAATAAGTTTTCTCGGCAAAGGCAATATTCTCGATCTACTTGCCACTAGTCATCCTTATCTCGTTCATAGATTATCCGTAAATGAAGGAATATCAGATCACAAAATAATAACCGCAGTGCTTAAGGTAAATGCATTCCGTGTCACGAAGCCACCACGTCCGTTATATGTCTTTAAAAGAGCAGATTTCCACGCTTTTAAGGAATTCATGAAGGCGAACAGTTATGCATTTATTAGTTTTAATCAGGAACACTCGGTGGACGACAGCTGGTCTGAGTTTCTTAATATCCTCCGCGAAGGTACATCTAGATTTATCCCGACGAAAATGGTACGAGATCGCAAAGAACCGCAATGGGTTAAACCGAAATTACGTTCTCTCCAAAGGAAACAGAGAGTTATTCATTCCCGCAAGAAGTCTTGTCCACATAACAGTATCGAATACGAAGAACAGAGGCGTAAATATGTAGACATCCAAAGTAAAGCAAAGAGCGAGGCTCGCAGAGAATTCGAAGCACATAGATCTATCACATTGCGTGAATCATTAGAGAGAAATCCTAAAAAGTTCTACGTTCGCGAAACTAGAGGAAAAAATTCCACCGTCTAACACCTCGTCGATGAAAATGGAGTCTTAATAACAGATGCCAGCGATAAGGCGAATATTCTTAACCAGCATTAAAAGAAAATGCTTCACATTAACACCAGTCGTGTTCCGGACGTCAAGGAGAGAGGTTGTTGGGAAGTGAAAGGAGCAGGTAGTAAGGTAGAGGAAAGAAAGTGTCTATGGCAAACATGGTGAAGTGTATCGAGTGCAATAGGATTTGCTAGAACGGTGTTAACTGCAGCGAGTGTAATGCAAAATATCATTTGAAGTGTACGAAAGAAAAATTAGAAAACTGTACGGTGGACAATTGGAAATGTAGAGGAGGCAGCACTGACGAACTACGGAGGCTCTTGGCGGAGAAGGATCGTGAGATAGAGAAGCTAAAGGAGGAGCTGAAGAAGAGTGAGAAAATAATTGAGGAGCTGGTAAGTGAAAAAGAAAGGCGATATTGTGAAATGAAGCAGAAGGAAGTTAATGTGAAAGAATATCAGAAGTGTGGAGTGAGAATTATGGGAGACTCGATGATCAAGTATGGCGGAGAGTATTGCAGAAATAGCAATACGTTAGTGGAATGTTTGCCTGGAATTAGGGTGGAACAGCTGGAAAGAAGGATTGAAAAGTTGGAAGAAGCAAGAGATGAAGAAGTGGTGGTTTTGCATGTGGGAACTAATAATGTGAAATCGGTCAAATCGGTGGAGCACTTGATGGGTTGTGTGTGGGACTTATCGGGCGAAAAGGCGCTCCCCACAAAAGAAAGAGGCAGAAAATAAATTTCTAGAAAATTTAATGATCAATAACGGTAGCAACAGTTTTTATAAGTATTTTAAGCGTCGTAGGAGAGGAGATCGTGAAATAGAAGCGATAGAGGGATCTCGTGGAAATATCGTAACTGGAAATAGTGAAATTGCAGATGAATTCAGAAATTATTTCACAAGCACTTACAAAGCACCGGGTAAAACAAATGACTTTAAATTATTATAATGCGAACCGAATTCATACGTACCTTTCAGAATATGCTCTAAAGACATTTTAAAAAGAATCGATAAATTAAAGAATAATAAATCATAGGGTCCAGACAGAATACGAAGCGAAGCCTTAAAGCTAGGAAGCCGGGAGATAATTCCATGTTTAAAACGAATATTCAACGTAGCCATATGCAACGGGCAGGTACCAGAAGATTGGAAAACCGCAATAGTAGTTCCTATTCATAAAGGAGGAAGTAACAAGTCATTAAAGAATTTCAGACCTATCAGCCTAACCAGCGTAGTGTGTAAGGTATTCGAAGGAATGATAGCGGACTATCTAAAACACGTTTGGGAGACAAAAGGGTGGCTTAATGAAAACCAGCTTGGGTTTAGGAAAGGATTCTCTTGCGACACACAAATGTTAGGACTATATCAGGATTTAATAGAAGCACAGGAAAAGGGAGATCAGGTGAAACCTAAATAATCATCACAGTGAACACAGCATGAAAAGCTGACTAAAGCTTATTATGGTTACTTCAACTCAAACGTTTGGTTCCAGGCCCTCCGAACTTCAACGCATGTTCTCATTGAAATTTTTGATTTATTTACTGTTTCAGGGTTATTTTAGTGATCTTTTGGAGTTATTGGGAATCGTTTCACATTTATTTTCGTCGTTATTATTTACACAAACGAAATATTTGACTTTCAGTGGGGAAAATTAGGGCACATGAACCTATAGAAAGTCAGAAAACTTATATATGTATGTTTTTTCACTATGTCACGTGATAAAGTTAAATAAATTCACCGTTCTTCGTAACTTCCACAATTAAATTAATCCTCAGGTGACCTGAGGATGGCCGAGAGTATAAATCAATTCCTCAACCAATCATTGCTTATTCCAGCTGAGCACGAAACTGAATAAGAAAGCCATTGGCAATCGGAAAATTCCTGCAGTTCTAATCTCAAGGCAGATCGATGGATGTCACTGTACAAACAAATGAAAATCGATAAGGAAAAGATCACCTTTCTCGAAGTTGAGCGAATCCAGGGTAAAGAATGATTTAGCTACGGATTCGTGACTTGAGACTGTGCACCGTTCCCAGACATTGGCATCTGAAAATATTAATTACCTAGAAACATGCGCATTCGATCTTCTTCTCGGCAGAAGGTCGCGTAATACATGGTTTCTCATCTTATCCTGCTGACCCAGTTAAATTATGCCTGCGGTCCGACTGCTCGATTGACTGAAGGCATCTTTTGCTTCTTTTTTTCTGAAAACAAAGTATCACCATCAAAAATGTTTACAGAACACTCCTCGACGCTTCGTAAAGGCAGTCAAAAGCAGATAGAGCATTTCTCTCTCTCTCTTATTCTGAACTGCATAAATTTCCTGTGCAATGAGTATTTCTCAAGTTATTTGGCAAGATACAAGACTAGAACGAACATTTTTCATTTTTTGTAAAAAATGGCCAATATTTGTAGTCATATCTCGGAAAGTTCTGAACGTACGGAGTTGAATGTGGACTTAAAATGTAGGATATTTTATGTATGTTAATACATAATTGATTACCTTTTTCAATAATTCGCGTAATTTAGGAGATATTGAGAAAAAACGGAAAAAAATGCAAAAAAAGTTGTTTTTTTGGAATAGCGCAAATTGCACAAGTCTTTCGATCTTGCAAAATTGGTATGTTAGTACCCACATAGGTCCAAACAACATATTAAAAAATCAGAACTACATGATCTTTTGCAAGATCGAGCCCTTCTTCGTGTCTAATTTGACTGGACTAAAGAATTGGATATATAAAAGAGGCTTTAGGGATGGATAAGAGTTCTCCAGCCAAACTTTGTAAAATGCAACTCACTTCCACAAAATTAAATGAAACAAGAGAAGTATGGCAAGACTTGCTTTATTTGTACAGCGCGAGCGGGTCCCGTAGCGGACACCCATTTAGAAGGACGGACCTAATTTTAAGAAAGACATTGATGGAAACGTTGAGTATACGCGATGATAGCTCAAAATGTATGAGTTATAGACAGTGCAGGGGTGCTATGCCCTATCTTTCCGATACGCACGGAATTGGGTTTTGATCGGAATTTTCGGCCATAGTGGCAGTTTTTACGACTGGAATCTCATTTGGTATGCTCTAACTCAGAATTCCGATTATGGAACGGAATTGAATTCCGTTTGTACCGGAATTGTTCTCACCTACAAAAAGTAGGTGGAATCTAGCATGTAAACAACAAACATGGCGGACCGACTGTCTGCTACGATAAAGATTTGGAAGAGGAGAACGAAATGATGAGCCGTAGCACCCTTAGGGATTCTACAAATCCATTTGCTATGACAGCAGAGTACATTCGCGAGTAATTTAGGTTACCCCAGGAAAGAGTAGCGTATTTAACGTAAGCCTTAACACCCCAGCTGGGGCAGCTGGCAAGAAGAACTGGAATTCCAGTTCATTTACTGGTATTATACATTAAATATTGATTTTATTGGGACGTAAGCAAACGGGATATGCAATGCATGTAGACAATAATATATTTATGTAATTTACGTATGATTCCTAATCCTGCAGATTCTCTGTGCCCTTAAAATCTTTGCAAGTGGAAGCTACGAGGCTAAAGTTGGGCAAGATTATTTATATTACTAATGCTAGAATGTCCTAATCGTTAGTGTCATCGGTTCCTTAAGTAAAAGTGAAATACTCTATGTTCTATGAGTCGTATTTGGAACTCAACTTTTATCGTGAAATGCTGGGATTGGATTGTTTGATTTTTTTTTAAGGTCTACCTAAGCATTTAGAAATAGGTAACTATATTCTTCTATGATTTATAAGTAAGGAGGCGGAACGAACTCTATGACTAATCAAACTAAGGTAGCATTTTCATCATGAAGAAAAACGCAATTAGTGTTACTATGATCTACCAATTCGTTTCGAAGTCGTAATAAGTGCATTTTCCTTTACAAATAATAGCATAGCATTGCTCAGCGGAGTCAAGGCTGAGGTAGTGGATTATAGAAGAGGACACAGAATTTTATACAATTTTATATTTGTAATTACAACAATATTAATATCTAAATGACATTTAAATAAAAGTTATAAAAGTCTCATTTCCCCCTACCATACGCGACATTTTGTATAAGTTTATAAAGTATAGCTCTAAGGTAAACACAACTAATTACGTTCTGTTCACAAAAAATTATGTCTTAAATACTTTCTATTAGTTCCTTACAACATCATGATCAAAAAGCAAAGCAAGGAAACCCAAAAGAGGATTTGTAATTCACACTATGCCATATGCTTCGCATATCTACAATACACATTCATCATCTTCGGAGGCTTTCAGTCATTACTATATTTAATCAGTAGTCAACGATAAGCGTAAAACGAATACATTCTATTCCGTAAACGATGGCCTAATTCTTAATCACGTAAAAAATGACAAATCAACGTATACAATTTCTATAGAAGGACTCAACGATTTCATTAGTTTACGGAGAGGTGACCCATGCACTAAATAGAAATTTATTTAAATACTTTTTCCATGACATGACATTATTTTCCACTGAACTCACTCTTCAAAATTCATAATAGATGTAAACACCCGCCTAGCAGACTGCAATTACTCGCCAATGCGCATGCGCTTTGATGAGAATGTAGTAAAGCAAGTCAGTAGAATACGTAAACCTTGCAACACCGTTACGAAGAAGGTTATTCGCAACGATCGTAAGCGAAAGGAGATCGGGCATACCCATTGTCACGGAATTCTAATTCCGTTCGTTACGGAGAGGCTTCTTCGGAATTCTGGGATTACTCATTCCGTTCGTTACGAAAATATAGGGCATAGCACCCCAGATTGAATGAATTCGCAATTTAGAATCGTCAATCAAGTCGAATACGTCTTTTTACCACAAAATCAACATTATGGACATCCGACTCGCTGATTCTCTAACGGAAGGAGAACAGGTGCATGGAGCAGTCGTATTTTCTGACCTACTGTCACCAACATTATCACAAATATGCCCGATATGTAATCTCAGAAAACTGTTCCAAAAAGTGATGGTTAACCTTATCTCGGATATTTTGATTGGATCCTTAGTAATAATATTTCTATTAACACTAACCCCTGCAATGTTGCGTAAGTGGGTTCAGGTATTGAAAGTAATGAAACAGGAAGTTAACGACTTGAATGACACATTGGATGAAATAAAGGACTTCATTGGACCTAGCATATGAGAAAAACCGAAACCCCATCACCTGCAGACTGATCCACGGTGAAATGCACGTGGATGCTATGCCCTTTCCTAACAGCTGGGCTTCTGTAATCTGGAGTTTTAATATAACGTGATTACTTGAGTTTTCGTTTGGTAATCAGGAACGATGGGGGATTGATAGATTATTAAGGTAATTGCTTTGTTTACCAATAGAATACCACAAATAGAAATACACAGAAATCATTTAAAGAATATAATCAAGCAATTAATCTAGCCAGTTATATAACATTTTTCTTTTTTTCCTTGCAAATAAATGATCCCTTAACTTGTGTCTAACAACGACAAGTAAGACTGTAAATCAAATAACTAGGGATCAGCATTGATTGTTAATATATCATTCACATATTTCTCATCAACTCCTCTGAATTAGTAATTTTTATAATGCTAACTTTGCCCCTATTTCTCTCCTTGTTTATTTTCAGATTTGAATGATTTACTGCGTCACAAGGGATTCAAGAGAACCAAAATAGCGAACGAGTGATGAACTTTAACTAATGTTTTCCCATGAGTGCTAGTGATTAATGACTGATATTTCTGCGATGCAATTATTTAATTTCGTTCTGTTATTGTAACTTAACATTTATTAATGCTCATTAGATTTAAATAGATTAGACATTTAATCATCTTAAAATGTGATTACACTGTAACTTGTGTCTAACAACGACAAGTAAGACTGAAAATCAAATAACCAGGGATCAGCTTTGATTGTTAATATATCATTCATATATTTCTCATCAGCTCCTCTGAATTAGTAATTTTTATAATGCTAACTAAAGGAACCAGATTTGTCTTCGGCTTTGGGTAATTAGATTTTTCGCCCCAAATCTGAACTAATAGGCGCAATTAGGTAATTCAAATAGGGCCCATGTGGTAGTTAGGTACCACTTTTTAATGTTCGCTCAAACTGGGTTATTCCCTTTTTGACATTTCTTTCCCTTAATCAACTCTGCTTACTATCTGGAGACGAATTGCACCGGGGAATTCGAAAATTAGAAAGTGAATGAATGAAATGTAAGGGGTTTCATGTCCTCTTTTAGATTTAGATTTATACCCCGCAAGCCGCCAGTGGCGCATGGCAGTGGGTGTAGTAACACCAAAGACCTAACCTAATTCATCGTGCTTGCATCTCTAATGCTCTGTGGAAAGAACGACCAGAAGTAACAATCTGTTTTAGCGATTACTTCCTTGTAACGCTTGGTAGTCGCCTCTCGGAGATCGCGCTCGCTGTTTACCGGAATTACTATGTCTTCCACTTCATCTAAAAATTCTGAATCGATGAATTTGTCGAAAAGCTTTCGTCTATAATCCGATCTTCTCATTTTGAGCGAATTCCACCCGAGGGATTTTATCATAGCCGTAACGCTACTGTCGAACCTGAAGTTACCAGTGACGAAACGAGCTGCTCTACGTTGGACCATCTCTATATCTGATACTAACCCTACTTCATGTGGATCCCAAACCGCGCAGCAGTATTCGAGACTAGGCCTAATGAGGGTAAAATAAGCAATTTCTTTGACTTTTGATGGACATCCTCTCAGTGTTCTACTTGTCAATCTCTGCATTCTATTTGCTTTTCCTATAATGTCACTAATATGTTCTTTGAACGATAAACTACTGCTGAGTGTAACTCCTAGGTATTTATTATGGCGCACAAACTCTAGTGGGTATGATGAAATTTCATACTGTACGCTAATTACGTTGGTGGAACGGGTAAAAGACATCGCAACGCACTTCTTAGCATTCAAGTCAAGCTGCCAATCTTTGCACCAACTTGATATAACGTTTAGGTCCTTCTGTAGGATACTGCTATCATCTTCTGATGTTATCTCTCTGTATATAAGAGTGTCATCGGCAAATAATCTAACTGTGCTCCTTACATTATCCACTAAGTCATTTATATATATTAGAAACAATATCGGCCCTAATACACTTCCTTGCGGTACTCCTGATGTGATATATACCTCATTGGATAAAATTCCATCCAATGCAACTCGTTGAGATCTGCTTACGAGAAAAGATTTTATCCATCCGACCACTTTCTTGTCGATCTCATAGGCAATTAGCTTTTGAATTAGTTTTACGTGAGACACTGTGTCAAAAGCCTTCCTGAAATCTAGGAATACTGCGTCTGTTCTACCACCCTTATCTGCTGCCTTAGTTACGTCATTCATAAAAAGGGCTAACTGAGTTTCACATGACCTACCTTTGCGGAACCCGTGCTGGCTATGACTAATTGCTCCCTTCTGGGATAGAAAGCGCATTATTGAGCTCGCTATAATATGCTCCATAACTTTACAAAATATCGAGGTGAGAGAAATTGGCCTATAATCATCTGGCTTTAGGGTGCGACCTTTCTTAGGAACCGGAGTTACATTTGCTTTTTTCCATGACACTGGGACTGTGCCCTCATCTAATGATTTCCGATAGAAGACGAGAAGAAGAGGAGCAAGCTCATTAGCTAAAGTTTTTATTACAAATGAGGGAATACCTTCGGGACCTGGCGCCTTTTTTCTGTCGATCTCTCGCAATAACTTTTCAATTCCTTCAACTGATAACTCAATTGGGCTCATTTCCGAATCAACGCGCGTTGCAAAATCGTTTACTAGACCATTATCTACGGTGAAGCATTTTTGATAATGCTGGTTAAGTAAGTTCGCCTTTTCTATCGACGTATTAATGATAATTCCTTCTTCGTTAGTTAAGCTGGGTACGGAAGACTGACCGCCACGAGTCTCACGCACATACGACCAAAATTCTTTCTGATCACCTCCTAGTGATTCTAACAAGGTTCTAGATCTATATTCCTGAATTTCTTTATTGGCTTCCTCCTTAACTAGCATTCGTATTTCTCTATACTTTTGTTGCTCTAACTCAAAATTAGCACCGCTGGCTTTAAGTTTCCTCAATCGGGAATGAATAAGTCTCTGCTTCCTATGCAATGCTCGCAACTTCGGCTTTGTCCATCGTGGCTCCTTACGCTCACGCATGCTCTTGGTCGGTACGTATTTAGCTAAGCCATATTTGAAAATGCGGAGAAACTCATTCCAACTATCATCGATTGTGTTTATGCCCACAAAGCAACAAAAACCATCCCTTCTCTCGTAAATATAATCCTTGAACTCCGAAAATTTCGCTTTGCTAAATACGTATACTTGCCTTGGCGGTTTGAGGGATTTAATTATGCAGTGAGAATGTATCAATTAATTTCTGCGATAATCTTTTCTCTCTACTAAAGTTCGAACACGTCACATTCTCTCAATTAATATGAGGTAGGTTAAAATCTCCTCCTAAGACAGTGATGGGGTCCTTCATTTTCTCTCTAATTTTATGTAAAGACTCAGATAGGTCTTCTAAGCCGTCGAATTCGCCATCGGGAGGGCGGTAAAAGAGCAAAAGAGAATTTTACTTCCATTTTTGCCAAGAACCGAGCACCAGACCATTTCGCTCGTAGTATTCACTATAGGATCTTCGCGTTGGCTATCCAAATGATCTTTAACTGCTATAAACACTCCACCGCCTATTCTGCTGAGTCTATCCTTTCGATACACGACATAGTCCGGAGGAAAAATCTCGCTNTTTATGGTTTTGGTGTCCTAAGAAATCTACTAATGCCACAACCGGATTTTATTCTTTTTATTCAGGTACTCTTTAAAATGAAAAATTTCGGAAGTAATCTTGTGTAGGTTGTAGCCTTCTTCTCTGTTGATGTTGTATTTCTCAAGCCCAATCTCAATAGTTTCTTTGATTACCCTATCCCAAGAGTTTGGGGCATGGCGTAGAATTCTTTGAATTATGAGCAGTAGAGAAGTTAATATGTATTAGAATTATTGAACAAATCAAGACCTCACGAAGTATTGAGGAAACTGGTATTTAATTTTCCTCTGTGTATATGTTATGGATATATTTGTATATATTTCTGAAATTTTGTCTCTGTATTTATAACTGAAATTTTTAAATAACTATAGCTTTTCGCATGACGTGTTCATAAGTTAAGTATAAAATCTGTTATCGCATTTCAATTCCTGCTGCTTTCTACGAAAATGAATAAAATATGTAAACCCACCTATTATTTCAATAGACTCATATCATAATGATAATCAGTTCTAAATTTGAGGTACAAGTAATGGAGATAAAAATAATTAATTTTATCAATGAAGATTCTTTATTGCCAAAATAAGAAGCTATGCAACGACAGAGTACTTTTTATAGCGTCCGCTTCAAATCACATGATTTTAGTAACTAATAGTATCGCGGCAATCCGATTTCGATCTTAGTACGATTCATTCCGATGGAAATGTCTTTATGATTTCGATGTTAATGAAATTCATTCCGATTCGATATGAATCGATTCGAATCAATTTCAGCAATCAGATTTTTGGAGTGAATCGATTCATAGAATACGATTTGAATCGATTTCAATGAATCAATTTCTCGCTTCGAATCGCCCGTTCCAGAGAAGGGTCTCACCCATAGGCGATGGTTGAAATGTGATTGGCGATTGACGTGAGCAGATTGTCATTTTTTTCTTCATTAGCGGCAGACGACACTTAGGCATTGCATAATTCTAATTTAATGCACTTCATGAAATGAATTTTGCTTGAAACAAAAGAAATAGTTAAGAATGGAAAAAACAAAACGTAAATGACAACAATATTAAGTAATACGGCCATTGGTTCTAAGCCAGGCTTTTCCCTGTGGGAATTACTTTGAGGTGTACCACTGGACTTATTTAAACAGTCCACTTAGAGACCTCAACATGGCATGAAGAGAAAAGGGATTTTTAATACATGTATAGGCATTGCAAAAAATCAAAAGTGATCTTTCTTTCGACTCTAGGTCAATACAAATGCTCTTCAATTATAAATCATAGAGACACTTGGAATAAGTCATCCGAGATGTTCAATCTTTTGCTGGAAACCTGGATGTTTACTTGGGGCCAATGTGGATTTTGACGGCTTCTTAGCTGTTTATATATGTTTTACATCACCAGAGATATTAAAATTCCACTTGAGCTAAATATATAATGTTAAATAGAACAAGTTTGAAAGATAGGCTTTTGAAACAACATGGATGTTTTCTTAGGTGTTCTAATGGCCCTTTCTCAATTTATCGAGGTTTCCTTTCGAAAGACCAGAAGTTGGGTCCCTGAAGTATCACCGTGTTTCTGTAGTAAAGTTATAAACCTTAGCGATTTGTATGTAGCCGCACACTGCCAGTGGTGTATGGCAAGATGTGTATTTATTCCTCGCCTAATCTACCCTATGCTGTATTTTTCGAAATGGTATTGTCTTGAAACCCTAACCATAGACTTAGAATTGTAAGTCGTCTCAAGCATCCACTGGTGTGACGTACATACGTACAATGCCTTACCTAATCTATTCTATATTAAACTTGCAGTATGCAACCAACTTTTACTCATATTAGGATAAAAATATCCAAGGCAGGAAAGAAGTGGGGGGGACCTGCGCAATTATTTATATTAACGATATCGTAGACAACGTTAAGAGTAACGTACGGCTTTTTGCGGACGAAACCCTTATATACAGAAAAATCGAAAACGCGGAGGATTCATTGATATTACAGAGTGACTTGGACGTTGTTACCAAATGGTGTAAAGATTGGCAGCTCAGTTTAAACATAGAGAAATGTGTAGCAATGAGCATGACCCGCTCTCCGATCAGAAGCGTGAGCNATAACTGCACTCGGATAAAATAAAAATAAAAAAAATTAAATATAAAAAACTGACTCCTGCGAGGGAAGACCTGAGAGAAAACTAAAACGATATAAAAATGAAGCTGCTTATAGAGTGACGCCTTATATTAATAGAAGAATTCAAAAACTTATAACGGTGAAAGCAAAATAGAAATACACAAGAAGTTATCTATGAAAACAAGCAAACGGAAGTATTAACTGTGAGGAGAATAACTTATCGTTAAAAATAAAAAAGAAAAACAACAGTAATTTAACTCGGATAAGCACTGAAACCCTGATGAATTAGAAGTAAAAAATAACAACTATGATTTTTATAAGACAAAGCAAACAAAAAATTAAATAAGAAAAGAAGGCCTTAAATCCACTCAACACTACTCCTTGGGAACTACAGCTCAGCTAAATCACCCACAAAACTGCAAAACAGCGGGAAATGAGGGCTCAACGGCCGATTGTCAGTCACACTGGGGGTCCACTCTCCCGAGTGCTCAGGTAAGCTCCTCTCTCTTTGACTCTCAGGTCAAGAATGACTTTTCTCTTCTCAGGTCAAGAATGACTCTTTCGCCAATTAGCTCTTCTCTTTTAATTATTACGTGTTTCTTTTTCACGCTATTTTTAGAAAAGTACGACTGCATGGTTCGGTTGTCTTTAGAAACTTAAATTTACTCTGTTGCGTTGTTTACGGAATCAACTAACAATGTTGCTTGAAACATGTAAACAGTTTATGGGTGTCTTTTTAAATTTTTTAAGCTCTTAACTTAAGTTAAGAATAATCTGGTATTTTCCCGGCGAAGCTGATGTAGGAAGTTCTCTCAGCCGAGTCACTGCTTAGAAGTCCATCGACGTTTCGGCACCTTCCTCTGGTGCCATCTTCAGGATGAACTGCCGAGTGTTGGGGGGGGGGTCCGGTGCAACGTGGCAAGATTTGCCCAACTGTATCGATATGATACTTCTATGGGCGGTAGTACATGTGGCATTAAGGTAAACGGTTGTCAAGGAATAGACAGTGATGACGATTAACAGAGACAACGACATTCAGGTAGGGTGATTAATGGAGATAGATCAAACGTTTTCAGGTAATAAGGTTGAGGTGATGGGTATGACATAAGAAGTTATAAACTGAATAGCAGGGGTGGTACAATTTAAGCCATTCTGCAAAAGAAATGTGTAATGGATTGCTCCAATGGTGTGTATAATTGTTTATGTGATGACTGTAATGTGAGTTAAAGTAGTGTAGCGTTTGTATAATGAGTTATGAATATGATTAATGAATGGATGATTAATTAACGGTACCGCTTTCTCTTCT
>KZ308349.1:1750331-1771217 GCA_000376725.2 Ladona fulva | reverse complement strand
GATTTCGCTCATAAAAGATTTCTTATTATTTTGTTTAATAGAGCAACATAGGTTGTATAAGAATACCAAGTTTTGTTTTGCTCAACGGAATACTGCGTGAGATAACGTGTCTCAAACATGCTAAAAATCGCTGTCTAACTGTAGAAGGCTGCGGTAGGGGGTCAAACAAATGATTATATCTCAGCAAATATTTAATCGATGGATGTAAAACTTGGGAAATGTTCATAGAAGATATCAAGTTATGTTCACGCAAAATTTCATTGAAATCGGTGATGGTCGAGCGGGGCATTTCCTTGAAATTGGTCCACTTGACATGGAATGCCCCAGCAGTTGTGTCACACTCAATGGATCAGCGCAGACGCCCACAAACACATTTGGGCCAAACACTTGTTCGCTACGGAGGCTCCCGTTCGGTGGGAAAACACTTCTCTCCCATTTAAAGTGCAAATGTGACGATTGGAGCACGCATTTCGGAAATAACCAGGTTAATATAAACTGGGCCCATTTCGAATTTATCAAATTTTGGATTTCATTGAACCTTAAATGCCTTTCTGGATGCGGACATTTTTCCATCGATTGAGGATGACTCAAGAGTTAAGTAAACGAAAAGTTGAAGAGGTTTTGGGAATGTTACGTATTCATCCATCGCGAGAGAATTTTCGTGTAAGAAATGCACGTTCTGCTCCATAAATACCGTGAAATTAATTTTCTGTTTCTATGGATATCTTCTTGAATTTCTGAATTGTGTGAGGAGATAGTGAATGGTTTTAAGGGAAGAGCGATGAAATACTGGTTGAATGTGGTTGTGGGGTGTGAATGATAATAGACGTTCTTGGCTTAATACACAAAAAGGGGAAAAGATATTGGAAGAAGATAGGGCTTTCTGGAGGAGTGTAGAGGATTAACCAGCCAATAACTTTTACAATAAATAATAACGAATGAATTATAAGGAAGAACGCAAGTTTTAAGATGATGTGGTATCGTGGAAAATGTCCCTATTAGTTGTAGATCTATACATATATTTTCAATTATCCCATAAGGATGGATATAGATAAAGTATAGAAAAAGATGCGTTTATGGATTTTATATTCGAACGTCTACTTCGACAACCTCTCGTAACTGGAATGGCGGTGAATTTTGATTAATTGTATCTTTAACTCCTACCGCATGGAATACTGCTTGTTGGTGCATCAACTGATTCACTTGTCAATGTGTTACAAAGTATGAATGAAAGAGGAAGTGTTTAGATGCAAAAGAGAGCAACCAAGGACTGGCACGATTTTTGTAATCTTTATGGTTATATATATTTTGTATCTTTATGGTTAATGATACACTTAACCTCTCGTAACTTTACGATTTTATTTTCTGAAGTTCATAAACTCGGAAAGGTGCATTTTTCTTAACTTTTTGTGTTTAATTTATCTAACTCCTCAGCACTACTTCCTCTTCATTTTTTTAATAACTGTATAGTTATTGTACTTTCCCTAACATAAGAAGCAATTTGTTTAAACAAATTTTGATTCAAAAAACAGTCTTTTCCAATGGCACTTGATCGACACGGTTGCTTCGCTTCCAACTCATGTTACTACAGATGTCGTTGCTAATAGAGTTTGTGTTTGTTTTATTCGCGCTCATTTTTTCGCTTAACAGGTAACAAGTGCGTTCTAGGGTTGAGTGAGAAGTAGTTTTCGCATTTTGTTCTATAAATTTTTTTTTTATTGGGTCATTATTTCGAATTTCGGATCTCAAAACCAAGGTGCGTGTTATCGGAAATCGGAAATAGGCACTTGTTGGGCTTTTGTACCGTCCTATTTTGTATGTACTTTGATTTTAGATACATACCCCGCGAGCCGCCAGTGGCAGGGGGTTTATTAAAACCTTACCTAATCTACCCAATTAACTCAGATACTATACGGAAAGAATGACCGCAATTATCTGTTTTAGCGATTATGTCCTTGTAACGCTCTGTCGATGCCTCTCGTAGATCATGCTCATTTTTTACTGGAATTACAATGTCTTCAACTTCTTCTAAAACTTTCAAAGCGATCAATTCTTCGAAAAGCTTCCGTCGGTAACGTATTACGCTTAAATTGTCTTTCCATAGATTTCTTGGTAAATCTTCTAAATATCAGAATACGGAATAAATATCCAAAAACTATCAAAAATAACATTTTTTCATATTTTTTCTGTATTCTGATACCTCAACCATCAGCAGCCAACTACTTATTATATTATATTATATAAAGTTCTTCTGTATGCTGGAACCCTATCCCTTAAGCTATAGTCCAAAATACGTGAATCGTAGTTAATTTTTCTTTAGCTCGTCAATATTTAGTCCGTTATTAGATAAAAATACTTGTGGAAATTGGAATAGTTTGTGTGAAAGTGAGGTTAACCATTTAGGAGGGAAATGAAGTTTACGAAATTTAATAAATGGTAATTATGTAAACAGTAAAGTGAATCGAAATTAGCTTACTCAACCCCCTACTTAGTAGCTTCCCATTCCCATTAGTGAACGTTCTTTTTAGTTTTACTACAGTAAAAAAACAATTAATTGGACTTTGCTTATGAAGGTCGATATTAATATCAATCTAAATTATTTTATATTAAAATTTAATAACTGAGATTGGATGTTAACGCGATTTCATTTCTTAACATTTAGCAATTCTATTCGTGATAGTTAACGAACTTTTCGATTTTTTTTCTCACGCCTGTGGAAATATTTTATGGGAGTTTTCAAATCGATCTCCTGCCTTGACAGTCTTCCGCGAAAATAATTTAAGACTTCTGACGAAAAGTAGCTTTGCGGCCATAAAACTTTCAATTTTTTTGCGATCGATAACAGTTTCCCATCGGATATTTTTGAGATTTCTCCCTCAACTGCAGAAGCCTATCTATACCTTCGTTTTCCAAAGTCCCTATGCATCGGCCAAGTTTTTACAACCTCCTTTTTTCACACTCTTTTTAAAACCTTAACAGTTGAAATCTCTTATCATTACAGGTCTTAACTGCTAATATTACGTCAATGTCACTGTATTAATGGTCGACGTTGGCTATTTTGCATTTGGAAGAGAGAGGACAAAAACTAGTGAACTTGGCAGTACGACGAATTGAAATTTGTTTAGGCCTTCGGAAAGGAACGCCATAACAAGGTGCATCTGATTCCATCTAAATCAATAAAACTCTGTTTGTAATTGTGCAATTTAGATAGAAATTCAATTTTATTTTGTTAGTATAGCAGTGTTAATTTTAAAAGAATGTAAAATGTTGAGTGGCTAATGGTATGATCTGTTTAAAGGCTCTTCTACTATCAGCAACCTACTTTAATTTGCAATTCTTTTTTTTGTGAATGTTGAAGACAATATGTTCAGTTTCAGTCAAGAGAGAACATAACCGAATTAAATACATTTTTATTCATATTTTCGATGATGAATCAAATAGGACATATTTTCGACCAAATTTTAATGGGTTTCAAAGCCAAATATGTTGAAATTTTAACCAGAATAAGATTTTATCTCGGGAAAAATTGATGATTGAATATTATATGAGATGTATATATGCTCATGGTTATAGGAATCATTCTGTGGGTGAGCTGCATTGTATTACACAAAATTCGTACTTTGAGGGGGGAATCTGATTTTGGAATCAGGAAAAAACGGCTTCATGATAAAGTTCTTTACTACACCACAATAAAATTACAAGCACGACCAGGTTTCGTAGCCAAGCTACATCTTCAAGTGAAGATGTAGCTTGGCTACGAAACCTGGTCGTGCTTGTAATTTTATTGTGGTGTAGTAAAGAACTTTATTATGAAGCCGTTTTGTATTTATGAATACCACGAAGTGAAACCTGAGTCTGTTTCGTTTATTGGAATCAGGAATCAATTCCCTTCTAATCAATTCCCGAATTTGGATTTGGTTTTAATGCAAAAGGTGATATAAATATTATTGAAGTTTAAAGAAGAAATACATTGAGAACGTCTTTTTCTTTGGAACCAACTCTCAGAAGCTAACCTCTTAAATGTTACCTCAAGGGAGTGTAATTTCTCCCCATTATTCTTTCACCGGTTGCATTGGCCGAATAGTTAGCGCTCCAATTGCAATTGTTCTGGGTTCGAGTCCCGGTTAATGGGATTTTTCCAGATAGGGAGTGGTTGTTTTGTCGCGTAAACAGAAAATTTTCCATTCATCGATGTCTTTACGCATTATTTGAATAATAATGAAATTGCACAGGAATAACAAGTGTGAAAATTGTGTTGTTCCGAAATATTAATAATTAAAATGGGTTTTAGGGGATCTGTCTGNTTCAAACAAACAACCATTCCCCATCCGGAAAAATCCAACTAGCCGGGAATTAGGGTTGGAGTGCTAGCACACTAACCGCCACCGTGGCTTGACGTTCTTTTGTTGAAAACATACAGGAATCGCACGAGTTTTCGTTGACAAGTTTCGTTCGTGCCAACCAATATTTCAATATAAGTCGCTTCTAGAAACAGTCGCTTTCTAGGAATAAACCAATAATTTATGAGATGATTGAATAATAATGAAATTGCACAGGAATAACAAGTGTGAAAATTGTGTTGTTCCGAAATATTAATAATTAAAATGGGTTTTAGGGGATCTGTCTGTTTACATTAAAGAAAATGTCATTATTATTATTGTTGCTATCGCAATTATTATTACTGTGACGATATGTAAGAGAAAATAATACATAATATATACCTAGCAGCATCGACAGTTCATTAAATTTTCATTTTTTACTGCTATTGTTTCGTTTAAATCAAAGAACTTCCACTTTTCGCCGCCTTCGAAATAAATTTCAGATATTTCTGAAACGGTGTTGAGTTAGTACGTCTTCCCAGATTCGAAGCCCAAGCTTAATTTTTCCCTCATAAATGGCTCATTGATGCTCTCGAATTAGTCCTTGTGCGCTTCTGAAGGCCTTGGGAAGGCGACAGCACTAGAGATTGCAAATAGTGGGAGGCTTTTAAAGGTAATGGGACACGTGAAATGAAGCGTGTCATCAAAGTCAAGCTTGAAAAACGCCCGCTCATTGATTTTCCAAGGATCGGACGTTCGAATGCAAATAATTCAGATTTCCGGTGTCATGGCAAGATCTGGTCAACCGCTTCCCTCCTTTATTTGATTGTTCAGAAATTATCCGGTGGTATCTATTATTGGCTTTTTTCGATTACCTGCTTATCCTGGGATTCCTTGTGATAATTCTATCCAGGGTTGAAATCTTAACAGTTGAACTGCAGTTCAAAACTCAGCAGTTTAATTTTATTGAACTAATTTGCCTCATTCTCAGGCAGTCTTTTGTAATTCTTTAGCTTGAGAGCACATAGTATTGTTGATAACATAGATAAAAATCAAGTAGTTAAATATTTATTTGTCAGTTATAGCATTTGAGGATTTCATTGTTAGGATTTAAGGAAATGTGAATTTCTTTGCACGATGAAGTCATGCAACTAATCCCACAGGAATAACAACACTTTAAATTCGAATCTGGGAAGACATGCTAACTCAACACGATTTCAGAAATATCTGAAATTTATTTCGAAGGCGGCGAAAAGTGGAAGTTCTTTGATTTAAACGAAACAATAGCAGTAAAAAATGAAAATTTAATGAACTGTCGATGCTGCTAGGTATATATTATGTATTATTTTCTCTTACATATCGTCACAGTAATAATAATTGCGATAGCAACAATAATAATAATGACATTTTCTTTAATGTAAACAGACAGATCCCCTAAAACCCATTTTAATTATTAATATTTCGGAACAACACAATTTTCACACTTGTTATTCCTGTGCAATTTCATTATTATTCAATCATCTCATAAATTATTGGTTTATTCCTAGAAAGCGACTGTTTCTAGAAGCGACTTATATTGAAATATTGGTTGGCACGAACGAAACTTGTCAACGAAAACTCGTGCGATTCCTGTATGTTTTCAACAAAAGAACGTCAAGCCACGGTGGCGGTTAGTGTGCTAGCACTCCAACCCTAATTCCCGGCTAGTTGGATTTTTCCGGATGGGGAATGGTTGTTTGTTTGAAATAATTATAATTATTTAAATGGATGTAATTGGGTTCTTCCTGATTTCATTAAAGAAGTCATAATCGGCTTTTTAAAGAATAATTCTCGGAATGCCAAAGAGATCAATTCAGGCGTCCGATGCCATGGTTTCGAAAATAAAATTCGATGAAACGCCTGATTTAATAGACCGAGTTGGTAACCGGAGAAACATTCTCTGACCTTTGCATGCCGCTTTGCAGCTTTCCTTATGTTAATCAAAAGGGAAGCTGCAAAGCGGCAGACGCCTTAACTTCAGGAATTCTAACAGTCCGTCTTCTCTTACGTATTTCGCATGTCAAAGTCTTTTGTAGGATTTTTAAGTCGAATTCTTTTGAATGCGTGTAACATTGTTTTTTGTGGTACGGCTTTCAGTTACGTGAACGGCTCTCGTGTTTCTGTAATGCCAAAGAGGATGGAAAGCACACTGTCTCAAAGGATATTCAGTTCCCTCAGCGAAAACATTGGACAGGCTTTAGAAATCGGGATTCCATACATGATTCAACTTTCGTTCGGATAATGTCGCCGTGTCACGTCAATAGCTAACCTCGTCTTTCCCTATTCATCCATAAATAATTCATTTTGGGAACACACTTATGGAATTCCGTCCTCTGCGAATAATTTATTCTCCGCCGGCGTTGGTGATGTTTTGGAGCGTCAAACATTTCTTCTCCTTATTTATGTAATGATTGTGAAGGAAAGTTTTCCGTTTGCAGCATTGAATTGGGCCGTCGTGTTTGAGTTCGAATGCGCTCTCTCGGACTCGCGTTTTTTTCTCACGCTATTCGTTCTCTTCGCTCGTTAATTATTGTAGAGAACATTGGGTTCGCGCTAAAGACAGAGATTGATTGAAACCTTTGTATGTACAGCAGCGAACCTAAGAAGTTGAATCGGGATGATTGTAAATGTAAAAAATCGTTGTGAAGTGATGTAAATGCAATCGGGGTAATGCCCGTGTCGAGGTGCAGTACAGGTCAATGTAAGAAAGTCCGAGTCAATGTCCACCTCAAATAATACGGAAGGAAACGCGGATACGTCGTATTGCGTACGTAAGCAATGTAATGAACATGCTTTTTTCATTTCTTGGCATAGTAAGACGTGTTTTCCAACGAAAATTCACTATGATGTAAATACTTTTTTAAGTAAAATATTTCTCTTTTCAATCATCTCTGGCCGTACTTCGTGGAAAGACATCATGAAGAAATGGTGGGAGGCTATTGAAATAATGGGTTCAAAAAATCTAACTAATGAAATAACCTTCATGTCCCCTTCCCCTCTCCTCAATCTTCCTTCCAGACGTTCCAATCCTACGTAAAAGCTTGCATTTTCTGTATTTGTGACCTGATGATGGCTCACCGCCGAAACCGGCAGCCCGTAATATATATTTGTGGATTTTTTGCCTGTATTAGTACATATACATTTATTTGGCCATATAAAGAGTGGAATTTTACAAATTTTATAGATTTTACGCAATCTACGGAACATTGCATTATGAAGTCCTAATGTCGCTTAGCCTTCACAACATTGCATCTTATAGAGGAACTCCCCATTGGTTTAGAGCTGCCGAAGACGTTTTCAGTCCAAAACCCTCACTCGAGAGATAACTATGCATTGGAAGAAATAAGGCGAACACTTTGTAGTTTTTACAAATACATATTACGGACTACCGGTTTCGGCTTCATTTCCACACTCAGGTCAAGAATGAAAAATTTCCAATCCTATATAATTGCTTGCATTTTCTGTATTTGTGACCTGAATATGGCTCACCGCCGAAATCAGTAGTCTTTAATACATATATATTTGTGGAATTAGTGTTCGCCTTATTTCTTCATTTCTCTTTTCGTTCGTAATGTCTATGTGTATACCCTGCTAGCCACCTTTCGGCGTGTGGCAGGGGGTGCATGCACCAAGACTCTATTTACCTAGTCGATTACTTTCGCGTATGAAAAAACGAATTCTTGAATCGGTTCGTTTTCGCATCTATTTCTCTTATTTTCCTCGCTGTATCGGAGCGGCCTATATAGCAGGGAGGGCGCATTATGTCCGCGACGTCTTCCGAGAACGTGGTTTCTCTGAACTTATTTAATAAATTTATCCTTAGTGTTAATCTTCTTTTTTCTAATGATTCCCATCCCGCGTTCTTGATTACAAGAACATACACGTCGATTGTTTAGATGCAGTTCTTTTCTCCGATTAATGTGGCAACGTTTACTTGTATATGCTGAACTCGTGCAGCAAAAGATATGTTCTCGTATGTGTGTGAATGAAAAGTGCGAACCATACAAATATGTTCCTTAGATAATGTGGTATCTCGGTTAATAGGGACTCGGATAACCGAGAGACTACTGTAGTTGTGCGATTTTATTCGCCGCGTAGAGTGGTTATGTAAGCGAAGCACGCATTGGCTCGCATGAAGGTGAAAATTCATCTGTTAATTCTGCTATTAAATAATGATTTGTTAGATACGTAACTCCATCTTAAAAAATTGATTCGAATCACGGGATTTATTTTGCATGACGTATTCGAAAATAAGGTTGGAGCACGGATGTTAATGAATTAAAGGATTAAAAATACTCCCACTTCCTTCGTGGAGACCCCCTGACGATGGAGGCTTTGTCTCTAAAATGATCATTGGGACTTCCCAGAAATCAGTAATCCGGAGATTCCCGTTTGTCTCTTAGCGCGAGTTCCGCTTGCCGAAATACGGCTTACGGAGTGTTTTTAAACCTCGAGTAACTAATAGTTTCTCTCGTAAGCAGAGCTTCAATGTTGTAGGAGATTATTCCAGGAATGACACGTTCTACTTGCGCTTCATTAACCATTTACAAGGGCGGCGTTGTTATGATCCGGTATTGTATCTACACTAGAATCCCGATTAACCGGGGTCGGGTTATCCGGGGAGCGGATTAACCATGCCCCTCCTGGGGGGTTATTTGGTAAGCATCGGATTCGCATCATCGACTTCGAATTCGGATCATCGGATTGACGTCAAACTCGTTGCGGAACGCTATATGTGCACTCACGTAAGCAAATCCTCACGAAAATCGAATCGAAGATCGAGTTGATGTATGGCTCTCCCATCCGAGTGGGTCAAAGGCTTCGGATTCTATCCATCGGCATCGAATTCGCTGTGAAAGTTTTGCCTATCATCGTAAATTAGTGATTTGTGTGTCCTTATTGGTTAAATACGCTGCTTAGGTAATTACAATATGTATTTATCTTTCTTTTAAAGGTTGTACCATGAGCCACAGGCTTCGAAATATTTGTTTATGAATTAAATTCGCGTTCTGGGTTTTGGCCGAAATCATTCTGTGTCATTATTGAATATACACGCTGCATAGGTAATGATATGTCGTAAATATATATAATTTAAATGCTGATGTTGCCAGAACCAGCCGGTTGTGTCACAGACTTCGAATAGTTTTCGAATCAAAGTTAGTTAGTTATTACACAGATTGACGGCAAGAGGATTCCAGCCAAAACTAAGTATTTAAGATGAATAATAATAACTTGGTTAATTCAAAGGCCTACGCAAGCATGTATATGACAAGTCATAAGTTTATACTATAGCTATATAGTAATTAACGATCTACATTACATCATATTGCGAACACAATATACTGCACAGTATTAAAATTACACACTACACTTACATTGAGTAGTAAAGTTACAGTATATTATTAATACAATCACCTTTTTTTGTAATTAAGTTACACTATTATATGAATAACAATACAGCTAATGTTATTCCAACCACACATTTAATTTTTACGTGGATTTTTAGGTTATAATCAAATTAGATATGTATATTGTTAACAAATGCATCCACACTATAATATGTGTTTGTCAGAAGGTATTTTTATTATTTTTTACGAAATTGTACATTACTACTATCTTTAATAGGGCCAGGTAATTTGTTTAAAACTTTAAATGCCATCACCTCAAAACTGCCTCAAATATCAGTCTATATTCTGTAAACAGCGCATGCAAAGACATATGCTGAGGGCATAGTTAATATTCCCCATTCTCTGAATAATGTTTTGCATGAGTCTTTCCTCCATATCTTAGACATTACTCTATATTTTGCACCATATCCTTTATAACGTGGGGATGTTTTCCCCACATGATAATACCACAAGTCATGATAGAGTAGAGAGATCCTAAGTATACTACCTTCAGTACATTTAGTGTGACAGCCAAAGTGTTTACTAATTAAGTAAGTAAGTCAGCTTAGTTTTAATCCAGGATATGTGATGTGATCCTCCCATTTAAGACATCATTTTATGATAATACCTAGATGGTTGAGAGATTCTTGATTTGTATCAACCAAGTCTGGCAAGAGATAATTTAATATCTTCTAATCTTAATATTCTAGTATAGATGTATATTTATCCTTAATTAAATCATGCTTTTTAGGTCTAAGCTGGCTTTATAAAACAAATTTATCAGAGAGTGCAGATGGAACAATTTTTGTTGACAGATTGATGTTTGTGATTACATTATCAATTAAGTTATCACAGGCAGGTCTGATGCAGTAAGTTACCATATGCTGTGAGTCAGCAGAATGTATTTCTTTGAGAAATTGGAACAATATAGAGCTATAGGCCTCATTAATTTGTAGGATCCTTTATAATTTAGGTGTAGGCCATGTTATTACACAAACATGTTCAATCCATGTATTTGTTTACATCCATGAATAACGCTTTTAAAGTTTCACATGCCCATCTAATGTTTTAATTTACCTTACTTATAAATTAAGGATTGATATCCCTTCTAACTGTGTACAATACCATTTACAATGATATTTGCTTTAGGGAATCTATGATTAGTAACTGTTATGAGACAATAGATTTCAATCATAACATCTTCAGGATATCTATCAATGCTCAGATTATTTCAATATACTTTACACTTCAACTGATCTCTGTGTAGAATAGAATACCACCATAAATATCTCAGTTTCAATTGTTGCAACAGTGTTGCTTGATGGAATTCAATATTTACAGCAATCAATTTGAATTTATTTAGCTTTTAGCTCGATAAGTAAAAGGCTGAGAAAATCGGCTGTACTTTGCAGTACAAATTCAATTTTGATACTTTTACTTTGTTTACTTTTGTGTCATAAATACTAAACATCCATGATGGCATTTACAATTTACTCCTACCATATACTCAGTGAGTGGTAATGCAAAATTAAACGTTTTCATTTAAGCCATGAATGAGATTCAGAGTTTAGAATTACTGAGAACAACTGAACTTTATTTCAAGCACTAACCATATCTTAAAGGAAATAATTCCGAAGAAATTCAATAGCGTTTTATTAATGAATATTTAAAAAAATATCACACTTTAACTCAACGCACCAATGTCAGATTGATCAGTGGATAAGTTCACCAAATAAACAAGGCTCTGTCAAAGGTCATTATACACAATTTTGATACCACAAAATAATATATATGAATACATAAAGAATTTACGTTGACATCTTTCCGTACGAAACCACCAAACATAAAATTAACAATACTTCGGATTTTGTCGCGAAATGCAAGAGTTAGTATTCACTTGATGTTTACATCGTCTCTGAATGAGCCACTCGCTGGCACTATGTATTTCGAGGCATTGCAGGCATATCCAAACTTCCTTTACACACTTACTGTACCCAGTTGTTTAAAGAAGCATAGCGATGGTTATGAAAAGGATACTACTTATTGATTTGCCATCGATATTACTCAGCATGGGAAATTTTCCGTTTTTTATGCAATGTTATACTCAACACGTACGATTCCTCACAGTAACTAAAATGCCGACCACATGTTTTGTGACGAGCCTCAATAACATTACATTAATCAAATATGGTTTCGTTGGTATGATATTGAATGTGATATTATAAGTTAATCGACAGTTATCAATCTTTCTGAGACGAAGCCTTCCATGGTGTCTGCTAGTACATATATCGAAACTCGCAGTATCGTACGCTAGCAAAGTAATTTCATTGGCTGGTGACGGCGACGTCATCATTTCTTCCAAGAGTGGTTGCGTCACGTCGGAAAGCCTCTCGATTCGAACACCTGCTATTCGATGGAGGGTACGTCTTCGCAAAAAAGCGCACTTTCGGAACGACTTCGGATACGAGTTCGAATTCGAACACCTTCACGAGTACGAATCCGATTCTTGTTTCGTTTTTACCAAATAACCCCCCTGAGCGCCTTTGTGCTTCTCGTGCTCGACCCATCATTTTCGCACGGCGGCAGCCCCGAGACATGTCCAAACCCGAAATTCGATTACTGCTTCGGCGCTTTTACTGACACGGACTGAGATTCGGAAGAATACATTGTATTACATACGTGATACAATGTATATATTCTTAGAAATATTTTCCTACGCTCATTCTTAGAAATATATTCTTACGCTTATTCTTAGAAATATATTTTTTCGCTTATTCTTAGAAATGATGCAGACCATATAAAACGTTCAGCAGTCAGTAGTGGATCGCCTGCCGAACCTGTCGATGCGATATAATATTCTTCACTGATCAAGTTTATATATGTAGCTAGAATATGAATTCACCTTCGACGAGTAAACGTAAGCGGCATGTGCTGTCCATGAATACCAAGCTACAGATCTTGGAACAGTACGATAAAGGTGCGAAAGTATCCTGTCTTGCCAGATAGCACAATTTGGGAGAGCAAACAGTGCGAGATCTCATAAAAAATCGTGAGAAATTGAGGAATTTGTGTCGAAATCTGACAGTTCGTCGTGTATTGCCAACCGAAAAGTGTCAGTCAGTGTTGAGCACTCGTCGAGTGCGGATGTCTTTCCACTCTCTGCGACTTCAACAAGGTCATGCGTTGCCCCCTGTGATTACGCACAGAGTTTCTTACTTTCATTAAGTGTGTTAATTCTGCAGTTAATGCAAAGAATTTTTTGTTAAGAAGTGCTATTGGTGATTGTAGTGTGAAGTTGTATTACATCATGAGTCAGTGTTTCGTATGCCGCAAGACAACTCGCAACACCATCCACATCTCTTGCTCTGGATGTTGGAGGAGCTTTCATGGGCATTGCCTCGAGAATCCCTTGAGTAAAGAAGATATAGAGGGAATTGTAAGCAGCAAGCAATCATGGAAGTGTAGTGATTGTCAAAATGTACATAGAAGAAGTTTGCATTCTGATATGGTGACTATGGCGAGCAGTAGTGAATCTGAGGGCAAATCCTTAGATGATCTATTTATTTTAATCAGTGTCAAGGAAGACCTAAAAGTGACTGAGAGAAATCTAGGTGATTCGATAAATAAACTTTATGAAAGATTTGATGAAAGTGTTAAAATTATTGAAGAACAAACTAGAAAATTGAAAGAGTTTTGTGAGGAAATTGAATCTTTGAAAGCTGAAAATCTTTCTCTAAAAAAGAAACTCTCTGATGTTCTAGATCGTTCAGATGACCTAGAACAAAGAATGTTAGCAAATAATGTAGAGATTCATGGTGTCCCTAAACTACAAAATGAAAATTTGCCTTTGCTAGTGTGTAATATAGCATCCGATTTAGGTATGCAGTTGAATGCAAACAATATAGACTACTGTTACCGATCTAAGCCTAAGTCTAATGACACCTTTGGAAGCATACATGTAAGATTCAACAGCCTTCAAGTAAAGGAGAATTTACTGGCTAAGCGTAGACTCAAAAGGGATTTCTCTTCACGGCATTTAACCGTTGAAGGTATCCCACCGTCTGATCTCCAGATATACATTAACGAGTCGTTATGTTTTGGTAGACGCAAGGTCTTAAATGCAGCGAGAGAAGCGAAAAAAACTAAGAAATATGCCTTCCTGTGGATTCGTGGAGGAAAAATACTAATGAGAAAAGCGGAAAAGCAGCCTGTCATTGTTCTAACTTGTATGAGCGATTTAAGTAAGCTTTAACTTTCTTTCTATTCAGCCGTGTTTCTTTTAGCTCATCAAAACATTCGTAGCTTACGCCGCAACTTCTCTTATTTTCTGCCTCATGTGAATAATTTCACTCCTAAACCTACAGTTATTATTTTAACTGAAATTTGGATAAATGACACTGAACTAAATTACTTTAAAATTCCTGGCTATAAGTGTTTCGCTAAGTGTAACAATGCCAGTCGCGCAAAAGGTGTACTTGCTTACGTAAATGAAAATCTACATTGCAGTTATATTCCTATTAATATAACTTCTGCTGATTGTTTAATGTTGTATTTAAAAATTGATGTCGTTGATTTTTATATATTAAGTGTTTATAGGCACCAAAATGTTCCTGTCAATCAATTCCTTAGTGATATTGAACCTATTATTCGTAAAATTTCAGGCAATCTTGTTGTTGTTGGTGATATGAATATTAATATTCTGATTAACAATAATGAGTCTGATCGCTATTTAAGTACCTTCGCAAGCCATGGTTTAGTTTGTATGTTGCAACAGCCAACTAGAATAATGGGAGTTTCTTCCACTTGTTTAGATCATATTTTTGTTAGATTTAGTAATGCTTATAAGTTTGAAATTTCTGCTGACGTTTTAGATTTACATATAACTGATCATTCATTGATTCAGTTAGAAATAAAACAAAGGGAAACTAATCCAATAATGGTGAAGGATAATCATTGTCTTCAAATTTCAAAATTTAATTATGACTGTTTTAAAACATTGATATCAAAAGTTGATTGGTCTCCTGTTTTCATAGAAAAAGATGTGTCCAAAGCTTTTAATGTAATGTTTAGATTATTGAGCAACTGTGTTGAAAAATCAAAGTATAACATTGTAATTGATACTAAAAAAGTCAAATTGAAGCCGTGGATTACAGATAGTTTAATGCATAAAATTGAAACTAAGAATAATTTGTTTAAGAAGGTTAAAAGACACCCTAGCAATGACAGCTTGAAGAGAGCATATGTTAAATGTAGAAATAGTCTTAAAAATCAATTAAAATTTGCCTCTAATAATTTCTATCTTAAAAAGTTTGAAACATTCCAATGTAATATTAAACGGCAGTGGTCATTGTTTAGAGAACTCTCTGGAGAAAGCTATGTAGGCAAGGAGAGACAGGTTATTTAACTGAATGTAAATGGACTAGTGGTAAAAGAATCAAATCTTCTAGCAGAATATTTCAATAAATATTTCATTGGTATTTTCGAACAAGCTAAATCAATTCATGTCCATCGCAGTACTTCCTAATTCAATCCTTGCGTAAACAAATCTGTCTTTAAATCTATGTTTCTAGAGCCAGTTGTATCTAATGAAATAGTTGATTTAGTTAATTCACTACCATCTGGAAAATCGCCTGGGATTGATGGATTTAACAGCACTATGTTAAAATGCATTATAAATATTATAGCACCTGTACTTATGTGTATAATCTGAGTTTCTCTAATGGAGAATTCCCAAGTGCTTTAAAAACGGCAGTGGTGATACCTTTATTCAAAAAAGGCGATAGAATGCAAGTCGAAAATTATAGACCTATATCTCTTTTGTCAATCTTTTCTAAAGTCTTGGAAAAACTATTTAAGAAAAGACTACAAAAATTTTTGGATGATAATGGAATACTAAGCTCACGTCAATTTGGTTTTAGGTGTGGAATGGGGACTGAATATGCTCTGGCGAGTCATTTATCTAACATTTATAAATCAGCAAATTTAAGAGCTCGTAATGTTGGTTTATATATTGACATCAAAAAAGCGTTTGATACCATAGATCACTGCATATTATTGGACAAATTACAACAGATAGGAATTCGAGGAGTTCCATATCGGTGGCTGAACAGTTATTTGTCCCTGAGATCTCAGTGTATTAAGGTTAATAATAGTTACAGTGAATATAAAACTATAGATACTGGTGTTCCTCAGGGTTCTGTCCGGGGACCGTTATTGTTTCTCATATATATTAATGATTTATGCAATATCTTGGAATCACCCTAACCAATAACTTAAACTGGAGCACACACATTCGAAAAATATGCGGTAAAGCAACTAAAAAGCTCGGTTTTATAAAGCGTATTGTAGGTAGATGCGATGAAAAGGTTAGAGAGCGATGCTATTTTACGNAAAAATTAAATTTTTCTGTTATTTAAATTCATCTTCTTATCTCCCAGACATTCTTTACCTTTCTCGTCAACATTTATTAAAATATCCGTTAGGTAGGTACTCCAGTATATATTGTACTGCTATACGTAGGTTATGGAGTCTCAGCCGTAACTACATGTGTCTTTGACTTGGCCCTTTTATGTGGTATCAGTACCAACCCCGAAGAAAAGTGAGACATCGATCATAACTATCATAGCTTCGATCCCACAAGGCCCAAATACTCTAATTTTTAGAGTATTTAAATTATTAAAGAAACAGCATTGGAAGAATTTTAGGGGAGTGAGAGTAAAGGATGGAAGGGCAAGGGGTTAAAAGATGACCATGTATTAGGATAGGAAAAGTTGCAATAGTTTACAGAATTGCAAGATAGAAGTAGGAAACAACTGTGTAAAATGAATTATATTTTTATTAATATTTAAATTCTCTATTCTAAGATAACCATGGTTTTAATCACCTACAAATTTGGATATGATTGATTGGATTGATTATGCTGTTCTTAATGTTAATAGTGAATTGCATATAATAAAACCTTATCTTTTTCCTAGGGTACAGGGATTGAATGCAATCAATAATAAATATGTATATTTAACTAAATCATTGAGTTGAATTGAAATTCATGAGGTGGAATGTGCACAATTGCATGACTTGATAGATCATAGACAAACAAATACTTGACACATTGTGAAAACCATACTGGTAACATTCCATGATTGATACTTTCTGACTCTTTCACAGCATTATTGTTACAGAAACTCCCTTATCTTAAATCATGATGCAGTGATTAAATTAATTTCCTTTCCTCTTCAGTTTAATTATTTACTTAACAAAAAACTTTCCAAATTGATTTTAAAATTTCATTGGAATCATAGTTATTAATATTAATAAAATAAAATAATAAGCTTCTCTCTTTTTTTAGTGCCAGTATACCTGTATTTGGAGTGCTTTTTAAAGTCTTTTTTCATATATTGCATAGCTTCCATATCAAAAAGAAGGAAGAACTGCTTGGAGTAGTTTTTCATCATATTTAACTTTTAGGACAGGATATACTGGATTAAAGGAAAGGAAGGTGTCTTAGTAGATTAAAAACCTATGGAAAATCCCAAAGAGTGATGTGGCACAGTAGTTCAGTGTTTTCATCATATTTAACTTTTAGGACAGGATATACTGGATTAAAGGAAAGGAAGGTGTCTTAGTAGATTAAAAACCTATGGAAAATCCCAAAGAGTGATGTGGCACAGTAGTTCAGTGGTTAGAATACCTGCCTGGAAAGTGGGAGACCAGGGTTCGAGTCCCAGTTGTGTCGCTATTTTTCACACTTGTTATTCCTTCAGGAGATATTGTTTTGGTGATATATTCATCACTATCTGAAGTTGTTGAATGATAAATAAGTATTTGCATAAAATCTTATCCATTAAAATTAAGATATTTTATCTTAAGTATCATCCCTTTAAAATTAATTTGTTCACAATTTCAGCTTCTGAAAACATTTTCTTTAAGAAGCTAAAGCATTACTTATATGTGCAACTTTGGAATGATAGATTTAGAGAACAAAAAGTTTAGGAAGATTCCATATCACATCTCTGCTTCAGATAATCAATTTTACTTCATTCAGAATGATTATGGATATGATTCATAATCTTACTCTCATTTCATTGTAAATTCGAATTATTTATAGTTGCATCATAGTACTTTTATTGATATTGCCTATGTATAAGGAATGCAAAATTATTTTCTGTCTAAGTAGTTTAGCCAAACATGTTAGATTGATACTTGATTAGCAAAGGTAATGAATCAAAGATAATGCTTTGTTTTAGAGTTACACCTCAAACTGCTACACTCTTTATTCATATTAACTTTCTATGGAATATATGATAATACATTCACACCCTTGCTAAAGCTTGGTAATTATTTTTTCAATGTTAGTAAAAGTGTTACCACTCACAACAAATATGATCAACTTAATAACCACTAAAAAATTAAATGTCCTTTACCAATTATTTGAGGACACTTGTTTGCTCTTTCAAAATGATTTAAGAATGTTGGTAAGGAGGACATAAGTTATGTTACTGATCACTGTATTCCCACAGGAAAATGTATATATTCTGCTGTGATTGATAAAGTAATCTCATGCTTTTTGGAAATCCTGTTTTATTATTTAGTCCTATAAATCAAATAAATTTTATACAGTCAGAGTGGGGCACTTGGATTTTTAATTGTAATGAGCAGGTTTGGGGTAATGTATTTTGATACCTTTTATACTCAATATAACACAATATGGTATTTCTAGTTTCTTTCAAGGTACATAAATAAAGTCCCTGGGATGAAGCTTTGTTAATAAAAGAAACTAGAAAATATTATTGGCTAGGCAATGATATCCAGCAGTTTTAATTATATTCTCTTAAAAGTATGTAATTGAATTGTTCAAAGCTTAGGATTACTATGAATAATCACATTTACATTTGCTGCAAGCTCCTTTAATTCTCATGACACCTTAATTATAGCATCAGAGTCTCTGCCATGCACTCTTTGAGCAGATAATATTTTCTAAAGGGAAATTTTTATTTAGCTCACCCTAGGCCTTTATTCTTATGCACATACGTAACATGTGTGTAGTGCATTCCTTCAAAACCATTCATAAACAAACTCTCAAACTACCACCTTCAATCCATCAGTTAATCAAATTGCACAACAAACATCGCAGGCAATTTCTCACCTTCAAAAATCTAATAGACAAACACCAATATCAAACATACAAAAAACAAATTTTCAAAGAAATACAAATACTTAAAAAGAAAGAATTGAATGACAAAATTGACTCTATCAACTTCGATGATAATAGCATATGGAAACTAACCAAAGCACTCACCAATCCAATACAAATTTCTACACCACTTATACACAATAACACACTGCACAGTCACCCACAGACCAAATTAAACATTTGTAAATTACTTAAGCCAAATTATATCTTAACCACCATCAACGCAATGACAATGCAGTCATAATATGCTACAACTCTTTAGGACAACCACCAACCTCTGAACCTGAATATATCACACAACATAAATTAAACAATCTTAAACTTTGAAAACACGCAAAGCCCCCAGCTTTGACAACATTACAAACCATATGCTCAAACTTGTCTCCCGCATCCCTCACTTCCCTCTCCTACTGTCCAACCTATTCAACACCTGTCCCCTCACATCCTATTTCCCAACCACATGGAAACCAGGTATAATAATTCTATATCCTAGACCTATTAAAGATCCTACCTTACCACAAAATCGCAAACCTATAACACTACTCTGCAATCTCTAAACTGTTTGAACTCTCAGTACTAAAACGAATTATAATATATTTACAGAAAAAGAACATACTTGTTCATGAACAAATGGGTTTCCATGAACAACAATCCACATATCACCAACTACTACATTTAGCCAACACTGTAACAAATGGAATTAACAATGGCAAGAAGACAACACATGCAATTTTCGTAGATGTGGAATAAGCTTTTGATAAGGTCTGCCAAGCAGGACTCATTTACAGACTCTCTCAAATCACAATACTAACATACATACTAAAACTGTTAGATGATATAATCTGCTAATGTTAAAATTTTTTATAGTGTATGGCTTGCACATCTGCACTATTGTTTGTATTTTGTTCTGTGGTGCTCTTGTAAGAGAAATAAAAACTTCCTCATTGACTATAATATGTGATTCATGTTATTAAGATACCAGGATTAATACCTCTAAGCATCCTGTAATATGCTTAAAGGCTACAACAATATAACGACAGGTTATGGACCCAGAATCTTAAAAGGATTCGAAAAACAAAAAAGAATTGAGAAGTACACGTCATCGATAGATGATATACACATCTGTTGAACGGTTAAAGGTTTTTACCCTGCGGGTCCTTACTTCGATGCTAGGGCAATTAATATGAACTAAGTTCACGAATTCATTTAGGGTATTTTGCGTTGGGATAGAAAGTCGCAATTCACGGTGTTGTTAGAATAGATGGATTTCTATTGTACGCTTTAAAGATTTTTGCACTGGTAGCCCAGGTTCGATTCTAGGACCATTCTAATGACCGAATTTTAAAAATTTTGTTAGGGTATTTCCCAGTAATGTAGAGCAGTGCTCAGCAACCTTTTCTCACCTACGACACACCAAAATTCTTCATAGACCTCCGCGGCACACCAAAACTAAAATATGTAGGTATTAAATTGATACACAAATTTTACAATACATTTTTGTTTTTTATTTGAAAAGTATAGATACATAAAACTATGACATATTTATTTTAACGCAATCTTAATAATTATTATAAATTAATGTGATACCTGCGCTTGTTTCAATGAACACAAAAGTTTTATATTCGGCTCGATTTTTGACAACGCAACCCGAAGTTCTTGGTCAAGACCTTTTAAGCATGACCGCTTATCATTTTTAATTAATACAAGAGTTGAAAAACTTTGCTCACATAAATATGTGGTCGAAAATGGAAGTAGTGTTAAGATTGCTTTGTCGGAAATGCGAGGATATTCTTTTTTAACGTAAATCCAGAAAACATCTAATGGAACTTCGGAGAAGTGAAGTTTCAAAGTCATGTCATTATTTAAATCTGTAAATTCCTCTCGAATTTGCAGAGGCAGTGCTTTCGTAGAATTTATTGCATTGGTTGAAAAAGGATTTCTAATCCAATCG
>KZ308349.1:1725635-1749900 GCA_000376725.2 Ladona fulva | reverse complement strand
AGTTAAGAGAGACAATGTGTGATTGTTCGCATTAAAAGGAAAGTAAATGCATTTCGAAAAGATGACTGTGCCAGGCGAGGCCTTGGCAACCCAGTGTTTATTTATTTGGTTGCTTTGTTTGTCCCGTCATTCTTGTAAGAGATTCTTGAAATACTAACCTGCTTTGACAAAAAGGCCAAAGTTAATGTTCACTGTCCACAATGAATGACTAGTAAATAGCAAGGGTCAGGAGCATAAAGGCTTCTCTCAAGTCAACTCAGTATTTCAAAAATCTATTACAAGAATGACGGAACAGCACAACAAAATAAATAAATACTGGGTTGCCAAGTCATCACCTGGCATAGAACAATGACGGACAGAATAATTTTGGGTAGAAAATTGATAATATGATATTGATATTTTTTTAAGTGATAAAGGTGTTATAATGTTTAATAAACATTCCGGAATATGTTACGACCTCTCACGCTAATTGTGCGTTTTCCTAAAATTCAACAGAAAATGTTTAAAAAATTAAATTAGTATTTTCATTGTCCAATTTACACAACTATGTTTGGTTGTATCAAGTCGAGAAACAATGCATATCGTTATATTAGTATATACTTTTTCGAAATTATAATCCTCAAGGACTAAATTAAGTTGATATAGTTAGGGAGAATTCACTGTAGCAAGAATACTTAGATGGGCAAAGAAAAGTTGGATTGGACTGAGTTCGATGGAATCGATGAAATGGATCCTAAAATAGAAATTCGTCCGAATTTTGCGTTCGTTCCCATAAAAAAACTTGTCGCTTTTCTCGGAGCAAATATTCGGTCATCCGCCATCAAAGTTGGACAGGAAATTGCTCTTTGTTTGTTACGAATAGAATTTAAAATTCGAGTTTGAAAAATTAATCGCCAACATTTTGGATTTCCGACCGATCCTAGCTTCATGCTTATCGTAGTCGCGATAAGCATGACGTTTACCGAATTACAATCGATATGATCAGACGTGATTTTGAATTTGGCGGCACGAATATGCGTGGAAGACAACATAGAGAATATCCGTGCTGTACTTTAGACCAGTGCTCCGCAACCTTTTCTCACCTATGACACACCAAAATTCTTCCTAGAATTCCGCGGCACACCAAAACTAAAATATGTAGGTATTAAATTGATATTATTTAGTTATAATAATTATTCTATACTACATTTTGAAAAATAGACAATATTATGAAATATAATTTGTCATTGTGTATTAAATACATAATGAAAAATTGTAAAATGTCAAATACATTGAATTTGACCGCGGAACACTTGTGTCCGGCTCACGGCACACCGGTTGCGGAGCACTGATGTAGAATACCACAAATGATTTTTTGAAAATTTTGCACTTAGAATGGCTCTAGCATCGAACCTGGGACGATTAGGTTCTTGCGACAAACGGAAGATAAAAATGGGATATAACTACTCCGTAAATTTCAACGTTTTATCTTTATGCAAAATACGCTAAACGAATTTTTGAAAATGCACTCAATGCATTTAAATGGGAAAAGTGCCATTTTTGGGGACTCGTAAGAATCGAACCCATGATCCCTAGGGTGGATGTCCGCTATTTTCCTTGGTGTCCAAACCCGGGACTTTACGGAAAAAAATCGCCGGCTCTGTGAGGCAATTCCTTCTGCCTCATCTTTAGTATCCTATATGTATATATATATAGTAAGATAGAACGTTGAAATTCACGTCATCGATAGACAATTACCACTTCTATGGCATGTATAATGGTTTTTGTCCTGAAGGTCCTTAGTTCGATGTTAGGGCAATTGTTATGGCCTAAGGTCAAGAATTCATTTAGGGTATTTTGCTTTAAGATAGAAAGTCGCAATTCACGGTGTTGTTAGAATATGTAAATGGCTATCGAATTACGTAGATATTTTTGCCCCGTGGGCCCAGGTTCGATACTAGGACCGTTCGTATGACCGAATTATCAAAAATTCATTAGGGTTCTTCCCGGTAAGGTAGGATGTTGAAATTCGCAGTATAGAAAGAAGATGTAGATTCTATTGTATTCTCCAAAGAAGTTTCTCCTAATAGATCCAGGTTCGATGCCAGGAGAATTCGTTTTCACGTAATATGAATAAGTCGTTTAGGGTATTGTATTTGGTGGATGGACCTCGGTGTATGGAAGGCGGAGTGTTGTAGGTGGTGTGTAATGCCTTAGTTAATCTATCTTACATTATGCTTGCAGTATGCAAGCTTAATGTAAGATGGATTAACTAAAGCATTACGCACCACCTGCAACACTCCGCCTGCTATAAACGGACTGCCATCCACCAACTACAATACCCTAAACGAATTATTCAAAATACGCCCATGCGAATTGTCCTAGCATCGAACCTGGGTCCATCAGGATAAATATCTTTACGGCATACGAAAGAAATCCATATCTTTCAGAAATTTGGTGGTTAAATAAATAATGTGAAGAAAATAGAAAGTGTATCTGACAGAATATGTAAGCTAATCCTAAGGATAAATAAGCGTTACTCTGTTCAGATTATCCAAGTTTATGCACCAACAGCAGCAAGCAGCGAAGAGGAGAAAATTTCTACCAGACTCTCGGCACGGAACATGACAAGGAAGATCACTATTATAAAATCATCATGGGCGATTTTAACGCTCGTGTAGGTCAGCAGGAAGCAGATGCTGCTGTCACAGGCGAGGTCACCGCCTGGTAGAGTTTGCAGAGTGCACCAATATGTACATAACAAACACATATTTCAAGAAGAATCCTACAAGGAAGTGGACTTCGGGAGGTCCTAATGGAGTTAAAAACGAAATATACTGCATATTAGTTAACAAAGTCTACCCAGTTACTAATTATGAGGTACTAAACAACTTCAACACCGGAAGTGACCATAGGATAGTTAGATGCAGAATGAATATTAGTGTCAGAATGGAGCGAAAGAAGTTGGTCTCAAGCAGGAAACAGGAGGTAAGTATTACAAAATTGGAAGAAAATAGGAAAGAGTTCCAACTGGAACTTAGAAATAGGTTTTAGCTCTTCAAGTAGTTTTGATGCTAGATCTTCACCGTTGGTTGCGAAGAGTACTATATCATCTGCGAAACGCAAATGACTGATGTGCTCTCCAATGATCCGTAGACCTCTTTCCTCCCAGTCTAAGCTTTTAAAGCCTTCTTCCAGAACATCTGTAAAAATAATTGGTGAAAGGCAGTCGCCTTGTCTCACTCCCTTCTCAATCCGGAATTCCTCTGTTTCTTCATGCAGTATTACAGAGGCTGTGGCGTCCTTGTAGATGCTGCGTAAAAGTTGTATGTACTTGGCATCTATCCCTTGTTTCCCCAGTGTTTCCAGTGTGGAGGAGGTACTTACCGAGTCAAAGGCCTGAGCATAGTCCACGAAGCAGAGTACTAGTGGCATCTCATATTCGTTCATTCTGCTGATAATTTCTTGCAGCGTGTGGATGTTGTCCATGGTGCTGAATCCCTTGCGAAATCCAGGTTTTTCTTCTGCTTGGCAGCTCCCAGGGAGGTCTTCAGACATGCAGCTATTACTCTCATGAACGTTTTGTAAATAACAAGAAGGAGGCTGATGGGGCGGTAGTTCTTCAGATCTTCCTTGCTTCCTTTCTTGTGCAAAAGGACAATCTTTGCATGGTTACATTCCTCCGGAATTCTCCCTTGTCTAAGGCAATCAGTGAATAACTGCGCTAGGACAGGAGATATTTCTGTAACACCAAGTTTCAGATATTCTGCTAAAACTCCATCTGCTCCTCCTGCCTTTCCATTCTTCATCTTCTTGATGGCCTCTATTACTTCTTCTGGGAGAATAGAGGAGGGATTTTCTAAGTTTCTTATTTCTTCTTGGTTTTCCTCCTCAGCATTTTCTGTCTTCTTGTATATGTTGGTGAAGTATTCTGTTACTGTCCTCAGTATTGCTTGTCTATTGGAAGTTGTTGTGCCATCTTCTTTCTGGACGACCAAGATTTGTTTCTTTCCCATTGCTAGACGTTGTCTGACCCTCTTCATACTCTTGTTGTTCTCTATAGCTTCTTGCACAATTCTTTCGTTAAAGTTCCTTACATCTTCATTCATCGCCACTCTGATAGCCTTGCATAGCTCGTTATATTCGAGATTTTCCTTTGGCAAGTCTGAGTACTTCAGTTGCTTTTGCTGTTTCATAATTTTTCTGGTTCTGTCGCTGAACTTCTTATCCTTTGGTCTTATATTCTTCGACTCCTGGTCATTAGGAACTGTCGTCACCTGCCAAGGGGTATCGAAATATCGCGTGTAAAAATTTAAAATAACTGCTATTACTTTAAAATTTTATAAGATCCTCATGCCAAATTTTGGTGAATTGTCGATCCTTCCCTGGAATATTATAGCTACCTGTTAAGCTTGAAGTTTGGTGGCACTGAAGGTGGCTGAACATGGAAAATGATTAGAGGTTTAAAAACACTCCGTCACTTCAAGTCACTTCCTTTGTTGAGACCCCCCGAGGATGGAAGCTTTGCTTCCGAAATGACCATTGGGCTTACCAGATATCGGTAATCCGGAGCTTCCCGTTTGTCTCTGAGCGCGTGTTCCGCTTGCCGAAAGACGGCTTACGGAGTGTTTTGAAACCTCTAATTCATATACAGGTATACAGCCGTGTTCGAACCTTCTTTTTCTTACATGGAAAAGGATGTAGGGAGGAAGGGGTGAAAAAATTCGCTGGAGGTGGGGGGAGAAATTCGCCAGTCTTTCGTTTTTAGTACTCTTACCCGATTCCAGTCGGCACGTTCCAGCGCCCTTCCGCTCAGACTTAAATCGGATCGGACTCGATATTACGAATTACTTGCTAACATTTTACTGACTTTCATAAATGAAGTGTAGAGCTTGTAACGTATCCTCGAGAGGAATTTTTATTGCGAGGGAGTTATATTCGAAGCCTTTTTCCAAGCCGAAAGCTTCGGAGGTTTTGACGAGTTACTTGGAGCAATTGAATCATCCACCATGGACGTCATACTTTGTAAAATACAATAGTATAGTCAACGATCAGAAAGGGATGTCCCATTTTAATTGGCAAGTAGGAAAGCATAATTATCATATTCTGAGGACTGGGTGTTACCCTTTCATAAAATATCATTGCAGCCGTAGACCTTATGCCGACCTTTCTTTGGAAGATAAATTATTCAGGATAATCAAAATCGTAAATTTAGGCACGTTGTTGGACCATAGTTTAAGGTTTGAGAGGATTTTTTGATTTGTTGAACGGAATCTCTTCCTTTTTTAGGAATTCCATGCTTGGCATACGGTATTGCAGCGATATTTCTGATACGACATGAAGAGGTGGTTCACACAACGAACGGTTTAGTGAAAATTTATTTCCTGTACGAAGAAAAGAAGGGTTCCTTCTATTAATAGTTTAAGTATGATTAAGGATTCATGGCTTTGTTATGTTGCGTCTTTTCATTGCACCATGTGTCCGCCTGAGTTATTTCGTGTTTATTACCAGTAGTTACAGCTTATATTCTAAATTTGTTAAAGAATATTGACGGAAATATTTTTGTAACTGATTTGTGTCAGGTCGACTTCCTTTACATTGTGGTTCCAGATCTTGTATGTTAGAAAATATTGTGGTTTTATTGAGATAAACATGTTTTGAATGAATGTCAATGATTTAGTGAAATAAATTACCCTCATCTAAGAAGGAAAACTGTAACCTGTGTTATTTTTCAATTTTGACATTCAGTTAATACTTTTTTCCGTGTTGTCATATGCAGAGGAAGAATATATCTCCGCTTCGTAAGCATAATATAAAAACATTTCAGCAGAAAATCCTTACATGTTGTCAGCTGGGTAGGTTTTTTTTTTAGCCATGTTTGCTATCGTGTGAGTTCAGTCTTTCTTAATATAAAGTTTGTTTCCAAATAAGTGTTTTTTCTCAAAATCAAGAGAATAGTGAAGTTACTGAAGGTCGATTCCAAATTGAAGATTACAATAATACACTCCAGTAATGGCTTAGTTGTCCTTATTTTAAGTGAGGCGTGACATATTACTTAATGTATTTTAATTGATACTATCCCAAGCCCATAATTAACCTTCCAAAGTATGAATTATCTAATCTGGCAATAGGATTTTGCTTTCTCATAGCAATTCATGATTGTATATGTAGATAAATTTATTTGCTACCGTTTGCTTGGTAAACATTTTATCAGCTCAATTTTATTGCCATTCAATTAGTTCACAGTATTATAGTAATCCATTAGAATAGGGATGAATATTAATGGTTATAAGAACGTAATGTAGTGAATGAAACGTCTTTTTTAACCCTTCCGTTACCAAGGAGAAACTTGTATAATCACCATAGATGGAGAAAAGTTTATATTACATCTATAATTTTTATTTTGATGAACATCTTCCAAATTTGTGTGATAACATTAATGAAGAAAGAACCTTGCAGCTATACCTAAATTTAAAGAACCATAAGAAAAAGAAATTCAGATTAATATCATATGTCACATTTTCCAAAATCCACTTTGCCTTGTTCCATGGCAGTAATTCTTAAGATAGAATCAAGCTTTTTGGAAGACATGGCTCCAAGTCAGAAATTTGGTGGTTGGGTAAGGATATGATCTTTAGAATATCAACAGTTATTCTGGTGTATATGTGAAAGGTGAGCATTCTTCTTATGGGAATCAATTGTAAAAAGTGATCAAAATAAATTTTGTAATCTGCCTCAAATTTCTCTGATTTGGGTAAAATGATTCAATTGTGCCTTTTTAAAATCAAAATTGAAAGAAGTCCTTCACTAAAAAACTTCCAAATGCAATTTCCAAGATTAGTGTCTTTAAATGACAAAAGTGAGTTGCATTGGTTCCTTGAATAACTTAATCAGAAGTGAACAGATCTTTCCAAAGGTTGTTAATGCATAAAACTTATTCTTTTTAAATTAATCCCTTGAATGTAATCTTTGACAGGGATTGATGAAATATTATTATACCAATTCACCATCGAAAGATTTATTTTTATTGAGTATTCTGGGTCATTTCCCTACCTTTTCTTAGGTTGGTGGGTTCCATAAGTCTTCATATTGAGAACCATAAAAATTTGATCACATGTATAGCAATTTCAGATTCTCAATTATGAAGTAGAATTGGGTAAAGAATTGCATCAACTTAGTATTGGAGGTAATGCTAAAATTGGTAATGATTAGCAGAACCTGCCTGATGAGTAGATATTTGTGGATTTGAAACTCCCCTTTAGGATGCACCTTATTTTCATTATGTAAAGTTAATATTTCTTCAAAAGAATGTCAAAAATTGTTAGAATGTTATTGTAAGGAAAAGAAATCTTTTATTTATCTTCTGCTTGTAAATGAAACGGACTAAAATCGCAAAAGATGTAAATCTTATTTTTTTACAAGTATCTGCCATTTTAGATTAATTCTATGTTTTGGGATTTAAACTTGAGATAGTATGATTTAAAATTAAATCTGATGCTGTTCTTATATGGACCTGCTAATGCATTAATCTATAGACATGTAATTTTATTCAGTGAGTTTAAGATCTAATCAAATGGCAAATATTTTGCATGGATTTACATTATACTAAAATTACAGCAAATAAAAAGACTGATAATGAAATATTTATTTGTTTTAAATACAGAGAATAGGTGAAAGTAATAAATTCAATATTGAGTCCCAATTAAAAGTAAAGGCAATCCTAGATTATATTTTAAGAAATGGGAATTCAAATTTGATGAGCTTATCAAACAAATTTAGTTGCTTAATTTGTAATAAAAAATACTTAATTTTGAACACTGAATTTGAACTACTTCTTATCTGTCATACATAAATGCTTCTCTGGATATATATACCCATATAGGATACAAATTCAGAGGTTAAACCAAAATCATTACTGACCCATTGATTTTTCTATATATAGACCCTGCTCATCTCACTAGAGAAAAAGTAGGATATCAATCATGTCATAGGATTCTAGAGGGCCCCAAGATGTTATTTTTCCCGTAAGGATGCATGGCACAGTTTTTTGGAAAATATTTTGCGGCACTTACCATTAAGATAGGGAATTGAAATTCAACCTGTAGTTAGATGAAGTGATTCTCTACAGTGTACTGAAAAGACATCTCCATAAATGATCCTAGGTTCAACACTAGGTCAGTGGAAACAATTCCCTGCTTTTTGTGAGGCGAGCCACTAGACTTACTTAAACAGTCCAGTTAGACATAGGTGACTGCAACACTGAACGATGAGAAAAAAGATCTTTAATTCATGTATAGGTATTGCAAATATCAAAGGTGACCTTGCATTTGACTCTAGGTTGCTCGAAATGCTCTTCAATTATAAATCATAGGGAAACTTGGGATAAGTGAACTGAGATGCTCAATCTTCTCCCCGGGGATATTAAAATTCCATTATAGGTAAATCTATCAGGTAAATTAGTACAGGTTTGAAAGATAGGCTTCTGAAACAACATGGATGCTTACTTAGGTCCCCTAATGGCCCACTCTCAATTTTATCAAGGTTTTATTGCCAAAGGCCAAAAGTTGACCTACAAAGTCTCACTGCGTATCTGTGGTGAGTAGTAAGCCTTCCTATTCAATTTTATACTCATACTATAGTGCTTTGTATGTACTGATTGGTAACCAGCTTTGGGAGTTAAGAGGTAACTAATCACTCCTTAGCTTGCAGTATCCAAGCAACTTTTACTTGTATTTAGGAGAAATTAGTTGAAGGCAAACATCAAATGAACTTCACAGAAATGAGCTTCTAATTGCAGTGTAACTGTACTCAACTACAGTCCCCAAGACCACATAACCATACTTTGATAATTTTCTTTTCTATTATAGATATTATCCTATATAATAATAACCGTCATATATTTATTTATATATTTATTTATCCAATGTTAATAACTCCCAGAAAAATGCATTGGGGTAACTTTCTACTTATTAATTTCCTGCACTTCCTGATTATATAGAAAAATGAAATTTAAGAATTCATTAGAAAACTAAAATACTATTTAATACCCAAATTTTTATACCATTTATATAGATATCCTTGATTCATCTCCAGATTACTCTAAACGCTGCTGTAAGAGATGTAAGTTTCATTGTGATAGGTGGCAGCCTTTTTTCTTTTGCATGATTAAATTAGAAAGAATGGTCCTACAAAATTGAGAGAAGTTCTAAAAGAGGGAAATTGTACAAAAATCCTTATTTTGGTCATAGAATATAAATTTAGATTTGAAATCACGTGACTTTGAGCAAGAAAGATGAAAATTATGTAGAATCTTATTGTTAAAAACAACTTGAGGATCAAGGGGACATGTTGAACTCTACTACCATATGAATATATGGGAAAGATAGCGCATAAGAAATGCATGGGGAAAGAGAGCTCACATTTNATGCATTTTTTTAACTTCTTTTAAATTTATTTCTCAATATAGTCTCCTTTCAACTCAATACATTTAGTCCAGCGATATTCTAACTTTTTCAAGCCATCCAAAAAATATGTTTTGTCGAACTCTGCAAAATAGGCCACTGTTGTGGTGATGACTTCCTTGTTTGACATGAATCTCTTTCCCCCAAGCAATTTCTTCATGTTTGCAAACAAAAAGAAATCACATGGGGCCAAATCTGTAGAATAGGGTGGATGAGGTAGCAATTCATACTGTAATTCAACCAGTTTTGCTGTGGCGATTGCAGATGAGTGAGCTGGTGCGTTGTCATGATGGAAGAGCACTTTTTTCTTCGCCAAATGGGGCCGTTTTTTCCTCAATTCAGCATCAAATCAGTCGAATAAATCAGCATAGTACTGCCCTGTGATTGTCTTTCCCTTCTCCAAATGGTCGGTGAAGATGATGCCTCACGAATCCCAAAAAACAGTGGTCATGACTTTTCCGGCTGATGGAACCGTTTTCTCCTTCTTTAGAGCAGGTTCGCCTGGTGAAATCCACTGTTTTGACTGTTCTTTCATTTCTGGTGTGTGGTAATGGATCCACGTTTCTTCAACAGTCACGAAACGCTGTTGAAACTCTTTTGGATTGCGCTTTAACATCTCCAAACAGTGCTCTGAAGTTGTCATGCAATCCCGTTTTTGCTCCACTGTGAGCAAACGTGGCACCCATCTTGCCGATAGCTTTCTCATGATCAATTTTTCGTGTAGGATACTTTGTATGCGTACAATGTCAGCAATCTCTCTGATCTTCACAGGGCGATCTACTAACACGATATCATGGACTTTGTTAGTCACCTATATCGGACGGCCTGGGCGCTCTTCACCAAAAATGCATGTTTGGCCATGCTTGAATTCATTAAACCAACATCTGATGGTATTCATTGAAGGTGCATGGTCCTTATAAACAGCATGCAACTTTACCTTGATTTCCTCACACGTCTTCCCATCCAAAAAAAGGAATCAAATCACTGATCGATATTGCTCTTTCTGCATGGTGGCAAGCAAACACGAACTTGTCTACTTTCAACAGCTATCAAAACGAAATTACTCAATTAATCTGTCTGAAATTTTGACAGTTATATATCTAAAGATGGTGTTAAATTATGGAATACACATTTTGTGTCAGTGGTGCTATCAGTCGCTAAACACGGGTACTTATCATACAGCCCTCGTATGGTCAGGAAAGTTTTTGTAAACTTCAGAAATTCAATCTCAACAATAAATTCTTACAAATAATGTAACTTTGTATGTTTGATATGGTTTGAAATTGTAGTTCATGAAGAAAATTTTGAAAAATAAATATTTTCCTTCACAAAATAAACATGAGAAATTTTGCTGCCAAAATTATATCTTAGGCAATAATTAAACAAATGCAAAATTGTTTTATCAACCAAGTTAACAAAGTCATATCCATATTGCTGTGTCCGTGGAAGCTATAAATAAGCTTTATAAATGGTAAAAAGTAAGTAAAATATAACTATCATAGTATACGAATAGTGCCGACTAGTGAATAATATATTATTGATGTTCCATCCATCCATTATCTAAAGGCTAAGCCTTGTTAATGCATACAGGAGTCCCTGTCTTCTGCCATTCTCTTCAGTTGGCACTATTCATCCACTGCCATCTTTGTCCTAAAGAAGAACAATCACATTACAGAGGATTATAACTCACACATGCAGTCATTAAATTCATGTAGAATAAAATACAGAGGTTTTATTGGTTAACAATGTGAGGAGAACAGGCTTAAACTTATTTAAATTAAGGTTGCGAATATTTCCAGGAATTTTATTGAATAGTAGAAGGATCTTCACATTTTAAATTGTTTAAAGATATAGATAGTCTACATTGTGGCATGTCTAGGTTGTTTTTGCACCTAGTATTGAAACTGTGCACGTTTGACCTTAAGGCTAGATTACAGAAATGTTCTTTAGCACAGACAAAATTTACGAGAACATACAAACTATGGATAGTCATAATTTTAAGGTTGGAGAAAGAGGATCTACAAGATTCATAGGGTTTAATCCCAGAAATGATCTTTATAACTTTTATTTTGAATTAGGAAAATCTGCCTCACATTGCTAGCATTTCCCCATAGAAGTAGACCATAGCTTAGATGGTAATAAAATAGAGAATAATAGGCAGTTATAAGATGATCTTGTGGTATAAAGAGCCTTAGTTTCCTCAATATATAAAGGCATTTTGAGTGTTTACCTCCAAGGAATTCAATATTCCTATCCCATTGTAGTTTGGAGTCAGCTTTTATGCCAAGAAGCTTGACATAATCAGTAGATTGCGCACTAAGGTTACAAGCAAGCTGTTTAATTTTTTCCAGATTCATTAAGAGTCCATTAACCCTAAACCACTCATGTGCTTGGTTAAGAATGTTATTCATAAAATTAACAGTTTGAGTCTGATCACTGTAGCTGTGCAAGAAAGTCACATCATCAGCATACATAGTAAGATTAGTAGATATGTTGCTACTTAGATCATTAATCATAACCAGGAAAAGTAAAGGCCTAAGAGTGGAACCTTGAGGAACGCCCTGTTTGACGTTCAGTAAGTTGGATTGCGTGCTATGGATGTCCACCAATTGTTTCCTGTTTGAGAGATAGGACTCAAACACTTAAGACACCAAGTTACTTAATAAAAGTTTCCTTAAGGCATCAGATAAAACTTATAAAATTCTATTGGTTATTTTTTCTGAGTCTGATTCTATTATGATGTCATCAGCAAACCTAATACAATGAATTTAATTCCATTAATTGTTAAGTCCTTTTGTTTTTACTTCACAATGGTTATACTTTCTTAGTTAGTCTGTTATTCTTTGTCCAATTACACAGTTTATACTAACATTTAGACATGATAAGGTTAGAGTTCTTTAAATATATTCCCTTGGAGGTATGAAAAAGGCTATGATTATATAGAAAAATGAAATTTAAGAATTCATTAGAAAACTAAAATACTATTTAATACCCAAATTTTTATACCATTTATATAGATATCCTTGATTCATCTCCAGATTACTCTAAACGCTGCTGTAAGAGATGTAAGTTTCATTGTGATAGGTGGCAGCCTTTTTTCTTTTGCATGATTAAATTAGAAAGAATGGTCCTACAAAATTGAGAGAAGTTCTAAAAGAGGGAAATTGTACAAAAATCCTTATTTTGGTCATAGAATATAAATTTAGATTTGAAATCACGTGACTTTGAGCAAGAAAGATGAAAATTATGTAGAATCTTATTGTTAAAAACAACTTGAGGATCAAGGGGACATGTTGAACTCTACTACCATATGAATATATGGGAAAGATAGCGCATAAGAAATGCATGGGGAAAGAGAGCTCACATTTTACGAGGGATGTATGATAAGTACGTGTGCTAGGCAAGAAAACACAATTTTTTAAACTTCTTTTAAATTTATTTCTCAATATAGTCTCCTTTCAACTCAATACATTTAGTCCAGCGATATTCTAACTTTTTCAAGCCATCCAAAAAATATGTTTTGTCGAACTCTGCAAAATAGGCNTATTTTTTTATTAATTTTCAGTACCTTCGTTTAATTTCAAGATCATTATTAACATTGTAATGGGGTACAGAAATACTGTTCTGATTAAATATGGTGATGCTGTTAGAGACTGATTTGATACACCTGAAGAGATCCACAGGCCTTCTATTGATGTATTATTGCATTAATCTCCTGAATCTATTGATGAAAACTGAGTTCAAGAATTAGCTATTTTATTTGACTTCTGCTTTTTATTAATTAAATTCAGTAAAGTAGGAGCTGCACATTTGTTTTGTTCCAGGTAAATCTTCATTAGGAATTTTTGAGATCTATAACCGCTATACATGTCCTAGAAAATGAACAGTTGCGATAGTTCATTGATTATTGTATTGATTATTTATGTAACAATCGTTTCTTAAACAATTAGTATAGAGAATTATTGATAATAAGAATATTTTATTAGTAGCATCCCTGATTAGTTCTGTATCATTTAGTTAATTAACCAATCATTCAAATAACTTGAAAATTCCCATTAATGATCTCTCTGGAAATAGGTAGCAAATATATTCACTCTTTACTTCCAGAATGCTTTCCAGATGGCCCATCATTTCCTTCTTAGCAACCGTAGGTCTTTCAGCATGGAATTGCAATATTTTGAACAGAAAAGTCCAATTGATTTTCAGAGCAGTTGGAAATTCTGATAAAACCAAATGTCCAGGTCATAAATGACTTCCCATCCTCCTCCACCCAACACTACCCCAAATCACCCACTCCAACCCCTTTTTCTCCTGATTTATTCTATTTATTATGTATTATACTAGTAAACACCCCCATCAAGCCCATCACCCCCAATGATGGAACTTAATTTTAAAATATATCTGTTATTGTATACATCTGGTCCTCCCAGGCCAGATTGTGTCAATTCTTGGTCTTTCATAATATAATGGTAGATGGCTTGATTGATGAGGGATAAATTTGGTATACATAATTAAATAAATGACTATTTTGTCAATTGTAGTTATGAAGTCAATATTCATAAATCATTTGTATGATTCAACTTTAAGCCATGAAATTTGTAAGAAAAAGTACTATCATCTCATAATGTGGAATGGATAAACAAAGGTGGAAGTGTAAATAAATATTCTAGTGGGCTACTCTCAAAAAGGACGAACTCCTTAGCACAATGTCTTCCATAACTAAAACTGATGAAAGAAACATCCTATGAATAAGCACAAACCCTCATATACGTGTATGTTATATGACATGAATCATGAAAATTCTTCTTGGTGATCAAATCAGTGAGATTAGTACAAGCAATTGGAAAAATGGATGAATTGCTTTATAACAGCTATAGCCGCTAGAGTATTGGCATGCACGCTGAGATCTGCATTAAATGTGAAATGTTAATTCGTTATTTGACATTATCAATAAATATAGAGAATTTTGATTTATACAGAAAATAAATTCAATATTTTATCAGAAACTTTTCGCTAGAAGATTTTTTCTACAGAAATATTACGAATAGTAGCTGGTGACTAACTTTCGCAGTGTATTTTGCCAAAAACTCTCATCTACATAAATACCCTGCAAGCCACCTACCGGCTTGTGGCAGGGGGTGTAAACACCAAGAGTAGAATTACTTCTTTAATTTATTATTATCGCGTATCGTTCGCGGAAAAAAAGAGTCTCTAAAATGACTTGTCCTCGCATATATTTCTCTTATTATACGCTCACTGTCGGATTGGGCAAAGTAGCAGGGGGGTTGCATAATACCAATTATGTCTTCCGAAAATGTATTTCCTCTGAATTTATCTAACAATCGCAGCCCAGCCTCTAATCTCATCTCTTTCAAGGATTCCCAACCTGCATCTGAGAGCATTTGCATCACACTTGCTTCTCTATCGTAACTCTTTTTAACAAAACGTATCGCCTTACGCTGCACTTTCTCGAGTTCGCGAGAGTTCGTTTCATCCGCTGTGTCCCATATACTCGCCGCATATTCCAGATGGGGCCTAACTAACGTGAAATAGCATCGCTCTCTAACTTTTTCATCGCATCTACCTACAATACACTCTATAAAACCGAGCTTTTTAGTTGCTTTACCGCATATTTTTCGAATGTGTGTGCTCCAATTTAAGTTATTGGTAAGTAAAAAATTTTTTTATCTCTTGTCTATTATCTATACCATAAATTGAAAGTCATGGATAAGTGAAAATTCATAATTATGGAATTGGCACCACAAGAGATTGACGGCAAAAAAATGTTTCAATGTTTCACAATTAGCCCTTGCTGTCATTCTCAGTAGTGTTTTAACTAAATGTCAGGCCCTGCCACAGTGGTTGCTCCTCAAAAGTTACTGTTTATGAGATCAGTTGGAATCATATGCTCATGTTAGTTAATGTAAAAACCAAAGATTTTGGGAAATATTTCAGAAATTATTTTATAGCAAAAATAGTCGTAGAAAAGGTGTACAGAAGTGCACCAAATAATGAATATTGCAGAAAGAAAAAATGATAATAAACAAAACCTTAATTTTTTTCCTATCAGTAATTTGTTAGTAGCATGTTTTACTATTAATTATTAGCACATAAACGAATTTTTATGCTTGCAACATTATTTTTTTTCATAGTTACAGCAAATTTACTGAAATTGGTACTCTGTATGTCCCACACTTATTTTAGCATGGGCACTTATGTTCAGGAAAACAGGTTACATGAAGACCTTTCTCGCACTTTTTACATGTAATAAGGCACCTTTTTGCTTCCTTTTCCCTATTTTACATCTTTTGCTGTATATGCAATTGTCTTCCTTATTCCCAGGAATCATTCTTAGTACCTTGTCTTGCCTCACTAGTTTCTCTGATTTTCCATCTTTGTTATTTTTCTCTTAGAGCTACTGATTGTCATGATCTTCAGTAATACTAATAGTAAAAAACAAATGAGACAGTTTTTTTCCTCTGAGGGAAAATATTCTTTTCAAATAATATAACTGTTGAGGATAATCCACAAAAATATGATTGTTTGTGTAGGTGGAACATTTTCTTGAAGAGCTGGAAACGGTTTCTCGGAATCATTTCACAGAACCATGGAAGACACCCGAATTTGTGAGAAAACCAGTGTGAAGCTATTGTTGGTTGCTTATTTACACCAGTATTTGCTATGCTAGCAATGAAGCCCTTCTCTTCAGACAAAGTTATATTTGTCTGTTTTCATGAACTTTTTTCTGAGGATAGATTTGAACATGGTGTAAGATAACTATTTGTTTCTTTTGCCAATATTTCGAAAAGAGTATTAGTAAGAAACAAATAAAAGTAACTAATAGGAAATGCAGCACAAGGGGGTGCATGCTTTGGTCCTGGCAACTCTTGAAAATTTGATTTTGGTTGGTTATCATTTTCCAAAAATAATCCTCCAAACATCTTCCCTGGAATTTGTTAGAGCTTCTCTATCAAAATTCTTCAGACATAGAACACTCAAAGGAAAATACTCTTTGTTTTCATGAAGAAGTGAGTAAAAAGTAATTTACTTTAAAAAATGCAGTTTGGTACTACATTGCCAAAGCATGGCTGAAGGTAACGCTGACCATGCTCAAGCAATGCTGGCATAATGCTTTGCCAGAAATGACTCATGAAGAAGATGATTCTGTGGACGCAAATGTCGAGTTTCTCAGTTTTCACTCACCCAGGATCGAGGAACACTTCCATGAATATATGGAATACATAAACAGTTGGAATGTTGTACCATCTCTGACGGACTCTGGCATACATGAATGGAATGAATGTGATGGGAATGCCCCTGTTTACCACAGTTTAACAGACACAGAAATTATGGATGCGGTTGTTTGCCCAGAAGAGGGTGGCGGTGACGAGAGTGAAGGAAATGATGCCCAGAAGACAAAGTGAAAATAACAATATCTGATGCTATATTGTGTCTAGGAAATGTCATAAAATTCATTGAGCAGAGGTCCTTTGCCACTGAGCAGGAGATATTGAAAATGTATAGGCTTAAGGACAAATTTGTGGGAGAGTGGTGCAGCATAATTAAGCAAACGACCCTAAAAGATATTTTCAAAAAAGGTGTGGCATCTTCTTCGGCTCTTATAGCTTTTGCTGCGGATGGCAAGAGTTATAGGACCCGAATATCGCTGCACCATTACCAAATGCCAAGGACTAATTGGTATATAAAATTCGTATGACTTTCATGATTTTTGTAATTTTTCCGTAAAAGAAATATGATTGCAAAATATAACATTAATTCAAATCTGTGACTAATTATGTATAAAAAAATTTTTTTGTGCTATTCATTGTTTTCAGTACNGATATAGTATTTAATCATTTATTAAAAAATCCTGTTTTTTCCTGAATAAAGTTTTTATTCGAGATTCTTAGTTAATATCTTGACTTATGTTTTTCAACTCTATTTCCGTTATGAATATTAAGAGAAGATATTTTTTTACAGGTTGTACTGCACCTGTGAGAATGTTATCTAAAAACTGGAAATATTTTTATTCCGGAAAAGCCCCAGTCCCAAACATTCCGGATTAGCGATCCTCTACTGTATATCGAGAAAATTATAGTTTTTCATTTTATTACTCAGTTAATTTTATTGCTAAAAAAGTGAAAAATAAAAAGATTTTTGGATGTTCATTTGGTAAATATAAATGGTAAGATACACTGTCAATATGTCTACTTCAGCTCTATCTAAAGAAACAGACTTCTGTTCATTTCTCTGCATATTCCTGCAGAAGCCATGGTGAACCGTGAATTTTGCAATGGGTGAAGATGATCACAGAAATGGGGAAAACAGAGCAAATGTGGTGAAACATGTGCGATGCATGCAGAAAAAGGGGAGGGATCTGATCAAAGGGGGGGAATGAATGAACCACAAGATATGGAGAAGGAAAGGAGTCCTCTGAATGGGAGACTACTTGTTTAAAGCTGATCGCATAATTCTTGAGATTTTAAATATTCTATCAAGGTGGCTGGGAAGAATCTCTAGCAGAAAAAAGCCCCATGGAGGAAGAAAAAACATAAATCTTACAAAATTTATAGAGTAATATGGAAGCATATAAATGATTGATATTCAATTTATATGTATGTAATTAATAAGTTACAAAATTCAATCAATAATTTATTTTTAATTCATAATTGACAAAAATTTTCTTTGTATACCTGATTTTTGCTACAACTACCTTGAAGTCACCCAAAATCTACACTTTTTGTATTCTACATCTTATTAATTAAATATTGCAGCAGTTGTCTTCAGGGCTGCCATATTCCAATGAATGCCGGACATTGCTTCTGTTTTTCTTTAGGAATGTTGAATAGTGAACAAATTTATGAAATTAAAGAACATTTTAATTTAAATTCTTTTTATATTCTCATTAGTATAAGATAAGTCTAAGAAAGAGTAGAATCGATTATGTATCTTGGGGATACAAATAATTTAACTAAATAAAGAAATACCTTATTTTATTATTTTAGGAGGAAAAGTCATAATTTGAAAATGAAAGAGGGTCTACTGACTTGAAACTCCTTTAACATTTTCACTAAAGGAGACACTTCAGTCGGTTATTCACTTGGGTCCCTTCCTTTTCCTCCATATGCACCCTAATATTTAAGGGAAGTGTTTAACCCCTCATTGCACTTTTTGGTGAAAAGTCCACCACTTAGTCTGATTGCTTTGATTCCATTTCACACACGTGTTTTTTCGAACCATGCAATGCTCATTTCACTGTTCCCCCTTCCTTTCTGGAAAAACAAATTTGGTACTGTTGTCTTCTGAGAGACGTCTTTTCTCTGGCATGGACCAATATCTCTTCATCTCTCTTAGTGATGGGGGATGCTTCCTCACTGTGGAGACAGATTAATCACAATCATAAACAACAAACCTAAATATTATTTACATCAAAACCAGCAAAGGCCTTGAGTGCAATTCATTACTAAAAAGAAAAGCTGTAAAATTACAAATAGAGAAGAATGTATAAATAATAGACTACTTTTTAATTATCTACTGGTCTTCGGTTTGACTCCAAACGAGTGAATGTGTTCCTGTAACAAATGCAAATAAAGTTTAATGTTATTGCTTGCAGGGTTTATTTGTTTTGCTAAAGTAAATTATAAATAATAGGCATATGAAATCAAAATAAATACCTAACAAAGGAAAATTGAATAAAATTAATATTTTGTTGAATATTACTTTTGATTCAAAATTGAAAGAAATTTCATAAAATACATGGAACTTTTGAGGTTGTAAACAAGTGTCCCTTTCGAGATATACACGATTGTTGAATCCAAGCTAATGCATTGTCTCATAAGAATACACAGTGAATTTTGACCCATTTGAAATTAAGGGTAAAAATTAATAGTAGACTATGTCGACCCATTCTGTGTGGATGACTCCTTAAGCAGTCATGCTGCACGCAAGCTGATGGCGGATGACTTCTTAAGAAGTCATAAACCATAGCGCAGTTCTTGCAGCTGCAGGTTTGAACTCTTCTGCTAAAACATTTTCTTTTGAAATCCATGGTTGAGGACATTCACTGAATTTGGGTAAAGAGTGCAAACCCTCAAGACTGCAATATTTTGCTTTTGTCAACTTCAGATGAATTTCCTTAGGGGTTAATCCGTCCAAAATGAAGAATTTTATGACTGCACGATATTCAAGTTTATCCATTTTAATGAAAAACACAAAATACATCTACTGCAATATTACGTGTAAACAAACTACTTGAGAGAACAAGTTGAAACTTGTCTTACAAACTAATGACACGTGCGCCCAGCCAGGGATCATAAATTTTTGCTGATTGGAATGCCATCTCTGTGTCAGGCTGAGAAATTTTCACCTTACCCTTATAAGATTGTTTCTCTACAAAAGAAAATGAAATTATACTAACATTTATCAGTTCACTGAAAACGGTATTTCAAAAACAAATCTCGACCAAAAGTTTGAACTTAAATGGATTTGTTTTTCAAACGACTGACCTGCAGCAGGTGGTGTACTGGGCTGCGCCGAGTGACACATGAAGTAGTCCAAGACCTCTGTCGGAAGTGATGTCAGGATTTTGGCCCTCAGTTGAACCACCATGTTGGGCACATACCGAGCCTGAGGAAGAAACTCCAAATTTGAACAAAATGTGCAATTGAAGGTTATTTTAATAAATTCAGTTTTATTAATATTAATTATATTTTAAATAAATACAGTTTGATTAAATCTTATTTACTATATAATCTGTATATATAAAGCAGAAACCCTGCGGGTTTGTGTGTTTTTATGTCTGAGATTGGAGTTTACGCTGTTTGTCTGATTTGCATCAAACTTTGCACATGTGTTCTCGGAGATCCAGAAGGAAGTACTGTAACCTTTTTATTTGATAACTTTGCTGGGTTTGAACCAAGATCGTTAGAATATATTTCCATAAGAAATACATGTAAAGTTTGATTTTATTGGTTACAGACTTTATTTCTTTTGCAAAATTAAATTAGAAGGAATAGTCATATAAAATAAATGATAAACTGACTTGGAAACATCACATGTATTACTTAACATCAATATTAAGAAAATTAGCATATAAGTTTTGCCTGCGTAACCAAATACTCAATGTTAAAACATTAAAGGAAATATATTATGCATTGGTACATACAATCTGTGCTAACATATGGTATTGTGATTTGGGGAGGAGTAAGAGATACATTTATGAAACCAAATTTTATATTACAAAAATTGATAATAAAAAGAATCATAGAAATACCAAAAATTTTTCCCTCAGTAGAGCTTTCAGAGAATTTGATGTTTTTACCTTGAGACATGTATATAATGTCGTTTAATTTATAAAAGGAAAAAACCTTTTACTGGAAACAAAGCATTACACATATGACACTAGATGGAAAATCTCTAAAAATGCAGCAATACCTTATTGCAAAAAAAGTAGAACACAGTTGCAATTTTCGTGTTTAGTAACTAAGATTTATAATTTGTGTCCTAGAGAAATAAGGGAATCACTGGAAAAAAGAAGTAATCTAACTAGAAAGGATAAGGTTATAATTGAAAGATGGGTAAAAGAACATTCTTTTTGAAAATCAAAATATCTTGTTTCAGAATGAATAATTTACCTTAGTATTAAAATTATTATATGTATGCATGTTACTATCTTATTGTTTGTACTTTTATGTAAATATTTATAAAAGTATATATCTATAATTTGCAAAATTCTTAATTTTATTTAACTATTAAGAACGATCTTCTGTATATATTGTTTTGTTTTATTCTTTTTCTTCTTTATTTGTGAATTTGAGGAGAAAATTTTTTTAACTAATATCTCTGTGATATTTAGCATATATAATGTCTATCTTTTTATAAAGTTCATGATTGTAAACTTAAAATATAGATAGCCGGACAAGATCATGTAATCTTTTGGCTATCGCGAGAACTATATATAATTGATATGTTTACTTTCATACCACTTTGTGAATGGTATTCTTGTATATGAAATTGAAATAAATACAAATAAAAACACAAAATCGAGATAAGTACCAAAAAAGGGAAATTAAATACAAATTTTTATTATTGTCATGGAATATCACTTTCGATTCGAAGTGGAAAGAATTTAGATAAAATATATGAATACAGTAAAACCTCGTTAACACGAACTCGTAGGCACCTCTCGTTACATTTCAAGAGCCACTGTCGGAGTGCTATTCCGTCGATCCACGCCTTCTTGTGGTGTGAAAAGTCACAAGGCAGCTTAGATTGGTCAATGTGTTTAAAACAGCGTGGGCTCCGGGATTTTCCTATCACCCAAACTAGAAGCTTCTCTTTCCCATCCGAATCATAGGTGAGAACAATGGTTAATCTCTGCTTGCCACGGTCGCCTCCATGACATTTTTCTCCCTTCATATTTAAAGGGCGGTTTGGCAAAGGATTATAAAACATCCCCGTCTCATCCATGTTGAAAATGTTCCGTGGGTCATACTATTCCTGGAGGTGGTTGAAATGTAGAAGCAATTCATTTGCATCTGGTTCGTGCACTTTATTACTCTCTCCGCATATCACTTGAGAGAATATCCCGTGATGTTTATGGAAACACCACAACCAACCAGGAGAGCAGTTGAAGTCAAGTCCCAAGGTTTTAAGCAATTGAATTTGCCTTTTCCTGCGGAATGGGTCCACTCAATGGTATATCCAGTGAACCAAGTTTGAACCAAGATCGTTCAGATAGATTTCCATAAGAAATACATGTAAAGTTCGATTTTATCGGGTACATATTTTATTTCTTTTGCAAAATTAAATTAGAAGGAATATTCGTATAAAGTCAAAATAAGTACCAAAAGAAGGAAAATTGAATACAGATTCTTATTATTGTTGTAGAATAAAGCTTTCGTTTCAAAATTGCGAGAATGTAGATAAAATATGCGAATATTTTGTGAAATTTTGAGGTTGTAAACAACCTGTCCCCCTGACGACCAATGCGATTGTTGATTCTGAGTTCATGCATAATGAACTAAGAATGCATTTGTATTTTGACCCATTTAGAAGCAAATGACGACATGAAGAGGATGAAAATTTTCAGAGATTTTAATTATATCGGTCACGAACAATTTGTAGTGATGAATTACAGGGGCAACAAACATGCGTAGCACCGTAATAAATTAGTGGAGATGTAGAAGTGACTTTTTATTTATCATTTCGGACTCTTGACAATTATACGATTAAAGTTACCAGAATCGGAAGTTGAAAATCTTGCAAACTTACACATTACTTTGAGACATGTTAATAATAAGAGGGAAATTCCATAGTGATTCGCATTCTTATTGTTGATTGTAGATTTCGACCTCGAATTGTGATTAGAAAATTTTTGTTTTCGATAACCTGTCCCGTTGGACTAAACTACGAGATGATGCGAGATGTTATTTTCTCTTATGTACAAATAGGTATACTACATTTAATCCGAAATCTATTTTTCCCGTTCAGAATCAACGGGCACTTCAGCTAATAACCAGTCCCATTGGACTAAACTAAGATGTAAGAAAAAGAAGGTTGGACGGCTGTATATGAATTAGAGCTTTAAAAACACTCCGTAAGCCGTCTTTCGGCAAGCGGAACTCGCGCTCAGAGACAAACGGGAAGCTCCGGATTACCGATTTCTGGGAAGCCCAAATGATTATTTCGGAGACAAAGCCTCCATCCTCAGGGGGTCTCCATAAAGGAAGTGAAGTAAATAAAGGGGGGCTTCCCAGAAATCGGTAATCCGGAGCTTCCCGTTTGTCTCTGAGCGCGAGTTCCGCTTGCCGAGATACGGCTTTCGGAGTGTTTTTAAACCTCTAACTAAACTAAGATGCTAGATGTTAATAATAATAATAAATGTATTGGTCCATAGTAACAAACACATGTAAGTATAGGACAAGTCATAGAATAGTTATTTTCTCTTATGTAAAATTTTGTATACAGTATTTATTCAGACTTCTATTCTCCCATTGAGAATCAACGGGCACTTCAGCTAGTATATTATATATCATAGCAACCATAGTTTCTAAATAATAACCGCTGACCACACCCATAGGAAAATGGTCGACCCAGATTATAAGGGATAACTACCTGCTAGGACTTGCTCGTGCCTCCAGTACCCCTATTACTTTTCTCCCACTCACAGTTGTAGGAAAAAGTGAGGCTACTGCAGCTAAAGAAACATGGCCAGGAATATAACGCTTCACAGGTTTATGTAGAATACATAAAACATGGTGTCACTCCTTTTTTCTTAGAATTTTTTCGTGCAAAGACTATTTGAAGAACAATAATTTATTGATAAAATAAGTGCTACATTAAATACTTCGAAGAAATGGAGGAATTATCGAGAGCTGATTTTTTATGGTAAGATACTACTTGCATGTATGATTCAAAGCATTACACATATGACACTAGATGGAAAATCTCTAAAAATGCAGCAATACCTTATTGCAAAAAAAGTAGAACACAGTTGCAATTTTCGTGTTTAGTAACTAAGATTTATAATTTGTGTCCTAGAGAAATAAGGGAATCACTGGAAAAAAGAAGTAATCTAACTAGAAAGGATAAGGTTATAATTGAAAGATGGGTAAAAGAACATTCTTTTTGAAAATCAAAATATCTTGTTTCAGAATGAATAATTTACCTTAGTATTAAAATTATTATATGTATGCATGTTACTATCTTATTGTTTGTACTTTTATGTAAATATTTATAAAAGTATATATCTATAATTTGCAAAATTCTTAATTTTATTTAACTATTAAGAACGATCTTCTGTATATATTTTTTTGTTTTCTTCT
>KZ308349.1:1712984-1725521 GCA_000376725.2 Ladona fulva | reverse complement strand
ATGTTTCGTAGAAACTGAACATCTGTGCTTCAGTGCCACTGCTGGCTTTCTTCTGGTCGCTAAATTACTGAGTGAGCCGAACGCTTCACAGGTTTATGTAGAATACATAAAACATAGTGTCACATTCTTTTTTCTTAGAATTTTTTGTGTAAAGGCTATTTGAAGAACAATAATTTATTGGTACAATAAGTACTACATTAAATACTTTGAAGTCATGGAGGAATTATCGAGAGCTGATTTTTTACGGTAAGATACTACTTGCATGTATGATTTATGTAATGGTTTCGTTGAAAAATTCTGGTTTCGCTCAGTGTTTCGATAAAAGTTTAAAAGGCTGGACATTCAATTAAGAATGGGAGATTCAGAGTAAAAAGCCTATTTGGCAGCGATTCAGGGGATGACGATGAATCTAACTTGTCGTCCGACAGCGAAGATGAAGATTGGCTGCCAAAGAAGGGCGTAACCAAGTCTGCTAATTCTTTTAGAAAAGATACTGCTGATGATTCAGGTATTTTTTATGAAATAACACTGTTTCTGTCCAATGTCCAATGAATTAGAGAATAAATGCTACATTTGATGAACTTTTATAGATAATCAAGAAATTCCAGTTGCTCGAGAGAATGATGAAAGTATCGAGTAAGGTATTTATAATATTTATGGCAATTAGGAGCACAGAGAGAGAACTCGTTAAGAATATTAACCTTTTAGAATAATGTAAAATTTTTATATTTACAAGATGAAGAAAATGAGGACGATGAAGGAGAGGGGGCGCAAAATAGTGGAAGTGAAGATCAAGAGGCAGCTACAGCAGGTAGTTTACGTTTTCAATACATTTAGCATTATTTGTTTCATGTATAGATTTTTCTCTTGAATTTTTATTATTATAAATTCTTCCAATATTTTCTTTAGGGAAAACTCCAAATTATTATCAAGCTGCAGACAATACTTTATGGAGTAAAATTCCATTTCACCAGCATCAAACTGCATCATACAATGTAGTTCGTCAGCGACAGGGACCTCATAAAACCACCAATTTACTTTCAATAAGTGAAACTTTAAAAAATATTTTTAGTGGAAATGGCAGACATCGTTGTAAAATCTACAAATAAGAAAGCAATAACAGCTTACGCTGAATTCAATGCTGCACATCCAAATGTACAGCGAAAGTGGAGTGATGTAACTGTAGAGGAAATGTATTCTTTCATCGCTATTTTGATTTGTTCGGGTTCTAACAATTCTAACTTTGATCATACATCTGATATGTGGAGCCCATGTTCATATCCGTTTTATCTGCGACGATGGGACTAAAGCGATTTCGGAGCATCATGCGCTTCATAAGATTTGATGACTCCGATAAACGCCTCCAGCGCATGAAAGAAGACAGAGCAGCACCCATTCGTGATCTTTGGACTATGATAAACAAAAATTTATCTCAGCTGTACAGTCCAACAGAAAATTTAACTATAGATGAACAGCTTTATCCTTTCCGCGGTCGTACTAAGTTCACCTAGTATATTCCTTCAAAGCCAGCCAAGTACGGCATCGAGATTTGGTGGATTTGTGATGCCAAAAATTCCTACCCACTGCATGGCATAATTTACACTAGTAAAAAAGGAAATACAAGGGAGAGAAACCAAGGAGAGAGAGAGTTGTTATGGAACTTGCAACCCCGTACAGTGGAAGTGGCAGAAACATTTGCATAGATAATTATTTTACTACCTTACCTCTTGCAAAACATTTGCTATCATGGAACTTGACATTGGTAGGCACTCTAAGGAGGAATAAACCATATATTCCAGCTGAGATGGCTCCTAGTAAATCGAGAGAAGAATGCTCGACTCTCTTTGGATTCCACGAGAGAGTAACTATTTGCTCTTATGTTCCAAAGAAGAGGAAAGCAGTTATTTTAATTTCAACGATGCATTCTGATATGAATATCAGTGAAAGTGATAAGAAGAATCCCCACATAATTTTACATTACAATAAGTATAAATCTGGAGTTGATTCAATGGACCAGATGATTACTATATAGGTATACAACAAAACGCCGCACTTTGAGATGGCCGCTAGCTATGTTTTTCAATATAATCGACGTGGCTAAATTAAATTACATTACATTAAATAACGAGACAAAGAAAGAGCAGGCCTGGCGAGATAGTGTGATGCGAATTGCTTGAGGTTAGGAACTCCCGAAGACATCAACACGGCAACACCGCTCAACAGTTCCGAATCCCGGCGTTAAATATAAATTCGAATAAAAAATCCTTGCTAACTTGTAGTGAACGACAATTATTTACCGTGAAAACTCATTTCAAAATCTTTCTAACGGTCCCAATTTTGTACTTCTACGGATAACCATTTCCGAGAAAAAGTTGTTTCACAAAATCGACAACAACTTTTTATTGTTTGACACAAATACTCTGAATCTTCGTATTTTAATGAACAATAAGCGTATTAATATTTTCTCAAAATATCTTTGTGATTGAAGTAATAGCATTTGAAGAAAAAACGTTCAAAAAGAGCACTCCGTGAAACAGCTCGTAAAAATGGGCACTTTTTCCGCTCTATCTATGAAAAATACCAAATGTTATGAAAACAGAAATGATTAGCTTAATGATAGAACGTACTAAACGTTGGTGTAAATTGTTTTTTGTGCAATTTCTTCTTTAACTTTTATAGGACTCCAAAGTTGAGCCTCCGTAACAAAAAAGCCGATATTTCGCGTGACTGACGCAGGCCATTATACGGAAGTAAGAAACATACCTATCTATTTTTATTCACAGTAAAAGTTCTAACGGTTCAATTGATATAGAAATGGCTTTAATATCTTTAGAAAATGTCTATTTATTGAATAAAGTTTTCAAGGAACGAATTCCAACGCATATGTGTCAGAAAATGAGAAGGAAATTTCAGGTGGGTACCCGGGTACCTCGGGTGCCCCCAAGACGTATGTGAACTTTTAATGCTTTTATTTAAGCATTAAATTTAGTTAACGTATTTATAATGGTAGTATTTACTAGGGATTTGGGTAGATAACGACGATCTGAAGCATCAAAGCGATATCTTTCTTTATAATCAACGTACAAGGTACAACGTACCTTAGTGGGTACACAAGGATTAGGTAAATAAATTTGCTGATCCATCGTTTACAACCCCTGCTGTAGTCACGTAGGTTGTTTGATACTCCCTGACGTACAATTACTAAAATAAAATCATATTCCCTTGTTAATAGTAATATAAACCCCATTTTCATGATGATTATATTTTGCAGCTTTATTTTTTTAATCACCGGTTTCCCCGAATTTCGTTGATTTATTCTTTATATTCTGATAACGAATCCTGCCATCAGTCACCTAAAATGCCCAAGTTTTCTTCTTTTTAGAGGTTTCAAGATCGTGTTTATCACAGGAAAGATTTCCACACGCGTGGTAGGAATGCTTCCTTTTTCTGAAGTATTGGTATGGGACTTTCTACACGTGCTTTCTATGACGGCGGCGTACATACAAATTGGCATTCAGAACAATGAGAGTTGTAAACTCTGTTTCCTCGAATAATCGTATTGTGTAATAGTTAGTGCTAAGGTCGTTGATGTAAACTAAAAATAGTAACGGACCGGTTACACTTCCTTGTGGTACGCCCGAGGTCATTTTAACCGAGTTGGAACATACACCATGTAGTACTACTCGTTTTTCCCTGTGGGAGAGAAAGTCCTCAATCCAGTTTATTACATCTCCTTTGATACCCGGAACTTTTAATTTGTATAATAATTTATTATGTGGGACCTTATCAAATGCTATCCGAAAATCTAAAAATATCGCGTCGACTTGCCTTTTACTTTCCACAGATTTCAAGATATCGTGAACTATAATAACAACGCCAGCTGAGACTCGCAGGATCGTGTCTTACGAAAACCGTGTTGGTTACTCACTATGAATTTGGACTAACTATTATATGTTCCATTATTTTGCCGCTCAATGATGATGAGTGGTAATCATTGATATATAATTTATTACATCATTGTAATTAATATCTAATGGATAACTTTACTATAATTAAAAATAATTCCTTAAAAGATTTGTAAAATCTGCAGGTACGGAGTTTACTCATCTACGAATAGTCCTTCGATAAGTAGTCTCTTCGACAAGTTGTCTTTCGACTTGTTGTCTCAGCGACTAATAGTCTTTCGACGAGTTGTTTCAATGATAAGAAGTCTCAACGATAAGAATTCAAGAAGAAGCTTCCTAAGTTACCTATCGATATGTGAAGTACCAAAGTTCTCGCTCAAAAAACCATGTTTTGTATTTTTGGCCAGCTTTTTTCAATTGTAGCCCACTGTGCGCTATTACATTTTACCAGTGAATCGCAACATCTATAGTATTATTGGGAAGTTTAGCATGAATTAGTTACCATCGGCTGTTCCCCAACTGCCGCATGCAACATGTCGTCCACGACTTCCGAGATCATGGTCTTGGGCCTCGCCTTCCGTAGCACTTTCATTATACTCATCTGTCAAATAAAATTGAGAGGAAGAAACATACGATGAAGAAGGGAACGCAATGAAAATTTAACAGTGTGAGTTAGCGATTCTTATTCTTTTCCACTGTAAAGAAAAACGTCTGCAAAATGATGCTTTTAAAATCACTCAAACATTTTATTTATGTTCATTCTGTTTTACTTATTTTAGCAATGCAAACGATTATTTATTGTACGATTTAAGAGATTCTTTATCGTCTCAAATTGCATGAAAATTACCCTTTACTGGGAGATTTAGAACGAATTACAGTACGTAAAGCATTAATTGTAAAGGTAATTGAGCAGTAAAAGTTTGAGGGCGTGGAAACCAACTGACCTTGAATTCTTCAAAGTACTGCTCCCCGTAATTGGTTTGAACATCCTCAGAACAAGATTCCCAGCATTTCTGCATTGCACCCGAAATCACATTCTCTTCGGAGATGGTTGTCCTGAAATGGGGCGCATTTTCAATCAAATTGAAAGCAATCGATTTCAATAAGTGAGTGCTATCGTATTTTCTAAATACTTCCTAAATAAGGTTGAAAATCAATGGGCACGTCTTCTATTTTTACCGAAACGCTTTTCTACCTCACGTAAACATCGACCCTTGGTTTTCCGTAATGAATAAATATGTACTGCTAAGATTATTTTGGTGGATTGACTCTAGTATCTCAAGAGTAGTCTTCCCTTTTTGGACATTTCCTACCTGCACACATATTTTCTTACGGTGATTGGTAAAAGATATATAGTAAATGACCTATATCTATGATCGATCGATAAATGTATAGAAATCAACCATTATGAAATTATACAACTGCAAACTAAGGAACTTTGCGAGGTGGTTATGCAGCATTTTTGCAACTATGTGGCGATGAAAGTCTTAACAAAGTCGACCCCATGGCGTTAGAAGAGCGCGGCGATCACCTGTAGAGCGAAGGCTCAATGGTGTGCACCGAGAGCGACCACTTCTTCATTTCCCTTCGCAGTCCATCGACGAAAGAGCAAACCGCAGATTTGGACATGGAGTACGCCGTGAATCCGGGGAAGGTGTAGCGACCTGCAGAAAACGAATTCCAATGTTATTGAAGTTAACGATAAGAAAGTCTCTAAGTGCCCCTATGTCTACTTCCGTTGGCTGTCTAATTCACCTGCGAGGCTAGTAACGTACACCAATCTCCCAGTGTGCGAGTCTGTAGTAACGCGCGGTCTCTTGCGCACCAGCGGAAGGAAGGCCTTGGTGACTCTGATGGAGCCTAGGGTGTTCACCTCCCACATCTTGGTGTACGTCTCCAGAGGGCACCATTCCACCTCCGTCGTCACGGCAACGCCGGCGTTGTTCACCACGCACCACAGGGCTGCAATTCAATTCAATTTCTTTATCGAACACTTTTTACATGGCCTGGGACTCTTTCAACCTAATTTGAACCCCAAGCGAAACTTGGCAACGTTGGACCTCATCCTGAGGTTCTTGAGCTCCAAAGCACCGGTCGAAATATTTTCGAGTCCGATCATGAGTCTTTGGAACCAAAGGAGCAAATATCTTGCTGTATGCTGATGATATTCAAAGGAATTAACTGCCTGGAGGATAGCTACTACCTTCAGCTTGCCCTCGACGCAGTTGATGCTTGGTGCTCAATTTGGGACTTAAAAATTAACCCCACGAAATCTAAAGCAATGACATTCTCTCTCGTGAAAGCCCCAGCCTTCCACCTTATTAATAATGCAATCACACAAGTCGCATCGCATAAAGATCTTGGGGTGATATTTGACTCAAAAATATCATTCCATGATCACATAAAATGAATCACTTCCAGGTGCATGGCATTAACAGGGATGCTCTACAGGTTCACGGAGATTGCTGACCCTTTAGCCTTTAAATCTTTCTTCACTGGCTGTGTACTCCCCATAATGGAATATTGTATCCCGATATGACAATCAGCAGCCCCTTCGAACATAAAAAGCCTAAACCTTTCTCACCTCAGTTGTTCTTCTCCGCGTACCTCACTTTCATAACCGCTCTTGTGCATATCCTTTCCGCTCTCGCTATTTCTTAGAATTTAGAAATTAACTCGCGAGCCGCCGATTGGCGTATGGCAGGGGAAAAAAAATTCTTCCCTTCCTCATCGCCACAAATCCTTCGATTTAAAATATCTATATGCAATTTTCAACGGCAGATCCAATGACATCCTCTCTAACTTTTCTCTTCGAGTCCCCCCCCCGTCCTACCCGTTATTCGAACCTCCTTCACATAAAAGGTTTCCAAATACAGAGAAAGCAAAAATGAAAGGGTTAATGGAGATAAGTAAACCTAAGAAATGTTCAGGGAAAGTAAAATCTAAGCTTAACTACTTGCAAGGCACGGCCAACTGTTTCATACCGAAAATGATTTTTTCGAACATAAAATTCATAATACTTTAAGTTTCCATCCTAATTTCTCTCCGCTTTCCTAAATCAATTATTAAATACAATTTCATCATTAATCAATAAAAAATTGTCACAAAATCTTTCTAAAAACTAGTATAGTTATGCTTAATGTATTAGAATTGATATTAGAAGTTATGTAACATAAATTAATACATGATATGACATCTATAAACGAAAATTTTAATTATGGTTAGTAAAATATAAACTAATATTTTCTGTAATTGTTTATCATTCATCTTCAAAAACATAAGAAAATACTTTTTAATAATTAGAAAAACTGGTATTTTCGTGCAGAAAGTAAGAAAATCCGATCCGGCTGTAAGTATTAAAAGAGGCAATGAAAGTAGATTAAAAGAACATTCTCTCACGTTCTTCCCCGAGTTCTGCAGAGACAGCCTTGGCGGCTGATTCCACCTGCTCGTCACTGGTGACATCTAGCGGCAGAATTGTCAATCGAGGGGAGCAGCTGCTCTTGAGTTGAATGGCTCCATCTCCGTTCGGAAACAAACAACCTGCGAACACTTTCACTCCCATCGCATCCAGACGCTGTGCCATCTGGTGGCCGAACCCGGAATCGCAACCTGAGGAGAAGTAGTGGTCACGGCTTCAAATTGACACCCAGCAGATAATACTTATATATCAGAATTGGGAATCTTAAGGAGATGGAAGAAAACACTTAATTCATTTAATAAATTCTGAGGAAGTATTTTCTTAGATGATGTAATCGATATTATGTTACATAAGCCCTGATGGCAGTACAGTAAGGGCAATTAATTAGGTTTTCAAGCATACCTTAGCATAAATTTCCCAATTTGGGCTGGAAAAGGAGAAAGTGTGGAAGAAATGTGGGCAGGGCTTAAATATATTCTTACAGAAGGGCTAAGACGGTACGTTCCTAAAAAGGTGCTTAAAAGCAATCCGGATCCAGTATACTATAACAGAGAAATAAGAGCTTTGAAAAGAAGAATTAGAAAAACACGCAAAACTAGAGATCTCAACGAATATAACCAGGTGAAATTCAAAAGTAATCTAAAATTGCTAAATGAAGAGAAAAAGAAAGTGAAAGATAAATACATGATTAATATCTTGGAAAAAGACGGCAATTGAATTTTTTTAAAATATCTTAGGAAAAAACGCGACAGTAAAGAGAAGATTATCGTGATCAAAGATGCAAATGGGAATGAAATAACCGATGACACTGAAAAGGCGAACTGTTTAAATAATTGGTATTTAAGTGTATTATTTATTTCAAGCAATTTTAAATAATAACACTATTCCGAAGGTCTGGTAAAAGGCAACGATCATACCAATTCACAAAGAGGGAAGCAAGACAAGCGTAGAAAATTACAGACCGATCAGTTTGACGTCAGTGACATGCAAAATAATGGAGAGATTGGTAGCTGATTATTTAAGAAGGTTTCGGAAGCATACAGGGTGGCTGTATAAATATCAACATGGTTTCAGAAGAGAATATTCATGCGAATCACAGTTGCTGGGATTGTGTCAAGATATATCAGACTCGCTAGATCTGCAGAAGGAAGTAGATGCCATTGTAATAGATTTTTCGAAAGCATTTGATATAGTACTGCATCATCAGTTGGTAGAAAAAATTAATGAAATGGATATAGACAAGAGGATTAAAAGCTGGTTGCAAAACTTCTTAATTGGTAGATCTCAGCGAGTAAAAGTAGGTGAGATGTTATCAGAGAAGACTGAAATAATGTCAGGGGTACCCCAGGGAAGCGTCATAGGGCCCTTACTATTCCTAATCTTCATAAATGATTTGGCGAGGGGAATGAAATCGAAAATCAAGCTTTTTGCGGACGATTGTATAATTTATAGAGAAATAAATAGTGAGGAAGATAGTAAAATACTGCAAGATGACATTCTAAGAGTTGAAATGTGGGCTTCAAAGAATGGAATGATGATAAACGCGAAGAAAAGTAATCATATTACATTTACAAAGAAAAGGAAGGAGAGAGAGACTAGCTATGAATTAAACGGTGAAAAAATTCCAAAAGTAAATAAATGCAGATATTTAGGGGTTATACTAACGAAAAATTTGGACTGGAGTACTCATATAAACAAAATTATTTCAAAAGCATTTAAAAATTTACATTTCGTGATGAGAAATCTAAGGGGTAGTAGTAGGAACGCGAAAGAATTAGCATATAAAACAATAGTAAGACCGCTACTAGAATATGCGACCAACGTATGGGATCCTCATGATAAACTTAACATTAAAAAGATAGAGAAAGTACAAAGAAAAGCAGCTAGATATACATTAGGGAGACATAAGAAAGAAGACAGCGTTACAGAGATGTTGGAGACGCTCGGTTGGGAATCACTGGAAAAAAGGCGAAGGATTAACCGATTAGTAGGCATATTTCAGGTAAGAAACGGAGGAGAGGCATGGACAGAATTAAAGGACAGGATAGAGGAACCACATTATATTGCTCGAGGGGATCATGAACATAAGTTTAAGCTTAGGAAACAACGAACAGATATCGCGAAGTATTCTTTTATAAATAGAGGAGTAAAAGACTGGAATATGTTACCTGAAGAGGCCTTCAAACCCTACCCGAAAAGCAGAAAAGACTTCAGACAAATTTGCTTTAAATTACTATAAAATATTGTAAGATTGTTGTTTTAGTTTAGTGTATCTATTGCATTGTATAACGCTGCCACCAGACTATATTAACTGTGGCAGTAAATAAACAGATAAGATTTTTTGTTCATGATTTGGGCAGCTGTGCTTGGATAAATCGTAGAGTGGTGAAAGACTTCATCTAAGTGATGAACTTTGGAGAGCTAAATTTGATTTGATTAATTGTGTATGTTTTATTATTATTGTATGATTGACAAGAGTTTTAGTGTATCCGACAGCGTCATTGTTTTGTGTTTTATTTTTAGTTGAGGGTGGAAATTACTTTGTCCAAATCTTACCACCGGAACATTGTTCTATTTGTAGGATTATCTAAATAAATAAATAATAAATAAATCCATGGGACTCCTCCTACCCATGCTGCATGATTCCAAATGTAATATACAAAAAAATAATTCGAAGATGAGGGAAATTGACGCTGTAATAAATCGGTTCAACAATTTATTTAACGTGAATTAAACACGAAAGAAATCGATTAGAGAGGTAAAGTGAATGCCCAAAAGCTGTTTGCAGTGTAAAAGGATGCACATTTTTCCGTTTATGTCCACAAGCCCTTTCTTCCGTAGTACAATAAGGGAGTGAATAGAACAGAGGGAATTAACAGGTCCAAATGTCGTTTTCGTCCGTGACATCAATTCCTGTGTATCCATGAACTCCCCTCAACATCCACTTTCCTCTTCCATCAACCTATCCCAATTCGCATCCTTATGGCGCGACCACGGGTTTTTGTTCATATTAGATTAGATTATATTATATTAGATTAGATTATATTATATTAGATTAGATTATATTATATTAGATTAGATCATATTAGATTAGAGAAGAAGCACACTCAGACTGCCGTTATTTATGCTTCCGCAGAAGCGAAACCGGTCGCGTAAAAGAAAGCACTATGGAGATTATTAAGTGTGCTTCTTTTCACGGCTTTCCACGAAGTTACGCCTTCCCATTTCGACTTCTTTAGATTAGAGGCTTAAAAACACTCCTTCAGATGGAATGGATGCTGGCATATGGATCGGCGTTTGGGAAGTTTCAGATCACCGATTCTTATTGGGAATTTCGGAAGCAAAGCTTTCTTCTTCGAGAATTTCCTTTACGAAACTCACCACTCACCCACACTCTTTTCCCGACGTCTTAAATCCATAAAGGGTATTTACCAGAACGTCCACCTTTCTCGAAATTAAGCCATTTATTTATAAGATAAATGTTCAAAGAGGCAGCCCTGTATTTGGTTATGTACTTCCGGTATTCGTTTGTATACTGTGCCCATCCTCTTTCTCGCCCTCCATTTACGTTGGCAGGACTGGGAGAGGATCCAACACACGGTGTGCTTCCGCTGAACTTCTCAATGACCACTGCATCGTGAGAAGAAAAGACCTCGAAACAGAAATGAGAAATTCTTTTCAAATTGATATCTGGACCCTAACTCTTCCCTCTATTAATTTTATTAGTCTAATTAGTTATATAATTTCATAACGATAATGAAGGAAAATAATAATAATAATTTTAATTGTTATGATTACTGATGGGTGCAGGCGACAGTTAGCTCTTCTTATCTGTAACTTATGGCATAATGTCATAAATAATTCGTCTACCCTAATCTTTAAAATTTCCCTAAAAATTTCAAAATATTCATTAAAATTGTATTATTACCAAGATCGCTTTCAACATTTTTATCTACCTCAAGGTTAGAACTTTTTAGAAGTCACTCAGAAATGTATTCATAAAATATTGATGCGTTTGTTTGCCTTTTAGAAGACGTGTGTTTGCCTTTTAGAAAATTACAGCGCAAAAAGCAACGAATTAAAAAGTTATCTTGTCTTATAATTCGCGCTCTATTACTTTGACGTCACTGTTTTCTGAAGGTCGGAACAAGAACACGAGATGTACATATATAATTTGCTACTCAGTAGAAAAATCCTCGGAGAGGTTACGAAAGACTTATTTGAATATTAATATATTAAATAATATAATCTAAAATTTAATAAAGATGATAATAGTAGAGTAACACCGCCTTAGGGAGGTTAAGAATGACGAGAGGTGGGGAATCAGCGGCCTTCCCGACACTAATTTAAACGTATTTAGATAATTTTGCTTCCCGGTCTCGAAAATTAAATGGGAATCATTACGCTTACTTTGCGTTTTACTTTATTTTCCTTCACACAATTTCAATATTAAACTATTGGAATGTTGGCAAAAAGCCACTCATTCGTGGCCTGATGTGGACTCCCAATGAAAAAGGATTTCCACTCCTCAGAACTCCTCAAGGGAAAGTAATTTGGCTATGAATCATCAGTTTCAGTTATTCGTTAACGAAGATGTACTATTATTAAGATGTAAATTTTCTATTGTATTCTAACGGCATAGTGGTACTTTTGTATATTTAAGGTGTCACGTAATTTAGAGCGTAATTTACCGTCTGTTCTTTCAAGAATTTATTTTATTCTACATTAGTATTTTAAATTTCATTTTGTTTTCATTTTATTAGATTATATCCCGTACAGAGATGTTGGAGACGCTCGGTTGGGAATCACTGGAAAAAAGGCGAAGGATTAACCGATTAATAGGCATATTTCAGGTAAGAAACGGAGGAGAGGCATGGACAGAATTAAAGGACAGGAACCACATTATACTGCTCGAGGGGATCATGAACATAAGTTTAAGCTTAGGAAACAACGAACAGATATCGCGAAGTATTCTTTTATAAATAGAGGAGTAAAAGACTGGAATATGTTACCTGAAGAGGCCTTCAAACCCTACCCGAAAAGCAGAAAAGACTTCAGAAAAATTTGCTTTAAATTACTATAAAATATTGTAAGATTGTTGTTTTAGTTTACTGTATCTATTGCATTGTATAACGCTGCCACCAGACTATATTAACTGTGGCAGTAAATAAACAGATAAGTTTTTTTGTTCATGGTTTGGGCAGCTGTGCT
>KZ308349.1:1702425-1712516 GCA_000376725.2 Ladona fulva | reverse complement strand
AAAAAAATGTTTAGTTTCAGAATTTGGAGGCGTACCAAGCATACTGTATCATGTCTTTGAAGCGAGGTGAAGACAGCTGATTGTGTATGAGGGAGTTTATTTTTATTTCGTCCTCCCTAGAGCTTATTTCACGTTTCTCCTGTATGAGATAAGTAATGTTTTGAAGCCTCGCGATGAACTGTTTCACTTGGCGATAAAAATATACGTCGCATGGCTGGCACATGGAATTATCTTTAGCTTACAAGTTGGGATATTGTCTTCATCAAGAAATAGTTCGTCGTAAATTGACGAATTCGTTTGGCCGCTCCATGAATCAAATATCAGCAAAAATTGATTGGATGAGACGTGTGGCTTCACTACATTTCCAAAAACACTTTATAAATATCTGTTGATAAATTCCCTGACTTTGAACAAGTTATAAAAACGTTTTTAAATTTTTCCACTAACCGATCCACATTTCTTCGAACATTAGGACCCAAACTACCGTCAACTTCCTGCAAACATGGAAACACTTGTGGTACTAATTTTCCTGATGCGGTGATAGCGTACTGTGCGGTGTCTGAATGTGTTACTTTGTTCCTATCTCGTACTCTTAAGGCCACAGATTAAGTAATATAGAATATTTATTGAAGTAACTATGCACTTCAAGAATAAAATGTATTTCACAGCATTCATTATATGAATAAAATGCAGACATAAGCACCTCTAAAGCTTACCTTGCAAAAATTTTACTGCACCAGTTGCATTCGCCTTCGAAAAATCCTTAATACTCACTGAAGAATATTCTTCCTTGAATAAACTGCTCGCACTAGAAGAACCAGCATTATCTATTGCTGGCGAAATAAATTACAGAGGGCTCCCGATAGCCAAGTGGGCAACGCGTTCGACTTTAGTGAAAGCGGTCCCGGGTTCGATTCACGGTGGGGGCCTACGTGCGAAATGACCTAAGCTGTCGAAGCACTTTTAACAATACTACTACTACTATAAATTACAGAACTCAAAGTGATTCTTTGCGACACTTAAAAGCACATGAGCGTTCAAGTTGGTGAGTACTAATAAATATTTCTTTAAAAGTTTTCCGTATGATATTCCTCCGTGAACTTATTAGTTAGAAAATCGAAGTAAGCTTCCCAAGCTTGTTACCGCAACAATAGAGCGCGTGGCAACTGAGCGCGTGGCAACCTCGCTAACAAAGGGCCTACCCAATTTCTTGCTCATACAATCGACCTGTAGCTGCCGAAAAATATCGGCGGATGAACTGTTTTAGGTGGAGAAGCCGTCTGCTTGGATAAGAATGATCGTTTGTTTATATGAGAGTAAATTCAGTCTCAGGATTTTATTATTAAATGACTGACTCAACGCAGCGCCATCGGTAATCAAACTCAGCACTGCTGCGGCCCAAGTTCAGTTCACGCGGGCCGCACTCCATGTAGTTATGATGCTACTTATCCGGTTTAGCAGTTTCCTCGGAATTTTGCGCAATACCCAATAGAATGCCAAATCTATAATCGTTGAAACATGAAATCAATTTGTTTTGCTCCACTTCCGAAAAATTTTAACTAATGTTAAGAGAAATACATTACATTACCAAAACATAATCAAAAGGAAACATACAAAGGTAATAGTGGACGTATATTTAATTATCGATAAAATTCGTCGATTGAATGATAAAGCACATTCACGAAAAATTTTACTGAAATGCTGTTTTCTGTTACGCATTCTCACCAGAAATCGTTTTCCTCCGACAGCTTCCCAAGATTTGGAGACAATAACTGAGGAAATACGTTCCGTTGGAAAGACAACTCTTGACATGTGAGCTGAGGGGAGTGCGCAGTACCTGGCAGGAACCCTTAAGGTAGTCTACGCCTCTTATGCGATTCCACACAAGAGAGGGATTTTCATTCGCTTAGATTCCACAGCTACATTCACAATTCTCTTCGATCCTCTTGTACACTAATTCAAGAGCTTATTTCAACTGAGAGCTAAAGAAAGAAAACTCGCTCGCTTGTTAAAGTGGGGAAGGAGGATGATTTCGATCTGAATCCAATGTGCTTCGACGATACATTCTCACTTTTATTGCCTCGTCTTCCGCTACATTTTCCAATTTCGCTATTTCAGAACGACTCTTCTTCTTTGACCTCGTATTTCGATAAAATAGCCTTGAATAACTTTTCTAAGGATTTTCCTGGAAAGCGTCACGAATGCTTCTGAAGTTCGGGAAGGAGAAAATTTATTCCTACAGCAGAAATTTTGACCAAGGTCAGTGAAGCTGAGAAGTAAATTCCATTAAACGTTTTGCCAATTTACATCCTACGAGTCAAAATTTGACAAACATTAAGAAAAAGTAGCTCTGATCTACATCAACTGATAACAATAATAAAAATAATTTATTAAATCATAATACAAAGTATGTAGAGCACAAATCAATCAATAATTACATTAATCAACTAATAAACACATTACATTTACACATTTGTCTCAATTGCAACATACATATCTACAAGTATTACATATCAATCATCAATTACAAATATACACCACACTACTTTACATACCATCAGAAAAACAGCACAGTACACCCATTACCGTTATAAATTCAATTTTTACAAATCATTATATATTATAATCTACTTAAACATTTTTCGGTTGTCAAACTCATTCGCATAATATAATCATTCTGTCAGAATGCATACTGCAACTTAATGTAAGATAGATTAACTAAGGCATTGTACACCTCCTGCAACACTCCATCTGCTATAAACGGACTGCCATCCGCCAACTACAACACCCACGAATTATTCAAAATACGTCCATACGATTTGTCCTAGCATCGAACCTGGGTCAATTAGGACAAATATCCTTACGGTATAAGATAGAAATCCGTATCTTCTATCGATGTTGCGAATTTCAAACTTCTACCTGACTGGGAAATACCATAACGAATTTTTGAAAATTCTGTCATACGAACGGTCCTAGCATCGAACCTGGGCCCACAGGGCAAAAATCTTTATTGCATACGATAGACATTTATCTATTCTAACAAAACCGTGAATTACGATCTTCTATCTTAACGCCAAATACCTTAAATGTATTCGTGAACTTAGGTCATATAAATTGCTCTAGCATCGAACTAAGGACCCCCAGGGTAAAAACCTTTAGGAATTCTATAGATGTGTATATTCTCTATCTGACGTGAACTTCAACGTTCTATTTTACCTAGAAATACCCTAAATGATTGTTTGAAAATTTTGCACTAAGAATTTACCTAGCATCGAATCTAGGGCGACTAGGGATACGGTTCTTACGGTAAACGGAAGATAAAAATAGGACATAACTACTCCGTAAATTTCAACGATTTATCCTTATGCAAAATACGCTAAACGAATTTCTGAAAATGCGCTCAATGCATTTAAATGGGTAAAGTGCCGTTTTTGGGGCCTCCTAGAATCGAACCCATGATGCCTAGGGTGGATGTCCGCTTTTTTCCATAATTTCCAGACCCGGGACTTTACAGAAAAAAATCGGCGGCCCTGTGAGGCAATTCCTTCTCACCAAATTAAAAATGCGCAACGGAATCGTGCCGTCGCACAGTGGGCTAGAATCGAAAAAAGCTGGCCAAAAATACGAAAACGCTTTTTTTGAGTACGGACTATGAAACTTCGCATGACCAATCTTGAATGAATTCTACATACGACTATGGAGGTCATTTACGTTGGATTCTACGCATTAAAATATACAGGGGGTCAAACTTGACCAAAATTAGCGAAAAATTCCAGACTTCGATTTTTCGCGAAAATCTTCAACTTCAAACCGCTGGTGAACCCAAACGAAGACAATCATCGGATAAAAAATAATTCTATGTTATAAACATGTTCTTTCTCCTTTATAAGACGTAGCATTTATGATCACGCTTGAATATTTACATACTTTACGCAACAAAATGGCGGACCCTTATTTTAGAGCAGATTTTTACCTAAAGCGAGGAAAATAGTAGAAAGTGACATCGAGTGTCACGGGATAACTTATACCACGATGTTCTTTGAAGCTTCCTGAAGAGGAATCTGAAATAAAACCTTGCGCATATTTGCGCCATCGATAAATAAACCAACTTTTCGAAAAGGCTGCTAGGGCTAAATCCGCGCGGCGGAGCACCGTCCTCCGTGAGGTTCACTTGCTTTAAGAGGAACTACGGACCAAAGCAATTTTAAATGTTTTTTTCGTAGTTTTTGAGTACCATTATACTCCTTGAATATCTTAGATAAGTATATTTAGTAGAAAAACACGATTTCATGGAGGGTACTAACTGAAAAAAATTAGAACTAAGCCATTTTTTAAAACATAACCACATGCTTTTATATCCTTCCTTCTCCATTAAATACATTTATATTCAGAGGAATGTTCATTTCCATATGCCAAATCCTCTTCATAGTCCATACTAAGTATCCCCTTCACTTCCTTACTCATAATCCTCGATACTTTCGAAGCTCCAAATGTGCCGATATGGATATCAACGGATCTGACGTTAGAATCAATCTTCGTTGGTAGGTACTTGGGAGTGTTTCCTCGTGAATCATTCTCTATATTTCCTGGTTTCTTTTTTTCGGGCTTCCATCGCCTCTTCTGTTAGTTGCCCCAACGGAAGAATTGGTTCTTTAGCAATTTCAGCTCCATGTGTCAATACTTTATGTACTGTCGGTAACATGTAATACCATGGATATATTTGCACATACATCTCTGCTGTAACCCAGCAACAATCTCTGAAAGCTATTTCATTTAGCGTTAAACCGCTTGAAATTGCCTTCAAGATTTTGGCGAATGTTTTTATGAGATCCCCGTCAATCCCTGATAGGTAAATTTTTATGTAATTAGTATTGAAATGTGGTTGTTAATATAAAACTTAATAATTTGAAACAGACAATACACAAAAGTCTTATCATTCTAAAGGTAAAATTCATCCATAACTATTTCATCTTCCTCATACCTTCATTTCATAAAAGAGCAGGTATTAATGAAAATAATTTCAATTTCCTACCTGTTATTTCAGCTGCTAGACTTGGACTGTCAAAGAAACGCCTAACTGTATTTCCATTATTTGTGGTTCCCATATCCCGGTTTAGTAACATCCACAGTCAACCCCATCTTTTTTTAAAATTCGCTTTGAAGATTAGATTTTCTCTCCTCGAGTAATAATTTTTGATTACCAAGAACCTATTTACGAATCTAAGGACAAGTTTAATGGATACTTTTTATGAAATAACGTCACACTCATCAATATCGTACTCCCACTTGCCATTGCTTAAAGTTAAGTCGATAAGATATATGTAGAAAATCAAAAAATCTCATACAGCAATGTAGCATAGCAAAGTCATAAAATAACCTTTCCCCCTCAACAGATCGATTATTCATCGCCGGTAGATCATTCAACTCTGAAATTTTCGCCCTGCCAATACAGCATTTCATTCCCGTGCTCCCAGTCAACGCATTACATACCTAAAAGATTAATTTTAACAATTGAGGGAATTAATTGAAACAGATTATTCTTGGTCACATTTTATCATAGGTTGAAAAAATTTTACCTTTCCGTTTATCATTGTAAGAGGCAAACAGAACTTGATACTATAATTGCCTACATTTACTGGCTTAATAATGTCTATTTCCTTACGTAAATAACTTTCTTCCGCCTTAATAATTGCTTTCACTTCCTTTCTTCACTGAAAGCGAATCGGTCTGCAGAATCTAGGGGAACTGGGAATACTGATAGCAAATTCTCGAAGAATTCGTGTTTTGAAGAACGGTAGAAGCTACGGCAAGAGCCCCAAAACACCACTGTCCTTCTGCACTGTCCAAATAGAACTGAAACTACTCCTATACTTCTAACTGGGAATCACGAAATTGCAATGCGAAGGATGCCGTTAATCCGGATTAAGCGTAGCTGAGTGTCATAGAACGAGCCCTTTGCGGAACCTTTGTATACGGAGTACTGAGGCAGTCACCAAATAACGCCAGATGTAGACTTATTTAATATAGTTGAGGTTCAGAGATAAGGAAAGTTCAGTCTAAACCCAGAGACGATTCCTTAGATTATTTATTGGAAAGTAAAATTTCAAAATATTCTCAAATCTTAAGGCTGGATGAAAGCAATGGAATATTAATAAAATTAGTCTTGCTTTGAGAAGAAGGTGAACGTATTTTTATTTACCTCATAATTCTTTCTCAAAAGGCAGAAGAAAAGTTCATCCTAGGGTGTAAACCCCAAAATTTACCATTTAAAATTGTTTTGGTCCGTAGTTCCTCTTAAAGCAAGTGAACCTCACGGAGGACGGTGCTCCGCCGCGCGGATTAAGCCCTTGCAGCGTTTTCGAAAAGTTGGTTTATTTATCGATGGCGCAAATATGCGCAAGGTTTTATTTCAGATTCCTCTTCAGGAAGCTTCAAAGAACATCGTGGTATAAGTTATCCCGTGACACTCGATGTCACTTTCTACTATTTTCCTCGCTTTAGGTAAAAATCTGCTCTAAAATAAGGGTCCGCCATTTTGTTGCGTAAAGTATGTAAATATTCAAGCGTGATCATAAATGCTACGTCTTATAAAGGAGAAAGAACATGTTTATAACATAGAATTATTTTTTATCCGATGATTGTCTTCGTTTGGGTTCACCAGCGGTTTGAAGTTGAAGATTTTCGCGAAAAATCGAAGTCTGGAATTTTTCGCTAATTTTGGTCAAGTTTGACCCCCTGTATATTTTAATGCGTAGAATCCAACGTAAATGACCTCCATAGTCGTATGTAGAATTCATTCAAGATTGGTCATGCGAAGTTTCATAGTCCGTACTCAAAAAAAGCGTTTTCGTATTTTTGGCCAGCTTTTTTCGATTCTAGCCCACTGTGCGTTGGCTGCTTTAGAAAAAAATGACAATCTGTTTACGTCAAAAGGAAACGCTTATCACCCATCGCAAAGGTTTGAAAGGGACGATATCTCTGGGAGACCGCGATAAATGTGCGGAGCAGATGTGTAATCTGCTTCAGATAAGCAATTAAATACCTTTAATTTCCCTGGTCCCTGGGATTTAAATCCTTTCAATTTTTTATATCGACCTAGCGTCGAACCTAAGATCATTTTGGGAGCGGTCTTTTCAGAAAGCGGAAGAGAATCACTTCCTGCACTTGCAGTTAAAATTTCAATTCCCTATCTTTACGGGAAGTACCTGAAAAAAATTCCCGAAAAATGTAAGAAAAACAGTTCAATGCATTCTATGGGAAAATAGCCGTGTTTGGGGCCTCCTAGAATCGAACCTATGATGCCTAGGATGGATGTCAGTTTTTTTCCATAGTGTGCAAACCCAGGGCTTTACGGGAAAAAAATCGGCGGCTCTGTGAGGCACTTCCTTCCAGAAACCCATTCATTAATCATCTTTCATATCTCCACCATGCGAAACCTTATCCTGACAACCGTATCAGCAATAAAGCTACTGCACGGCAGTCTTTCCTTATCACTATTACAATTTTTTATATACTGTTATTTTATATACTTCTTTCTTTAACTACTGATGAAAATTTACAACATTAAACTTCATTGGTAGTATTTCTGTTTACTATTAAATATTTGTTCGTGAATTCATTTTTTCTCCTGTTGTTTTACCTATACTACAGAATATGTGCATTTTAAGAGCGAAAAGACAATTTTTTAACAGAGTATATGTATAAAAGAGAACACGGGAGGAAGGGAAGTGTTAGTAGGTGAGTGTTAGTGGTGGAGTAGGGTGTGGGACTTGGACCATCGTGTAGAGGATCAGGGAAGCTGATCAGGGAAGGGAAGGGAGTTGAAGAGATGGTCATTGTAATACTTCCAACTGTTCGAAGGAATTCTAGGATGCACCTCTCCTTCGGAAATGCTGGTATTCCACCTAGAACATTACCTGTTTTCTTCTGAGAATCCTTTTATTAGGCTCTAATCACAGCTTTTTAGTACAGACTCGCCCATTTACCTTCAATACACTAACAATCAACAAATAATGGATAAAAGGTACAATAGACATTTAAGGACGAAACACCGAAAAATTTTCTAGAATTAATAAAATATTACATTACTAGTAATACATACTAAATATTTACTTAGATTGTATACACAGCGATACATAATGTCTAACAAATACTATTTGATTTGATTTAAGGACATCTCACAACTAACTCATAGTCATTATTATACATGACATATTTCTTGCGATAGTTTTTCCTATAACATTATTACCAGTTTTGAATTGATTGGCGGGCGTCTACATTTAAGAAAACCATACTCAGGTTTAGACTCGGCAGATAGATCTCTGCAGTTACCATTCTGTCAAAAAGGTTAACAGTGTATCATGCCTATTTCCACTCTGTTTCGAAGTATGGCATCATTCTCTGGGGAAATTCCCCAGGTTCGGAGGCAATATTTAAAACATAAAAGAAAGTAATACGCATTATGTAAAATTTGGGGTATAGAGAGTCTTGCAAGCAAGCCTCAAAAGCAATGGCATACTAACGTATCCATGCACATACTTGTATGAACATGTAAAAATGTTTAGCCCATAACAGACGAGATACCAACCTGCAAACGGTTCCTTCCTTTGTACTGTTAATGTTGAAAATGTTATGTATCAATAAACTATTCTATTCTATTCTAGTACTGAGAGTACGAAGCTTTAAGGAAAAAACATGGATAACGAATGCTAGACAAAGATTTCCAAAGCAAAGTATGGAATAAAAGCTATTAGGTAAAAGAAGCGTTGGAAGACCATGATGATGATAGTAAACGAAATCCTTTCATTACGGCATTCATCGTGTGCGTATCGTTCAGTTGGCTCCTTACCTCTATTTCGTGACTTCAAATTACTTGAATTACATTATAGATCTTGACCCGGACTGCTAACTATTCCTATATTCGTTAACGTTTATCAAAGGATTTCTCATAACTTTATATTTTAAGGTATGATACTTTTTATTGTTACGAGAAGACGAATATTGCCATAATATTGTGTTACTGTTATTTAAAGCAAAGGGTAAATCATCATACTCATAGTTTTCTGAACGTAATTAAGAATTTTCCCAATTTATAATATTCAATATATATTTTTACAATACTCCCAATTTATTTATTGCTTGGATTTTCTTGCTTAAACTGCATCATCACTTTCTGGTACTATGAATGATTTGTTACTACGATCAGCATTTTTCGATTCTAGCCCACTGTGCAGCGTTCCCAAAGACGAAGAAGTTGCACCACTTTTAACACCTTTTCATCCATGTAATTCTTCCTTCATGCTTACGAAATTACATGCTTCCAAGCATGTAATTTCGTCTTACAATCCAAAACTTTCGTCCTTAGTCACAGGTAGAACGAAGAAAGTACCCGATATTCCGCACTTACAAATAGGGTGCTTACTATCAAATTTTATATATCTCAGAGAAAATTTCTGTAATCGAAGCGAAATTATGCAATAGCATTTGAATACTAATTGTTGCCTAAAGCAAACAGTTTCCAATTACTCTCTTCAATCATTAAGAAGTTGCTATAGTATTGTAAAGTAATGTTTTCCTCAAATGGATGGATGTACGTCTTGACGAGTTACCAAAAAATTAAACTTAAAATAAAATGTGCAAAAATTTGGTACTCCTTTCTAGGCTGAATGTTTTGTACTTAAATATTCTTCATTCATTAATTATTTCTCCCAATTCAACCATTGCTGAAAGTAATGAACTTAAGTGATAAATTAATTACATAGTGTTAATGTAAAACAATACATTATTTAGCATTTATAAAAAATTAGAATCTTGAAATAAGTGATTAAAGGTCTTTAAATTCAAGAAAAAAGAAAATATGCAACATATATTCGAGGGTAAAAGGAAATACTGCCGACGAAATTCAAAGGAAATGCTGCTGCAAAACTTCTCACTAATCTTGCCTTGCAAACCTCATTCTCACAGCAAAGTTATAGGTAGCTAATGGTGGAGGTATTAGTAAAGACAATGATGGTAGTTAATGGTGGAGGTAGTACTACAGACATTATTATATAAATAGAAATTAATTAACATATATATTTGAGGTTCAAAGG
>KZ308349.1:1671814-1691931 GCA_000376725.2 Ladona fulva | reverse complement strand
TTACTGAATTTAGGATAGAAATTTATTTTACTGAATTTTTTTTCGAATTAAAAATGTTAATTCTTTTTATAAACAAAATAAAATAAATTACTGTGGTAAATTCCGCAGGTTTATCAAAAAACACAACCGTTTCCGTATAATGCAAACACAACTGCATTAGTGCATTAGGAAAAAAATATAATTCCTTACATTCTATGTATATTATTAGACGAAATGTTTATACATTAGGCAATGTCAATGTGTTAGAGTTCAATGCTTTTTTTAATAATTGTGTAATTTAACATAGTTTTATTATTTATTTTGTGTATACTGGAGGTTCATATAGAAAAGGCTTTGTCCGTCCAACTATATTTCTACTATTTTAAACCATACATCCTCTATAAATCTAAAACTACATGTTCATTAAAATAACAAAATGTTGAAACAAATTGAAATACTAAGACTGCATTTTATGTTTGTAACGATAGGTATACTCTTCATTTTGAAAATGTAATAAATAATGTATGTAGTGGAGGAAACTATTCAATCTCACGTCTTTCTGAGTAAAGAAAAAATATGAAAATGTGGCTTGAAAATGTCACTCAAGATTAAATTATATGGACTTGCTAAAGATGAACGACCTACATTTTTTAGAATAAATTTTAGTATTCCATTTTATCGGTTCTTTTTAAATTGAAAGATGACCAATAAAAATGTCCCATTTTCCTATAAGTATGTTATTGTGGGCTAAAAAGCACGACTTCCCTAGAGGTATGAGGGGAGGGAATACAATGGAGTAGACAGAGATTCGCCCGTATTAAACGGATGCTTTAACTCAAATGGTTCAACGTCAGATGGTTTAACTCAACTTCCTTGAATAACATTTCTGAGTCAGTTCCACCAGTCAACTGATTAACTGGAAGAAAGGACCATGGCTATCCTCAACTCGAGAGACATTAGTGCTGATGGAATTCCTTTTCTGATGGAAATCCCTTTCCACTGTATCGATGAATCCCTAGCGCAGATTCTACTTTGAAAGGAAAACCAGGAGTCGATCTCTCCTGAAGACCCACGCCTTTTCTGCCGCTTAAATTTGAGAGGAAGAGCCACTTGTTAATAAAATCGATGGCGGAAGCTTTCGCCTCGTGGAAACACATAGATGCAATTAAGGAACCCATGCATAGAGGCCACACTGTACACAACCTATCCAAATATCCAATTTCATGTGAACACGCAGATTACCACAGTCTCATCCACCGACTAATTTCCAACCCCCTCAAACTTCAAACTTTACTCAAGAACAAAACACCATAAAACAAATTGTTATTGCCAACAGCTATTTCGTAAGACAAATTATCTATCCATGTCTAACACACTCTTCTGCCACCAAAGAAATGAAAGTTAGCCCTCAGAAAGTCTATATCAACAATTCATTTAATGTCAATAAAGCGAGCTGGATAAAATTGCGATTCCTATGCCCTGTTTGATACCAAATTGCAAACCATCTCCCCTAAAGTGTTTCAACCTGCCTTTCATAGAAATGAAATTTATGCTAAATAATTCTGAGCAAAGATAAAATGGATCCTAAACTAAGAGCTGGAATATATAGATTAGTTTGTAACGGTTGTGGTGCAGTATATACGAGTATATTGGGTAGACCCAAGGGCGCAGCCAGGACTTATCTATGGCGGGAGTTCGAGGCAGTTGAGAGAACGAAAATATGCATACCTTACAGGGGCCGGTATAGCCACGTAAGCTACATCTTACAAGAGTTTTAATAATAAAATCCATTCAGAAAAATTAACTGGATAGAAAACGAGGAGAATTATACGGCTAGGTAATTGATCTTTACGAGATAGGGGAACTAGATTGCGATATCTTTCTTAAAGAATTCTAAAGCCTCTTTGGGGGGTTTTAACCTTGAACTCCCCCTCCCCCCCCTCCTTGGTGCACCACTGGGTAGACCGTTTGAAACATCAAAACCAGGACCAAGAAACATGGAAATGCTTTTGAAATAATTCTGTAACATCGCATTTCTCCCAGCTTCTGCTACTAGATAACCACAATTCCAACTTCTCTACCGAATTCCTCAAATTCCAAGACTAAGGACATAAATTAGATTAGCTGGAATAAGTTGAAATTTTTAACCACAAAAATAGCTATTATAATCTTGCTAGTAACTATCTCTTTCCCCACTGGTCTCCACTGCTCAACTCCTCCGCCTCCTCCTCCCTCTTCCACAGCCAACCCCTAAATCCACCTACCCACCCCTACACCCGATATCCCCTTTTCCTGATCCTCTTTTCCTCATTGGTTCTTTTTCATTCTCCTTTTTGTGTATATACTGGACGCTTAATGAATGTTTGACTTGAATATGACGCCTTGCGTCGAAACCGGTCTCATAAATTTTACAAGTTGTAACATTTCCTGTTAACCACTCATAAAGCTTAACTTTTTCCAATACTAAACTCGCTATCTAGTATTTAGTATTATTGTTAAAAGTGCTTCGACTGTTTTGATCATTTCGAACGCGTTGCCCACTTGGCTATCCGGATTCCCAAACTCGCTATTTTTATTATCCAAAACATTTATCCTTTTCCCGTTTACTGAACTATCTTTTCAGTAGTTTTAAACATCATTGACATCGGAGTACGGTCCTTAAGTGCTCTGTCATTTAACGATACGAATCTAAATTGCAAAAACTACTTGCTGTAATTGTTCATAAATAATACCAAGGATATTTCATTTTTGCACCAGTTAGTTGTAAATAGCATATGGATGATGATTAGAGCAATAAGAATACTTTTCGATAAAATTTGTGTATAGTTACCAATTCACCGACGTATTCTTGCCTTTCCGCGATATCTCTATCCAGTATGCTCTGTTACAAGAATCCTCCTCCACGCAACATAGCATGTGCAACTGAGAATAACTGTATCGGTTTAACACCAGAGGGCAACACAAGAGCCGACATAGCCACGGATGTTTAGATGACGTTCTCTGCCATCATGTCTTATTCTGAGGACGAGGATTCAGCCCATTATACAATCGTTGGTAGCAGTAATGTGTCTTAAGTTGACCTGAGGAGCTTAAGTTGACCTAAGAGGAGTTTTTAGACCAATCCGCAGAAAGCCTGCAGTTGGACTTGTAAATATATCAAAATAGTAGTATGTTAATTACGCAAAAAAAAACTTAAAATTCATATTATATACCAAATAGATATGATATGAAAACTGAGACAACTGAAGTAAACTGAACTTTGTGAATTTTTGAAGCAAATACATCCCAATCTTTGTTAAATTGCTTAATAAGCAATAATTTTATTGACTGAGTAACTTTATAGCCACTTTTTAAGCTACAACCACAGGTATTTTCAAAAGAAATTGCCCTTACATATAATTATCAACGAATTATATAGACACAGACAAAATTTCAAGAATGGAGATAAAAATCAAGCGATACAGTTCCAGATGGCCTAAAATTCAGTCCGCTTCAAGATTCAAATCCGCGACATTGATTACTTATCAAACATTCCTCTCCTCCCTATATATCCATTTACTGCCAATCCCTCCGATTTTCCGCCACACATTTCGTGCTTAATTTCACCAGAACAGCAACATTTTTCAAAAAGAACCTGTTTCAATGAATAATTAAATAGCGGGACGATTTACGCCACATCGGTGTTGTTGGCGGTATTATTGACTTCACATCATTGCTTGTCTGCAGTTACGAGGTTCGTTCGAGTATGATATTGTTTGTATTTTTGGGTGTTTTACGAGTAGATAGATGTAATTACTGTTTAAAGCCTCTTCCATCTGTTAACTATTAAAAAACACAAGAATTGGGTATTTAAATTACGACTGAAGTGTCATATAAATTAAACTCTTAGATCCTTAAATATGAGAACAGTAACTCTATTTTATAAATTAATACCAATGAAAGCAATTTCTACTTAATGTATAATCTAAAGTTAAACATTTAGCATGGGCTACGGAATGTCATAAGATGATGAAATTCGAAACCCTTTCAGTTGAGTACTTTCAAATTAAAATTAAATTCCATCAAGCGATGAAAGTGAAGAGTGAGGATAACACGAAAACAGGTACGGCAATGAAGGCTTAAAATCCTCTGCGCTCTTGGAGTGCATACGTTACAGAATTAAGAGGATATTCTATTTAGCGAGATCTTGACGATTCTTTGACAAAGATGATAAAATCCGCCCGCCCGCATAGCAGTGAAAAGGAGCAACCGCGTAATTTATCTCAAAAGTGCTTGATTCTGCAAAGTCGCAACGCCAAAGGAAAATTGTTAGTGACAACTCTTACCGTGCGAGCGAGCAAATTTCCCCTTTGAAAATCCTACTATAGAAAGTTTGTTGACCTAAATAATTTTATGGAATCTTGAGGAAAAAGCCTCGTGCTTTTCACGCTTTACAAACAGGTGGGAGGCTTGCAGCGAAGATATACCAAATTTCCAAAGGCATAACGCAAAAGTATCGTTTGGGTGATGCAATATCTAGAGATCGTATGTGTGCAAACTGAAGAACTAGAATTTAGGGAATGGGATTCGAAACGTTATTTCGATTCGATGGTTTTAACTTTATTTATTTATTAAAATTTGCATTGCAATTTGGCCATTTGGCCAGGTGGAAACGCTGGAGGGAAGTATAACGTGTTAATTTGAAAACTGCCTGGCATTCGCCCAAAAGGATAGGGAAAAACCTCCCTTAGGCAGTATATGAATAATATACATTGAAAAATGTACATAACATATAATAATTATACGTATCGAATATAAAAATAAATGAAACAAATTACATCATATAAAATTAAACAAGTTCATCAAGAATAAAAATAATATTATACATTAAGTAGAAATAGAAGTAACTAAAGTAAGATACATGGTATTTATCCATATAGTCGCATGTACAATGTTGCATGGAATATCATGACAGGAGATCATTCAAAAAATCTACATACATATTGATTGTATCCTTTTTTGAACGCTTTAACTTTGATTGGAACGTATTCAGAATGCATTATAGTAGAATTCATCAATTCAATTATATGATATTGCCCCTTAAGTAGGAATAATTAGCTGTCAGGCTTCTTTTTGCGTATACACAAATATAATTGACGATCTTTTTTCTTTGTTCAGAAAAGGGTAAAAAAGCAACCCAACTTTTCAACTCCGCCACAGATATAACTTTCTTCGGACGCCTATTAGTTTTTGAATCGCAGTTCATTGGATCCTTTAAGGTTAATAGATGTTAAAGAAAATTACCACTTGAGCTAGAATCGAAAAAAGGTGGCCAAAAATACAAAAATGGATTTTTTGTGTGAGGACTTTTAAATTTCGCATATCTACTCTTGAACAAATTCTGCATACAACTATGTAAGTCCTTTACGTTCACTCTTACGCATTACAATGATACAGGGATTCAAACTTGACAAAGTGTTGCGAAAATGCCGGTAATCGATTTTACGCGAAATTTTTCAACTTCAAGCTGATACTGAACCCAAATGAGGATAATCATCTGGTAAAATAATGCCATACTATAAATCTGTTCTTTATACTTAATTATAGTCCTAATGATCATGGTTGAATATTTGCGAACTTTATGTAACAAAATGGAGAACCCTTATTTTAGAGCAAATTTTTACCTAAAGCGAGGGAAATAGTAGAAATAGACATCGATAGACACGGGATAACTTAAACCACAGTATTCTTTGAAGCTCTCTAAAGAGGAATCTGGAATAATTATTGCAACCGTTTGCGACGCCGATAATATAATGAACTTTTCGACATCGCTGCAAGGACTAAATCCGCGCGGCGAAGCAATGACGATCTAGGTTTTAAGAATAATTACGGACCAACACGCCCCTCAACGGTATGTCTCAGGCATAAGATATTGAAGTGAACTTCGGTATAACGATTTCTAGAAAGACTTTTGATTGACAATTTTCTAATTTAATTAAGAGATTGGAAACATTCTAGTTTATCTTATTCGAGCTTTGCATATATTCCCCGTTGTAGTAGCTTAAGTGTCTATTACACATATTTTATCTATGATAATTTAAGCGATGGAAGGTGAGAGTACAATATTGATAACAGTGACATTATTTAAGAAAAAAAATCCATTGAGCTTAAGATTTACAGTTAGGCTCGTGGTAACCAAAAATTACTACTCAAGGAGATGAAATGTAATCTACAACAGGAATTTAGGAAAATGATGGGGTTGATTGTGAACGTGCCTAAACCAAAGGGAATAATAGGGAACCACCAAACATCGAAATATAGCAAGGCTTTTCTTTGTCAGTGCAAGTCTAGCAGCTGAAATAATAAGTGCGAAATTGAAATTATTTTCCCTCGTAATTTTTATGAAACAAAGTTATGAAGGAGATGAATTACGTATGGATAAATTTGTCAGAATAAAACGTTTCATGTATAATATCCTTGAAAAATCTTACATTAAGTCTTTAATATTAAATACATTGGCATTAACCAAAAAGGAATTGACAAAGATCTCAAAAAAGTATTCGCTAATATCTTGAAGTTTCAAACAGTTTAACGCTAAATGAGAAAGCATTCAGGGATTAGTGCTGGACTACTGCAAGGATGCATGTGCAGTTATATCCATGATACTACATGCCACCAGCCCTACATAAAGTATTAATACACGGACCTGAAATCACGAAAAGAACTATTCTTCCATTGGGGCAACTCTCAGAAGAGGCTGTGGAAGTACGACATAAATACACCAGGAACTATCGAGAGCGTTTCAGAAGGAAACACTCCCGAGTGACAACAAGCGAATAATTGCTTCGAAGATTGTTTCTCGTATCAGATCTCTTGATATCCATTTCAGCACCAGTTGCAGCAACGAAAAGATTGAAAATTATGAATAAAGAAACGAAAGAGATTCTCATAATGAGTTATGAAGAGGAAAAGGTGAAGAAAAATCCTTGGTCGAGGTTATTTAAGGCAGACTGTGAGATGTGAAAACATCTTTAATTTTATCAGACGGATATTAAGAATGTTTAAAGCATATTGTTATGTAAAAATTAGCAATATAGCATAATATGAGTAAACCTAGGCGAAGACGTGCCCTACGTCTTGAAATATGGCCCATGTCAAGATTTTCACTTATCACCCGCAAAGATATTAAGGTTTTCTAAAACATCTTCTCAACTAAAATGTATATGAAATCTAAATCCTACACATTAACCACAAAATATATTGGCGAGAAGCGTGTTGGTCCGTATTTACTCTCAAAACTGTTAAAATCCGATAGAGAACGATTTTCCCCGTTAGTTTTGGCATGTTCTCAAAAAGAGACATATGGACGACTTGAATGTTAACCATATTTTCTGATTCTACCAAAGCAAATATAATTGGTATTGTTAAATGTGTTTCGGCAGCTGAGGTCATTTTGCATATATGAGCTTTCACCGTAAATTGAACCCGGGACCGCATCCACCAGATTCGAATGAGCTACCAACTTGGCTATCCAGGAGTCCCCAAAGAAAGTAACACTGATCGCTTAAGCGAACCCATATGAGGCTCAAGAGCTGAAAGCTCGCAAAGTGTTTCCTTAAACATCGCCCACTGTCTGCCATCTCGAAAGAGTATCGTAGTTTCTGCAACTATTCTCCGTTATTGATCTTAGATGAGTGCGCAAGTGAAGGCACACTCTGCATTGTTCCGAACAGCGTATCTCGATTGTTAAGAGTTCTTCATGAAAATTAAATAACATAGTTTCCGTCAAATCCAAAGGAAAAACGGACATAAGAAAAGTCTGACAGAACTATCAAGCGAGAACTGCTATGGCTTGAAAACTTGATTGGACGTAGCATCCGCCCTGAAAGTGGGAATCCTGGTTGGAATCTCAGTCCGGCGAAACTTTTTTCTTGTCCATTTTTCCTTGAGATTTTCCTTAAATCCACGCCTTAACGTGCTCACCTTTACCATTTTCCTTGTACTTTTCGTTATATCACATAATCCAAAGTTTTTCCTACTGCCAGTCGTATATCATCGTGGTTTAAGTCTATTTCTTTCCCAACCGATACTATTTGCTATTAATGAATGAATAATTTATAATTAAAAACCGGTAAAACATTCTTAATCACTCTCAATGCTATCGTGCTGCCATAAATTTAAAAATTCCGATACTTTGATGAAAAATTTAATATATATATAATCATTTCATTTCTTTGGAAAATCGCACAAGCTAAAAAATATCGTTGATAAATCGTAATTAAAGATCTGTTCGGTTTTAAACATCAAATTCATACATACATATTTATTTATTTTTTGGTGGAATTCGCAAAATCGATGACTGGAAAATAAGTTCATTGATTTAATTATGTTTCCATACGGTTGACTCATTCATTCAATGGAGAGGACGACAAGTGTATAAATAACTCATAGGCGACAAAGGCTACGGATATTAAAACTTACTGAAATTCTTAAAAATGTTGTAAATATCTAATGTTTCAAGTTATTTCAAGCATTAGAATTGCACAATGGGAACCAAGTGAGCATTCTAGAGACGAATTTAGTTTCATATCAGTTAAGTACAGAAAACTTTCCAAAATGTACACATGAATATGTTTCTAATGACTACAATAAATTTCATAATGATAATATTCATAGAAATTAGCAAATACAGAATCACATATATCCACTAGCGAAAATTGTCCAAACAAGCTGTACAAATGTAAGAAACAGTAAATGCGTAATATCTTAAATGCGGAGCTAAATATTTTATACTCAATCCAAACCCAATATAAATTAATCTTTTCTTTCAAATTGGGCGAATAACAAACATTTTTACCATTATCGATTGAAATTGACAGATATAGTAAAGAAAAATATTTGATAGATTTTTCGTAAGAATACATTAAAGAGGACTGCAGACCTCTTTAAGGCGTTGCTCTTCAAAGATGGATGCTAATTATATTTTATTTCTGATTAATCTCCACATAATGCGTTCTTCTTAGAACGCTGAAAATTTCTTCATTCTTAAAATTCTCTTGAAAATATTTTGAAGATTGAGGAAAAGGCGAAGTATTAAGTGCTCCTTAGATATCTCTTTCTATCTCTTATTTACTCGTTTAACATTTCTCAGCATGATTCCCTTTAGATCTCAACCAAGCGATGGCCCATTTAAAGCGCCAAACATTGGCAATAAAGGTAATTAAAGCGAGTTAGGCGCGGCACGTATATTGGAGCCGCGAGCGAAAGGAAGAGCTACGACCACGAAAGAGAGAAATTCATGAGCGCTGCTTGCGAAAAAGCGGAGAGGAGGCGGTTGAGGCTTCGCTATTTTCTCGAGAAAGATTGTGTCGGGACCTCTAACGGAAATATTCCAAGAAACTGATTAATGAAGAAAAGAGCATTAGGGGATCGAGGAATGGCTTTATAGAAATATCGTAGATCGAAAAGCAAGAAAGAATTGGGATGGAAATAGAAAGTGTACACTGTCGTGGCGTCGGATCATTATTGTTTGTTGCAAAAACAAATAATGGGTGGTGAATTGTCGACATTCTTTCGTAAGACGCAGTAAGTGATTGTAAATACGTTCCGGATATGTGTATGTGTACGTCCTCTCCGTATATTTATGGTTTCTAACGGTGAAAAGATATTCCTTTGAGTCAACTTTGATTTATAGCACGCATTAATATTTGGGTCTTCCTGTAAGTACATACCTGTAGCGAAACTTATACAATCAGTTATAATGTCGTTACTTTATCAAAATGACATTACGAATGGTCGTATGATGCCTCCAAAAAGGTAATGACGGATGCTAATGATGCGAATCCGAATTTTCTGATTTCGGGCCATCATTACTGAAGGGCAGAGGGGACACTATCATTAGTAACGACAGTGTAGGGTGCGCACATTATTACTGTGTCGTTACTAGTTATACACCTATACGTCGTAGCTTAGTTATACACCTGAAGGTAACAGCCAGTCTTAATTCCATCGGTAAACTATTTCTCACGTTCGTATCCTTCCTTATCGTCAATGGTTGAACCATTCACACTAATTTATTAAATGTAGTTTCACACATTCGAAAACATTTTTGTAATTTTCTATTTTTTCTCTTCTATACGAAAATATTTTTGTAATCATACTGATTTCATGCAACAAGACTATGTGGCAATACTGCTCTCGTTTTTTTTCAACCGCAATATCATGCTTATAATAAGAGCAATTCAATATTATCTGCGAGGATCTATAACAAGCGCGTCTCACTGACGACAACAGATGAACCGATGGGAACTAATGACGTTATAAATGACAGTGTGAGGTTAAAATGTGATGACAGAATTCATATTGATATCGGTAACTTCATTACAAGAAATGTCATTATTACTGATCGTGTAAGGCCCATTTTAGAAAGCAGCGTTTTGGGGAGAAACCTTTCATTACGAACCGGCTTTCGGCTTGTTCTCAGTTCTGCTCAGTCATTTGAAAACGAGGAGCGTTCATACTTAATATTAATAAGTGATTCAGTATGCATCCACGTTCTTTTCCCTCAAAATTAAAACTCCAAAAACAAAACAAGTTTTCATTGTTATAGGCACCGGACAAGATACTGCATAAACTTTGTATTCTATATCTTTTTAACTTCTCTTCTCTCAAAACTATTACTTTCCTATATTCGACTGAAGAAGCCATTACTACATCGACGTAGATCAAGGATCAATCAAAACATTATTTATACTAAGATATTACTCCCCTGAAATCTTATCTGTGGCACCTCGAGGCTCAAGGTCTAGCTAAAATTGTGCTAATGTTGAGGATACGAGGTTTAGTCACTTTAAACATCTTATTGATGATTTTTCGAAACTGCACTAATGATATATACAGCAGAAACCCATCGAGAGTGCAACTCTCGATGGGAAAATTTTAATCAAAGGCAAACGCACAACCATTTCAGAATCCTAATATGATGATAATAAAGATAAAATGACTTTTTCAGGGCGATATTGAGATTGATCAATCTCTTCTAACATCTAACCCTTCGTCGTATGCCGTTTAAAAGTGATAAATTGGAAAAAAATAGTAAAAAAGGAAATTAATTTTTAGCTTAAAAACTTAGGTTTCCACTTAAGGGTATTCTTTTCTGAAAACAAGTTGATTATTGATACTTAGCCAATGAGTTTTCTTCCGACATTTCCTAAGATAATCCGCAACTAGTTTTTCCATTATCTTACGTACGACCAAAGTTAAGCTGATAAGTCTATAATTTTCTACGTTTGTCGAAATACCCTCTCAATGAATCGGTGTGATCGTTGCCTTTTTCCAATCTTCAGACAGTTTCGGCCAATTCTAGTTAAAATAATAATTAAATTCTAATAAATCTCCGGGTATATAGTCTAGGCCGCAAGATTTATTATTTTTTAATATTTCTGATTGTCTTCTTAAACCTACGTTGCTAATGATGAAAGTCACTATTTGCATTACAACTCCGTAACTGAAAAAAACTCACTACTACTAATAATACTTCTAGCGTTAATGCCGTTTCGCTGTGACCAAATCGACCAAAGCTTTTTTGTACACGCTAGAGTACCGGTCATTTAAACAATTCGCCTTTCCTTCGTTATTTTTGACTAGCTGAAGTGCCCTCTGAAGTTGATTCTCAACGGAGAAAATAGAGACTGGATTAAATAAATTGTCACATTTGTACAAAAGAGAAACTGAGATCACTCATCTTAACTTAGTTCAATGGGACAGATTATCAAAAGCGAAAATTTTAAGATCAGAGTTTTCATAAACTGGAGCTGAAATCCTTAATCGACGATAAAATTTTATTGTATAAAATTTCTTTCTTATGAAAATTGTCTCCAGTTCGTGCGATGATTCTTTTCATTTTGCCGTAAAGCCCAAAAAAAGATTAATATGAAGTTTACATGAATATCTTATGGGAACGAATTGACTCGCATAGGATCGAACCTGAGACCAATACATACACGAAAAGGAATCGTCAGTTTTTAAATATGTGGAAGTTTGCATGCTTTATTACAACTGGCTCTCTAGCTTAAGGCGAACATTCACCCTTACACTCCCACTCAGAATAGCTCAACTGCCCATTAAGAAACAATGGGAAATAAAGTTGATAACTACATACCAATAGCGACTCACTCGACTCTCAGGAAATAAAATAGATATCCAATGTAGCAAGTAAAACATGAAATTTCGTTATTATTTACTCTACATTCTTCTATGAAATGTGACAATGATCGAAGCAGAGTCACGTGTACTCCCTGTCATCAGCCGAAAGGCATTTTGCAGGGGTAAATGTAGATGTAGATATGTAGATTTACTCAACGAAAAGTATATTTATATGTTTCGTCATTCTGAATAGACCGTAGACAAAAATGAGCTGAATGATAAAACTGTTCTAAATGGTCGTATGTGCGTCCCTGCTATTCGTCAATGCAAGTCATTCGACACTGCAAGTGCTAAAATCTCATAAAATTTCTTCCTCTTTACATACCTTAGTCTATCATTAATACTTATCGCGCATTTTGTATACACCTCAATTTTCAATTTATTCTAGCAGGAAAATGCATAAGTTCGAATTCACAATAGAGTTAGTCGTCAGGGGGACGATTTGTTCACGACCTCAACATTTTAGAATAGAATCGTTTATTTGATCAAAATTCCCACAATTGCGAACAGGAAGCAATATTCGACGACCAAAACAAAAATCTGCATTTCAGTTGTTTACAACCACAAAATATCAAAATGTTCGTCTATTTAATCAAAATTCTCGCAATTTTCAATTGAAATCAATGTTACGGCCAAAATAAGAATTTTCTTCCAATTTCCTTCTTTTGGTGCTTGTCTCGATTTTGTAAGGGTTATTCTTTTAGATTTAATTAAACGTTTAGTTAGAGAGTTTTAGGGGAAAATAATGTTTCCCCCTACTTTCCTCACTCCTCTCTCTTTCACCTCCGCCTTTGACGTCATTTTAAATATAATGGTCCATTTAACCAACGAAAGATGTAAGATATCGAGATAAAAAGTATCTTTGTGTCAACTCGGGACATACATAATCACCCTATCAAATTTCATCAAAATCGGTTGGATATTTTATGCGATAACAAACAAACAGATAGAAAGACGAACATATTTCTTTAATAGGTGTTTTGGACTCAGTATCACTTCTAATTGCCATATCTATCTTTTTTTGAAATTTTATTTAATCTACAGAAACGGTTCCCTTACAGATTTATTATAAGTATAGATTGTTTTCTCATTCGGATCTTTTATCGCAACAATCTTCTCTCTGTTGTCGCGCTTTCTCCAAAAAAGGAAAGGTAAAACACCAAAGCTGGAAAACACCCGCAAGGAGAGGGTGAAAGAAATTCGAAACCTTCTCAAAGTTTAACGAAATCATAGGATGCACTCCGTACGAGGTCACTCCGACGAAAGTCATAATTTTACAGAAGTAGTGATATTTGGTAACATCGTCATCCAATAATGTCTCATCACAATTTCCTGTTGTGCATGTTGTAATTTGAACATTGGGATCCTTTGGCATTTTAATCTATATCAGTGGCTAAGTACGCCTGTCTCTTAATCGTGTGGAAAAGCAGACATTCGTCTTAAAAGAAAGAACACTTCGTAACTTCCACGGCAGATCATTATTGACACATATTGACATTGTCAACTTGTTGACGAAACTAGTCGATAAAAATTTGGTGTAGAAATTATGAAGTGTTCCTTCTTTTAAGATGAGAGTGAAATTCCACGAAGTCACGCTTGGGCATATTTTTATTAATTTTCCAGTTCCCTTACAAACATCCATTTTCTGGACAATTACAGCAGTGGGCTTAAATAATAACAATGGACGAACACAACCATTCCCTAATAGGAAAAATGCAACTAGCAGGGATTTGAACTCGGGACCATGTAAATTTCATTTTAGACATTTCATTCATCTCTATCAATGATCAATAGAGAAAATATAAGTAATAGTTATTTCTGTACATAATGCTCAAAAATCTTACAATAACTATTGTGTGTCGAAGTTGGTAGACCTGCAAAAAATCAAATTTTAAAATTTTACGGTATTGCTCCACTATATACGTTACTTCCGCTGTAGGTATTCTTTATAAGCCAGGTTCTGTATTAACCTTTCTTAGTTATCAGTATGTTTATAGGCACGGTGAATGCTCACGGCACTTGCATCTTAGACGAAAAATTATTTTTAATACTAACTTGAGTGCACTACGTTATTTCCGCTTAAGGTTCCCTTTATACGCCAGTTTATTTTTTAGCCTCTTTAAGTGACCAGTGTGCTTATAGTCACGGCAAAAGCTCACAGTCATTGCGTTGTAAACGAACAATGAATTGTTATAGTTTACTTATACGGAAGGATTCCCTGCGGAAATTTGAGTTTCCATACACGTTACTCCCCGTATTGCCCCAGTCCCAATTTCACCCGTCTTCCACTTCCTAAGCTACTCCCCGTACCGCGCTTCGGAGTGCCTTTACCTATCGCGGTTCCTATGGCGGTGTGTTGATCGTATTCCACAACATTTTTGAAATATCTTGAAACTGCATTATGGATACTAATTAAAAGTTCCTGGAATGAAGGCATAAGGAATAGTTAGAAAGAAAAGGCAATCTCAAGTTCCTCTTCAATTTCTCATCATTCTTATCTTCTTGCACTGAGACTTCCTCGTTCTTATTACCCTTTCTTCTTGGCTCACTAAATTTGCAGCTAAATTAAGATGGTCATACGATCTATGAAACCGACTAATGAGTTTACCTTAAAGCAACTTCAGTTAGATACTTCCTTAAAGCGCGATAGAGTGAGCCAATGAGCTAAAAACGTGATTTTTTACAACTTTTTGAATCTCTGATTGATATCGAGACAAATATGGAGGAAGAAATTGCCTCAAAACATCGATAAGTCCTTCTCCTGCGGAAATTGGAGCGATTCCCTTTTATTTTATATCTATAAATTATAATTCCATCCAAATATTATTATGGCCTTCTCAATTTGAGCACTGTCTTAACCCTTTCCTCGGGATTTCCCTGATTTTTTCCTGAAAATGTTTGAATTCATTCAATTCGGTATTTGAACTAAAGCAAAGCTCTTCCCAACCCTGAGATCACAACACATAGTCTTTCAACTGAAATCTCACATAATAATCTTCCTATCCACACTAAGGGTTTGTTATCTTCCTAACCACTCTAAGTTTCTTAGCGGAAATAATTTCTTGGCCGATACAATGGCGTATGTGCGGTTCTTAGATTATCATAAGCACAGTCGACGCTTTTGCAATGGCTGCGGAAATAAAATAAACAATAGAACATGTAAGCCCACTGACTGAATTCGGCAGCATCGGATATTTGGACATCTTAAGGTATTTCAATTTCGTGGCCAATTAGCTTTCTGCAATGGCCACGCAAGTCTCGTATTTTCTGATAAAAAAATTGATTTTCCTTTAACTTGATGTCATTATAATTACATTAATGTAATTATGAGAACAAAAAATTCAGATTGGATCGTACACTTGGGACAATAATGGTATATTTACAATAACCCTTAATTTAAAAAAATTTTAAATAATTTTGCAAATTAAATTTTGTCCAGGATTTTCGTACGCCATTGACTGTAATGGAAAATGTGCCATCTGGTGATTGTAATAAAAAGTATCACCTTTAAGATTTGTATTTCTTCTTCAGCTTAACAATGATTAGGTCCTCAATCTTTCTCATATAGTATTTCTGATAATCGGCTGAGAAAGTCTGATTATATTGATCTCTTTAATGGATTCATAAAGAAAATACTATTTACAGTATCCACTGTTCTCGAATTCAAATATAAATAGCAGACGCATAAAACAAAAGAAATCATAAATTCTCAGATTCTTACAATTTGTCGTCACTAAAGTTCACATTTTTAGAATGTGAGAAATAAATTGGCGAAATTACACTATACGCACCCTGAGGCATAATTAAGTATTATACATGATGAAAATAAAAATAGTCCTTTGAATACCTATGGTTCTGTGGCTAAAAAGCATTTTATTTTGACATGACAACGGGAAAAGAATAATTGATCTAAGCCATGTAAGACAAAAGGAATATGTCTGTATGGGCAAGTACTCCTTACACCATATAACCCGAAGAAATAAAAATATTTTGCGTTATTTTTTGCAATATTGTTGTGTCTTAAGGAAGTCTTTTGGATTTAAAAAGAATTGAGTGAATTATATTTGATATTTGACGTACTTTATACTTATAAAATTCATATGTATAATAAATGTGCCGCCTCTGAATGCTACTTGGAGAGAGAGAGCCTATAAACAGAAAATTTTCATGAACTACGACATTGTTTCGTATATTCTACATAAATATTTCAAGTAATCAATTTCAAACCTCAGAGAGGAGACTATCTCAACCGACACCTTAAGTCGGCTGTTCCACTTGGATTTCTAGCTCTAGAGATTGGAGTCTCGGAAGCAAGTACTAGGATATAATTAGCTGCGCCCAAACAAAAGTCGATGATAGTGGAAAGAGAAGCGCGTCTGCAGTTGTTTTCGAACCTAAATATTGAGTAGCAGTTCGGATTCAAAGTTAACGAGAGAGTACTTGGACATTTCAAGAGAGAGTGGGAATTGCTCTGTAATGACGAGACGGAAACATGACCCAAGAGGATTCCCGTGGATAGTAAACGAGGACTTCAATTAAATGCTAATGGTTCTGAGAATCGCGGTTCCCGTGGATGTTTTTGGCTCACGTCACGCTCGATTCTTTGACTATCAGCACATTGTGCTATTGTGCTTCAGATCCCCAATAGAATAACTTCAGCATGCAAAAACTTCTATCTCCATATAAAGGTTTCACATACTAATTTCTTGAAGAGAAATGGTACAGATTCGTTGGAATGGAATACCTACTTAAACAAATTTTTATTTTGTTGTTAACTAAGCACTAATTAACGTTTTCTTATATTTTTAAACAATTCCTTATAAATGAAATAAAATTAACAATAGAACATGTAAGCCCACTGATTGCAAAAAAAACTTTATTGCAAACTGAACGCTAAATCATTTACAATTATGGAATATTTCTCTTCTAGAAGACTTAATTTCTTTAATAGAGAAACTATGTACCAGGTAATAGTTAAATTAAATAATAAAGAAATTCGAAGAAAGTTGAATTACATAGCAAATACACGGTATTGGTCGAATAAAAATTTCTCAAGCGATTAAAAAAAAAGAAATTTCCACCGTAAGCGAAACGTAGAACGCAGCAAAACTTGATTCTGCATTTGCAAACGATGTACTCTTACAAGGTTTCATTCTTTCAAGCAATGCTCATTCAGATTCATTGATTGTGGGTAAGAATAATGATTTATTTGTTTAATACGATTTTCTAACGCTTCTTTCGATAAAAAATGTTCTTTTGAGCATTATCTTTCAGAAGGAAGAATTTCGAGTAATCACCCGCTTAGTATTGTTTCTTCAATCTTTATTTAATTGTGTTTAAGTCTTCTTTCTTTTAACACAATATTGATGGTAAATGAAATTTTAATAACAGTTTATTTGGTTTCGCAAAAATATTCAATAGAGCACACTTACTTATAGTGTACCCTGGAAGGTCAAGAGCAGCAACTGGCCTGGGTGCAAAGTAAATGACGGTCACCCAAGTTTTTAATTTTTTTGCAGTTTACAGTCATTTTATAGGCGGATTTGTATCATACTCTTGTGCCAAAGTATTGAAAATAACTTAAAAATAGGAACCATAACACACTAGTTTATTCAACAATGCCCTTATTACCTTCCTATGCCTCACTCAGAATCGTTGGCCCTGGCACTAAAGGTATCCGTGTTCCCTTTTTCATCGGCCTTGGATTTACCTACTCGAGAACTAAAATTCAGTTCTCTTCCCCCAAAACACCCGCATACTCAGAATGTGCGCATCAAAGCTAAGAAGAAATGCATAAATCAACGATTATTGAATATTCTTAAACTTTTCGTATTTGCATGTAACGCGGGGAAAGGCTGTTTGCCTAACCTCTTAGAAAAGATACAATATATGCTGCGGGTGCGAATTTCGATCTTGATTTTGAATTGGTGATAACTTTGCTCAAGAGGTGCATGAAGAGGGGAGGGAGTTTTCTTTATTCCAGGACAGGAGGTGATCATTATGCGTTTCGGTTATGCAAAACTCTATGAGCGCCACACTACAGAGAATTTATGACCTAATTTCTCATAATAGAACCTATTGCCCCAAGGTATCTTTAAATTCCGAGACATGAGATGGAGCGCTCATTCTACTAAGTTATCCACCTGAGTTCTGCTGTTAAATTCATTCCCTGAGATGAATTGTTAGCGCTGAGTTATTAAGCGAACTTCTTAATTTCATCATTCATCCTAAGATCTCGGATCCTTCCAATTTCTTTCCCAATCAAAATCCCAAAAACGTTTATCATTGAAGTCCGTGGGTGGTAATATTCAGTATCATTTCTAGCAAATGTTTGATAATACTATTTTCTCTCAAATTATTAATAATTCTATTTACTAAATTATAATCATCAATATACCCGATTATGAAAGATGCATTAAACCAAATCGATGTAGGAAAGGTATAAGTAAAGAATTGCACGAAAAATTGCGCGGCTAGGAATATTTCCGTACGTACGTGAAAAAAGTCTGACAGGACCGCGATTCGAACCCAGTTCTTCCGCCTTCCGGGCGAATGCTTCGACCGTTGAGCTATCTTACCAGAACATTTCTCCTTGCATCTCGCGCGGAAGACCTATGTTCGAGTCCAGGTCCGGTCGGACTTTTTTCATGTGTGTTTCTCCTCGGGAAATAATCGACATATAATTAAATACAAAACAGTTTCCTTTTAATTTTTAATATGAATTTCTTTAAACAACTCGTCAAAATAGATGTTTTATTTAAAAAATATAGACTCGGTGGTTGAAACTTCGGTTTCCTGACAACGTAACCAGCTGACAACCCGAAAGGATTTGTACATACTATCAGTCGGAAATGAGTTAAGTCTTTCTAAATTGGCAGTATTTAGGAGTAGCAAACGTTTTCCATATCTTCTTTCCCTCGTCATAAAGATGCATTTCATTAAATGTATAAGAACTTTATAATAGCCATGGCATTGATTGAAAATATTCCGCTAATAATTAAATCATAAAGAATACAGAAAGTGTTAATTAAAATGCTGATTCCATGTGAGTGTGCAATATTATTTACAAATTTTACGAAAATAATAGATAGAAACAAGATGTTTGTAGTAGGTGAAATTGTTTTCTCACTTTACCGGCGTAACTTTAAAACTTGGCTATTTACTAACTATTTTTGCCTATGGTATATAAATAGGAGAAAGGTCATAAGAAAGGTGTTTTGAGTTCCTCCGTGGAGAAACAATGGGTTACGAGAGAATTTTGCAATCGATATCATTACATACCTCCGAATTTTCCTAATGTAATCATACATTTCACGGCTATCAGTTGCTTTCCGGCGTTTTTACTTTGGATTGATCCTCCGAAATCTCATCCCTCTTCATCTCTTGTGAACGGGAATTCAAAGACTGGATGTAATTCATCCGAAATCTCCTCATGCTGTTACTGCTTCTAGGCATATTACTATACCTTATTTTCAATGCTCGTCTTTCTCAAATTTTTCATCCTAGAGCGTTTATTGATCAGTAACACTATTCTTAAATTAATATTTTATTCCATGAAAGTGGTGAAAGAATGTCGTTCATTCGTGGAATTTTACGAAAATAATTAGCATTGAATTGAACGAGAAAACTTTGTAGTGCTCCAAATCTGTGAATGGTAATGAACTAAAATATTTTGTGAATAATTCTGAATGATTAATCTTCTCTAGAGCCGATTTTAGAACGTGGGACTCAAGGGTTCCGCAGAATGCTATTTGGGAAAGCCTGAAAAGAGAGCATTGTTCTCTATTTCATTGTTCTCTCTCGTCCTCTTCCTTGTAGGCGATTTAGATGTTTCAGGTCTCTGTGGGAGCCTACATCGAATTGACCTCAGCTGTCGAAGGATTTTTAACAATACTACTACACGTTTCAGAAAATATTGTGCGGAAAAATATAAGCATTAAAAATATATATATATA
>KZ308349.1:1656537-1671808 GCA_000376725.2 Ladona fulva | reverse complement strand
AACTTTGTAAAAATCTTATGAATTAGGGGCAGCTTCGTAGTTATAGAGCAAGATCTCTTTAAATGCGAGGTACGGGGAAAAATTAAAAAACAGATTGACTCGAGTAATCACAAACACAATAGATATCCGCTCCATTGAAAAGCAAGGTTACTGTTATAAATTTACTGTTATAAATTAACCCACGAAATTCATTCGTTTCAAATCGTGGTTTGAATTTCGGAAAAAACCAACCGCGAGGCCCAATTGCCCATTTTATTTTACGAGAAGTCACTTAATCAACGACCCTAAACAAGTAATTTTCATAGGTAACGTACAGTCTACTATTATTTTTACTTCATAAAGAAGTTGTCTGATTTTCTGTGATCAATCCCAGTGGAGTGTTTGAATTTTGCATTTTCGTGGTCTTTATCTTCTTTTTTTCTACAAGAAAAAAATTATCTAGAAATTTATTTCGCAACAATATTTCTTTAAACGTTTATGTCAGGAAACTGAATTCATATGATTGATTCATCTATAAAATTCTCCAAAGCATTTTCTTTTTAAATATTATTACAAGTAAATAAAGTCGAATGCAAAGAGAGCTCCTATAAAATCATTTACATAGAGGACAATATGATGCGTGTGGAATCAAAAGTTTGACAGTTAAGCTGTATCTACTTGGAGACACTTTTGTATTTATATTTAGTGCGCGGTGTCACCGTGCGGACGTGTAGGTAGACTGATATGGCAATACCCGACGAAAGTGCCATCAGCATAGCTGCAACTTACGAGTGCAAAGCATTATTTGTGTCACGTAACTCTAACGAAACTTCAGCGACTGAAACTTTTTTGCAGGTATTGTGACATTTCTTAAAACCTTCGTGAAAGAAATGGTCTAATTGTTGTTTAGATCGTTATTAAATCGACTAATAATTGATTTTAACGTTCTGTTCTTTTTAATCGGGAGTAAATCGGAAAAGATATTTCTTGATAGACTGAGAAAAGGATTAGTAAATAAAACTTATCAAAATATAATTTACTCGGAATGGAAAAGGTGCACAGCTACCTTGGCTTCTTTCACAAGTTTGTTTTCATTCTATACAATTACAGGATTCTCTATTTCTCTATCGACACCTGTTATAATCATTTGTTTTATATATTACAGTATTTTTCTTCCGTTTTCTGAAAATTTTCCATCAGCTCTTAACCTAATTAACGGCATTGAGTTTTCTCCTAATGCTCACATATTTTAAGAGCTACCATTGCTCATGATCATAATGATCATTATCATAAGAGCATTATTTCTTTTGGAAAAGTTTGCCTTGCGGACATGAAGAGTATTAAACGTAATTAATAAGATTTTTCAATCTTGCAACGATATGAATTCTCATATAAGGTATTGAATTAGGCAAGTAATATAAGTTATATCCGATACCTCCGAAGAAGAAGGAATCGCGTGAGATTCGGGCCATTCGAGGATTAAGGAAATCCGATATCCTTAAAACACTTTATAATACTATACTGCTTATTAAGTATCAAACAAAATTGAATTCTAACTAGTGTTTATAATAACAATAACGATTTCAAATCATTCAAAACGTTCCTAGAGCAAATGGAATTCAGACGAAAAAAGTACACTCGCTCTCTTCGAGCTCCTCGCAACCAAGACCTTAAATAGATGCAGATGGATTCGAAACTACTTGCGAACACTCGGAGCGGACACGAGTGTACGATACTTACTGTAGGTTACTTATTGTAAATTTTATACCGTAGGGCAGTGTAGACACTAAATATGGATGAGTGTCGACACAAAAGTCTCCCCGTATAGACCCCTGGAGGAAAATAAAATGTACCAGTTGGATAGAATAACAAAGTTGGCGTATTACAGGAATTAAATGAAATTTGGAACTTACCAAAATAAGAGAACAGGAAGGTTACATTTCCCGAAGACTCCTTACCACACATCGAAAGGTGGCTTGCAGGGTATTTATGTAGATTTATGTAGTTGAACACGGCATAAGATATGATGATTATAATACACGCATACTCGATGGCAAATTGTTAAATTAAAAAAAAGTAAAATCGAGATAAAAATAAAGTAGTCAGACGTATTGCAGGATGTGACTCTTGCCACACATTACAGAGGGCATCGATGTAGACAGAAGAAAGGTTGAATTAACAAAGAGAAGCGTTCAGTAGTGTTTGCGATGATGATTTTCAATCTACTCTCATCCAATTGTTTAGAAAATATTCTTTCACGATCTGAATGCCTTAATTTGTTCTGCTATATTTAACTTCCAAGAAACAGTATTTAAAAGGACCACATTCAGTTTGTGTAGTTCTTAACTTTGCTGCAAAAGTGCTAATTTCATTAGTCGAGGTAGATTTTAAAACTGCAATAACAGGTACGAGATTATGTAAGTAGACTCTGAAGACGGCGAAGCAGGATAAAGACGTAATGGCAAATTATTCTCTGAAAATGGTAGTGCGCCTTAATTATTCCTCGCAATCGATTTCCTTTGCTGATATCCCTGCCCCTTCTTCTCCCCTCCCCCTATTGCCCAACTCCCTCTCCTTTCTGACATCTCTGCTTTCGGTCTCCTTTCCCACGTATGGCTTCTCCCGAAAGGCTTTCTTTTATCACTCATTCTCTTAAATTCCAGCCACAGGATTCCTTATTCGTGCTCCTTTTCTTGACTATAACTTGATATGTCATTCAATTTACGGATAATAATGGGTAATACGATATTTTGCGACTGTTTAATGGTTGCCCTTTGGAAATAATAGACAACGTGGAGGATGAGAACTTGACGAACTAAAACTCGTCCTCCCTAATCTGGAAAGCGGTGTCGTTTACAGCGTTCCTCACTATGTTGGAAAGTTTCCAATATCCAAATCATTTTATTTTGATACTCGTCCCGGAAAAGAGAAGCGTGTGAAAAAATCTTGATTGCAGTTCTGTTTACATCGAGTTGATAATGATTTATAGTTATTTCATGTTCAAAATAGGTTATAGTTTTTTTCATTAGAATTTGTCCAGTGTTACATTTAAACAAACTGCAAATTAAACTGTAACCGCAAGGGACGTTTAAGAAATGGCTAGAATCTTTAGCGCGCCTTACAGAGTTTAAAACTAAAAGTTTGGTTCAGTAATTTATTGCCAAGGGAGAAGGTAAGTTATTATTACTTCTAGCGCCCTGTTTTTACATTGGTTTTAAATTTGTTATGGTATTATGCACCCTTTCCTGAGTTTTGGGTAATTAATACTAAAATTTAAAAATAACTCCAAGTGATACTGTAGTTCAGCATTGCTTTAAGCAGTGGTGTAGCCAGAGGGGTTTGGTGTTAACCCCCACCAGGGGCAAAAATGGTTTTAAAAAATCGAGGTTATGGGAGGAATTGAAATTAATAATGAAAACATTTCTTACAAGAAAAGTCGCTTATGTGGTATGTGCATGTATTAGTGTTTAGTCTTACATTGGAGGAAAGAAGCTCTTGTGGTTCAGAGATGAATCAATATCACGCATAATCTGACCAAAACAAGATGTAGCGGTGCTGACATGAGATGTTCGAAAGAATGGGAAAAGTGGGGAAAGAAGCGAAAGGGAAGAAGAACTCAATAGAAGAAGATTGATAAAGGGAAGAGGGGAAGTGAGCGAGAAAGGAACCAAAACAACCATAAGTTACAGCAGGAAGTAACACCCTTTCTAATGTAAAACCCTGCAAAGGCATTTTGCATGCTCTTGCTGCAAGAGCAAAGGCAACATACATCAGTACACAGATTTCCCCGATAGACAGAGGAAAGAAAAAATGAAAAACCTCCAGGAAAACCTAGACCACAAAAGCTAAAGAGGGTGTGCTCAACCTGGGGGGTTGAGAGACATTCTTCCTTGAGGTCACTCATAGAACATCTGGTCCATGCTTAAAAAAACATATTAGTAGCATAAAATTACTGCAACTGAAACTAATCTACTAAATTCTGACATCATACGAAGTGATTTCTTAGTTCCCTTATTTTTGAAGCAGTCAGTTTTTTGAGACCACTTTACCATTGAGTAAATATCCTTAGACTCCAAACATAAATCTCAGTCTTGCGGTGAATTCAGGCATGAATCTTAAAATAGTGCTTGAGATCTGCGTCAAAACACTGAGCGATGTTTCAGAAATATATATGTAAGATTTCGGGTAAATTTGAGGAACTAGGAGTGGAGTTGACCAGGTCACCAGGAAGAAAATACCATAGAATAAATGTTCCAGGAGATGCACATGAGGAGTACTTTAGGAGAAATTTCTTTATCCCTTTCCTGATGGATGCACTTTCTTTGTGTAATTCAAATGTATATCCCAAAGCATACAAACTTTTTTAGATTATGGCCGATTTACAATTGACAACTGGCACATGCGAAAGATCTTTTTCATCTTTAAAACTTCTCAAAAACTAGATAATGAGCACCATCTCTGTGGAATGACTAAATGGGCTAGCCTTCATACATGAAAATATTCAATTCACCGCTGATGATATTCTGTCAGTCCTCGCTGATAAGCATCCATAAAAAATACTGAAGCTAGATATGTATACACGATTATATTTAACCTGATTTTTATTATATACTAGCTGAATTACCCGTTGATATCAACTGGGAAATGTAGAGTGGTAAATAATTGCGTACCACCATTGATCGGAAAAAAACGCTTCATACGTATAAGTAGGTGGCAAATACCAGGCAATTCTAGCATCCAAACAAAATTCATACATGATTAAGTAAACAACGCCACTTCAACTCAATATTCAGTATGTTAAATGAACACCTTCTTCAATTAATACAACATTCGTTAAAATGTTTGAAAATCTATTAGAAGATCACATCCAATTAAGGATGACCAGGACCATGCATACTGAAATATTTTCCTATAAAAATTGAATTGATAAACAAAATTATTATTAATTATATTAGAAACTTTAAAAGTCCCCATTTCGGAACAAAATCTCGTAAATAGAAAGCATTTCTATCGAACAATAACCCATCGAAAGGTGGCTTGCAGGGCATTTATGTAAACTCGTCAAAATAGATGTTTTATTTAAAAAATATAGACTCGGTGGTTGAAACTTCGGTTTCCTGACAACGTAACCAGCTGACAACCCGAAAGGATTTGNTAGAAACTTTAAAAGTCCCCATTTCGGAACAAAATCTCGTAAATAGAAAGCATTTCTATCGAACAATAACCCTATTATACAAAAAATTAAGAATACCCGACTTACGATTGGTCAGTCGGAACCGATCGTGATTGTAAGGCAGCAACTGACTGTAATTCCAACTTATGTCTAATCGCGAAAGCCAGTCGATTATTTGTTGAATTAGTTAGATGCATTTCCTTCGTGAATTATCGAAATTGATAAATAAACATATACAAGACGGGGATTATTATAGTACATACATATTTTGTAACATAAATTTTTTCGTCAATTCTTTTAAGCTTTTAAACATTTAGGTATTGAAAATTAATAGAATAACTTCTGTTTAAATAATGTCCGTTACTTAACCTCATGGCTTTATCATTTTCTTAGGGGAAAACTGCGTTTACTTGAGGAGGAAAAAGCTTCGAGTTTTTCTCACAATTTTGAACGGATTTAATTCTGTTTGTTTACCCGCGTTAGCACACGTCCGCAGGGGATCCTCGCCCGTCATTATTAACTTTTTTTTCATTTTCATCCTCAATTTAACTATAGTGATTTTTCCTTTAAAAAACTCAAATTTCCATTGTAATCTGTAATTTTTTGTTTTACAGTGTGTTTTGCACACTGAGTTTTACATATCCGTCATACTCCCGCTAGTAGTCAGCTGCGCGTGTCACAGCCGCAGTGGAGCTTAAATGAAAAGTGCTAAGGCGTGTTGACTGCAGACAAAAATACCTTGTACCTTATCACTGTATGAATATGTTGTTTGGAAATACCATTTTACCCGAAAATAATTAATGAAAGAATCCAACATTAAAACCGGTTCCCTGAATCCTTCATTCTGAATCTTGGATTGCAGCAGTGAAGTAAATCAATCTTCTTCTCCTTAAGCCTTTATTAAACTACCCATTGTCAAACCTCCATGTGAAAAATTGCAAGGAACTGTTTCCTATTCGCGTCTTAATATCGATGAAAATTGCATAATCGAATAAAAAATAGCAATAGCGTTAAATAAGACCCTCATTCATCGAAATAAAAATAAAATGAAAACAATATTGTTATTGGTTAAATCTATACAGTTACACACGCGACTGATGACTCACAGGGATTAAAAGTTAATATAAATCTATTGCTATTTACTCCTATTACTATTACTGGCTCTGAACCCCTATGGGACAATTCCTGCTTTAAGTATGTAATAAGTATCCTTGACAAATCAGAAGTATAACAGTGAGACATAACAGAAGCTATTAGCAAAACAAATGAGCTTATTACTTCGGAAAGTGTTGCAAATACGAGTAATATTCATGACATATTTCTCTTTAGCTGGAGTTAAAATAATGAATTAAACGAATTATAATTGTTTCCAGTGAACAAATTCAAGTCTTTCTTCTATGACGATGCATTCCTCAAACTATTTCATATTTTCATAATTATAAATTATTATTGATTGATCAATTATTCTCTAATTTTTATAATCCATAGAAAATTATAGGTAGCTTCTTACTATTATTTTAAAATTCATTTTTATTAAATGTAAAATATGTCAAAAGCTGGCACCAGACTTGTGTCTAACTGGGGCAGAAAATTAGTAAACAAATAAATTATAAATCCCATATCAAACGAGTGTTATCAAAGAGATGGAATTTCGTCCGGTGGATTACACGATAAATTCGTTCCGATAATTCGAACACATTCTGCTGGGAAAATAAACAAGCGCATGTATCTTTGAACACATCTCGAATTGCTAGGATCAGATTAATTTGCGCGTTCACCATCGCGCGTTGATTGACAAACAGGTTAATACGAGTAGTGCCGATATTGGGAATTCATAGACATATTGGGGATAAATAGAAAAGTAAATTTATGAGAACCGCAAATCAATCGCCAGTTACAATCTCTCCAACAAAGAACATAAATTAATTACTAAATGATAGTGTTGTGGGATCAATCTTCTTCTAAAGTCACTCATAGAACATCTGGTCCATGCTTAAAAAAGCTAGATAGATAGATATAACATATTTATATTATTTGAATGAGAAAGATTCTTATTCGAAAAAGGAGAGTAGTCGAATCAGAAACCATATTGAAGGGGGTGTGGGTACTTCTTTTTGAAGATACATACTCTGGATATAAACTGAGGAAGACGTGCGTGTAATAACAAAATATTTCCTACAAAGAAATTCTCAATTTAGTAAGAATATATTAAATATACTCGCGCATTTATTACCCGAAAGCCCTTTTAAACGATAATTTTTTAGAAACTTTTTGTGCAGAATGAAATCAGCATTCGACGCACCCATTATTTCAAATTAATTCTAATTCTTCAAGAGTTTAATTTATCTAAAGCGACAATTCATTTAATGGAAGAATATAAGAATAATTTGTACTTTTACCACAAATTTTATTTTCACAAAACAGTTACACGACCGGTTTCGAACGATTAATCGTCATCTTCTGGTGACAATACTCTAAAGATCAAACATTTAAATACTAGCTAGCTAAAGGGGGAAAGGAAGGGGGAAAAAAGGGAAGGAGTTTAGGGGAAGATGCATAAAAAGTGGGGAAAAAAGGGTTGGAGTAAGAACTAAGAAGATAAAGAGAAAGGCGTCGTTATTGTGAGAAAGAACAGAGTTGATCAGCGGGGAGTGAGAAGGAAAAAGATGCTCGTTAACTAGGGAATATTTGGGAGAATAGGTGTGTCTGCGAATTTCTAGTTGTTCTAAGAAATTGAGTCGGTGGCCTTTGGTGGCGATATGGAGAATATCTGGGACAAAATCTGAAAGTTGATTGTTCTCTAGGAGGTGTTTTGAGAAGTGGGAGACAGAAGAGTTATTTCTAAAGCATCTAAAATGTTCCCTGGTTCTAGTGGAAAAGCTGCGGGAGGTCTGACCGACGTACGAGCTCGTAAGCTGCATTGCAGTCCTAGCATTTTAATCTGTAAATTCCTGCTTTTTCTAAGGGGTTGTGCTTATCTTTTCCGTTACTCAGAATTTTGCCTAAGTTGAGAGGAGTTTTAAAAGAAGCCTTTAATTTATCTTTGGGGAAAAGATGTGACAATTGGAGGGATAAAGAATTAATAATAGTTAGTTAAAACCATTTATAACTTAAGGAATCTTTAGTAGGGGAAACAAATTTGGTGAAGGGCAGTGGTTCTAAGTTTACGGGCCAGAAGTTTATCAATGATATGGATAGGATATCCGTTTCTTGAAGCAATGCATTTAATTATGCCTAATTCTCTTTGACAATCAAACGGTGAAAGGGGAATAGTAACCAGTCTATTGATGAGGGAATGGAAAACAGCTAGTTTGTGTGAAAAGTGATGATTTGAAGGAAAAGGTATTACATGGTCAGTATATGAAGGCTTACGGAAAATAGTAAATTGAAGCTTGTCTTTTACACGAGAAATGGTAAGATCAAGAAAGTTTAGGGTGTGGTTAGTTTCTAATTCTTGGGTGAAATGGATGGAAGGATGGAGGGAGTTAAGGAATTTTAGGAAGTTATCTAGCTGTCTAATAGTACCATTCCAAATACAGAAAACATCGTCAACATACCTGTACCAAAATTTAACATTTTTCAATAAATCTATTGATGAATTAAACAATTTGCATTCTAGGTGGTTCATAAATATGTCAGCTAAAATGGGAGATAAAGGAGATCCCATAAAAAGGCCTTCTTTTTGCTGGTAGAATTCACTATTGAACATAATAAAGTTCTGCTGAGTACATAAATTGACCAGAGAAGAAATATCTGCACTTAAAATAGGATAAATTTTTTCTTTGAGCAATAAATTTTCTAAAATAAAAATGGTTTCACTAACAGTAACACTAGTGAACAAATTAGATACATCGAACGAAACTAACTTGACATTTTGAGGAAGTGGGAAATTATTCAGTTTTTCACACAAGTCCACAGTATTCTTTATTGTGTAGTTTGGACGTAGCACTAACAAATTCTGTATGATATTGTTCATTTTGTGGGCTAATTTTTGGCAAGGGGAGGAGACACTAGAAACCACAGGACGTATCGGCGTGTTTTCCTTGTGGATTTTGGGAAGCCCTAAAATCTCGGGGGAAGCGGATTAGAATTTACGAAACGGAAAACTTCATTCTTCGGAATCACCAGAGAGTTAGCTAGGACACTTTTCACACGGTTTTGAAAGATTGGGGTGGGGTCACTAGGGAGTGTCTGTATTGAAGTATTAGCAATAAAATTCATGCACTTAGATATGTATTCACTCCGGTCCATTATCACCATGCAGTTTCCTTTATCGGTCTTTGAAATTATAAGGTTGTGTGTGTTGACTGCTTCCTTGATGCTCCTCAATAACTTCTGATCTCTTGGGAAACGGTGGGGGAGAGGGGATGCTTCCTTGATATGTGCAGAAATCAGTCTAGCACAATCATATTTAATGGAGACATGTTCACGGTGGAGGGCTGAATCACAGTTCTGTGAAGTTTAATTCATTTAATGTATGCAAGAGAGATAACTTATAGAAAAAATAAAGAAACACTGATATATCTTTGAGTTAAGATAAAAACTTAACATGAATTTCTGAAAGAATTTTATACTCTGAATTCGGTAAATATGCTGAAATTAAGCAGTAATGATGAAAAGAATAAGATAACACTTATACTCGTTACCACAGGATATTTAATAAAACGACCTAGGTATCGACGCGTCGCGTCATCGTCAGGACGCATGATGGTTTTAGTTCATAACCCTTTAATTCAGAGATTGCGTGGTATGCTTCTTTACGAGCCCCACCTTACATTTCGGATAAATAATACATAAAAATTATCTAATAAGGGAAGACAATAAAATTTACGCTGCCAAAAATAATAAATCAATTCATCTGAAATAGTAATTACAATAACGGACGGTGCAATTCAATATAATAATTACAATTAAACGCATGGAAAAATAATATCTGATTAGAATATGTCCTTTTACATATTATTAGGAATTAAGGGCGTCGGATAAAATTTAAACTAGCCGTCTTTCGCATATTTAGTTTCGTAATTAGTTCGAAGAAATGTCGCTGTCGAGTTTTCCAAACAGGAAGGGCGATGGTTCGAAGGACTTACTGTAGCGCCGAAGCTCTTTCGATTTGTTTGGTGAATGCGCTGGACACGTAGCTCGAATTACGCAATTATGGAAATTGTGTGAAACTTACGTACTTGGAGAGTGCCTGGATTAGAAGATAAGGGATTGAATAAAAAGAAATAGAAAAGTACAAGAAGATTTTCATAGCACTTCTTATTGCTGAGTACCACTACAACGAAAGGGATCGATTTTTATTTATGTTTTCTACCTTTTTTCTCCTTTATCGTTTGCATGCTCCTAATGGAGAATGTATGCAAGCGTAGCAACATTTTTCAAGCATCTAGTGGCGAAAACAGAAATTTTTCATCGATATGCAGATGTTATTGCCAACGGCCTGCAAACGGATATTCAGGTCTTTTATCGACTGCCCTTAAGGGCAGGATTTACAGAATTTTAACTCAATCCTTTATTTTATAATCCAGGCACTTTCCAAGTACATACGTAAGTTTCACATAATTTCCATAATTGTGTAATTTGAGCAACATGTCCAGCGCATTCCGCAGCAAACAGATCGTAAGAGCTTCGGCGCTGCAGTAAGTCGTTCGAACCATCGCCCTTCCTGTTTGGAAAACTCGACAGCGGCATTTCTTCAAACTACTCGTATGTATGGAAAGCACGAAAAACGGCTAGTTTAAATTGTATCCGACGCCCTTAAGTGAGAAGAAAGTTTAAGAAAATGCCATTTAAATTAGCAGTTTTTTAACAAGTAAATGCTCTGTTTGTATTTACAACTCCTTCCGCTACCTCAACTACGTTCTTATCCCCCGACGCGCCCTGCAAACCACCTTTCGTTATGTGGCAGAGGTTCTATGCACTGTTCAATCTATTATCCTCCCTATTGCCGCCAGGCATCATTCGTGGAATTATTGAATTTTCGAATCGACTTCTCCCTCAGACTTTTCCTAAATTTTGTTCGCGATGCATAATCGGGCAATTGAGCAAATGGGATTCTTAATATCTACCATTTCTTCCGAGGATGAATCCTCTCTATCTATATGGAACGAGATTTATGAGTTTTAATTTTATCTCTTGCTACGACATTCCATCTTCTATAGAAATTTGTCTTATTTAAGCTTATAGATTCATCGTAGAATATCTTAATAAATCTGGATCTGGAATTTTTCTAAATTTTCAAATCCGTTGTTTGCAAGTAAAGCCGACTTCAGACAGTAGACAAGTGAGATAGTCGCCTCAGGGCGCGTCAACCAAAGAGGTATCTATAATTGAGCAGCAGAAAGTTATACGAACGTGTCAAAATAAAAAAAACGTGATAATGCAGATGTTAATGATCATTGAACAAAGACCAGATGCTGCATAAAGATCTAATTAATTACGTACTTATGTTGGTTCGTAGATTTCCGCGGGTTTTTTCAGTTAATCTTTTCATGGTGCATGGATTCCAGTTAATCTCTTCATGATGCTTTCGAGTTCCCACCGCGATAATAACTTGTAGTAACGAGTAAGCAGGTATTAAGATATCCATTAATGATTTTGAATTTGAGATTATCAAAATAACGAATCAACGATTGTGATGCCGTAGAACTGCCGACGCAGTTGTGCTGACCGTACATAAAAAGTTATTAAAAAAGATATATTTATGAATCTCTATTTTTTACTGAAAATCGATTTGAAAATTTAACTAAGTATACCATATCATTATTATTAGACCCTTTAATGGCGAGGTTAGGCCCGAGTGGGCCTCTCTTTCACCTAACCTCTAATACGATATTATTCTATATTGGTATTTAATATTTCAAAAATCAATTTACAACAAACCTAAAATTCTCAAAAAAAAACAAAAAAAAAGTTTTTGTTTGTAGGAAAAAATCTCCACAACTGAAAGTGGTAGAGAAAAAACTCACGTTACTGGAAAACACCCACACAAGGAGGGGGTGAGAAAAAACCGCGAAAACACAGCAAGAAATAGAAGTTAAAATTTAGAAACAAAAAATGCATAAAAAGCAAATATATATCATTATAAAAGTTAAAAATGAAAATAGATGCCCATGTGGTTTGCCAAGTATCACCCAAGTATCTGTCCCATCGGTGATGGTCGGTGTCATTAATTGATATCAGTCAGAAATTAAGTTGGTGAGAAAGAGTAGATGGCATTGACCAAATGAACACTACTATGTGACATATTCACTAAAAGTGTTTGACTGATAAGTAGCATGAAATCAAAATCGACTCGATGATGAGTTATATGTGAGATCAATATGTGCACAGAGAAAATAACGTCCAAGTATTAATTAGCTTGTTTTCGATAGTTCGTGGCTAAGGAGTACATCAATTACAACTATTACAGCTTAAGTAGCTCGAGCAACATCAAGGCGATGAGAGAATCCGAACCAAACGCGTCGGAGTGTGTAACAGGCCAGGAGTTGATCACCGGCGTAATTCGATTTTTTTAGTTCAACCGCCGTAGGTGGTGGTGGAACGTAAAATTCATCTTTGGTAAACCCCCAGGGGAAAAATAAGAGGGAGTGGTGAGCAGAGGTATTGGGGAGCAAGCGCTGAGAGAGATTTGGGCTTCCTCCCAACCAATTCATCTCTAAATCATTTTCATTCAAAAATGCTCAAACCCCCAGGTGCCAATGCGATGTATCCAATCCAGTTTCATTAGGAATACTTCAAGACCTCTCTCAAATTTTTTAGGGGTCCATTCCTTTCGGATACACGAGGGCTGCAAAATTCGCTTTGAAATCGATACTTTTTTAATGAGCCCTTAAAATAAAAATTGTATAGCATCTGTTATGTTATCTCTTTTTGATCCCACAAATCTACACTTATGGACCTTTCCTTATAGACCATTCAAATATATAAGGATTGAAAGCTGAGCAGATTTAATACTCGCAACAGTGCCGGGTTCGACTCCAGAATATACGAACAACATTGGGAATGGTTTACATGAGATATGAATGTACAGTTCGTTTAATTATCTTGCAGGTCTCATTCCTTTTACAAATTTAAATTAAACTTAACGGCCCAGCGAAATAAAGAAAAATACCTAAGAAGGGAAACTGAATAAAAGTCTTACTTTGCAATGAGATATTGGTTTCAAGTAAAAATTACTAAAATATAACGAACGATATTATCAATGCATTTGGCTAAATTAAACGAACAGTTCATAAAAATGTTCTTTTTAATCATCGCGCACCGTTAAAGAACTAGATATTGTTGAATCCGATCTTATTCTTTTCAATCCCCAAAGAAAAGAGTGGTATTTTTTGTCTCAATAGAATAAATCCTAAAAAGTTAGTCTTTCTGGAGAGGAGACTATTTCCTGTGATTTAAAAATTTTCAATTACGTTGACAAATCATTGAGTCAAACATAGGGCCATATAGGAGTGTTTCTTACCCGAACCTACCCGAATTTTCCTACGGACAATGGGATGCTCTTTATTCACGATTAAAGAGGCGAGAAAACATTAACGTGTATATCCGTACAGGAAAAGAAAAGTAACTCTTATGAAGTACGGATTACACCTGTCGGAATGGATAACCTATAGCGGTTGTTAATACTAAGAAGATGATAGCCTATTTATTTACTAATTCTAATTTTAAAAATAGAACAATGAAATTTTAGTAGTATTGCTAAAACTGTTTCGACAGCTTAGGTCATTTAGCACAAATGGGCTCCCACCGGGAATCGAACCTGGGACCGCTTTAATCAAAGACGAACGCATAATCCACTTGGCTCTCCAGGACCCCCAACGAAAATACTTCGTTTCTGTTCTTTCATTACTATGGTTGACGAGATAGTCCTTCGTATATTTTATGTATCAGCATTTTTATTCCAAATATATCCAGTATCAATTAAACTATCTATTGGCTTACATCTTATTAATAAAATACATAAGGAGTACATTCGAGTCTCCAGATAGCCATGTGAGTAAATACATTCGACTTCAATGAAAGTTGGCTCCCATATAGCCAAGTGGACAACGCGTTCGACTTTGGTGAAAGCGATCCCGGGTTCGATTCCCGGTGGGGGCTCACGTGCAAAATGACCTAAGCTGTCGATACACTTTTAACAATACTACCACTACTTCAATGAAAGCTGTTCCAGGTTCGATTCCTGATGGGGGCTCACGTGCGAAATTACCTTAGCTGTCGAAGCACTTTTAAAATACAACTACTAAGAAAGACATTACATTACTAGGGACTCCAAATAGTGAACTTCTCTCTTAGAACTAGATGACTTTAAAACTTAGATTTATATTTAAATCGAGTTAAATTATGCTCTGTCATACCTTATGTGGGTGATTTTTTCAAGATGAAAATTCAGAAATTAGGACAGCGACAATAAGGGCCTAAAAGTTCGTCTAAAACAAAAGCACCAAACCCGTGCCCTTATGCTGCTCTTTTATCAATTCAGTGCACCCATAGCTTCTGGAAAATTGTCTCTTTCTCTTTACCTTTATACACTTTTTCCACTTCCGCTAGGCATCCGGCATTTGAGGACATGATCATTGAAGTTCATCAGCAAATATATGCAATTCTACGCTTATATAAGTAACTATAGTTATTAAATGAATAAACAGCTAAAGTCTGCAACCGTCGTTTGAGTAAACAAAAATATGGTGCCCGTAAGATAGGACATGCTTCATGTTATTATTGTTATTATTATTTTACTCTTAGGGCGAGGTCAAGCCAAAATGTCCTATTTTCCACCTAACTTCTGGAGATATAATGTGGATATATATAATGGAGATGGAGGTAATAATATTATACTAATAATCAAAAACAATGGACCAAAATTTACTTAAATCTAGTAAAATAAATCAGTACATCCGAGCAATCCGGCAAACATAGATAAAAGAAAATTGGTCCAAACAATAGGTTCAAATTAATAGTCGGTCTAGTTGAAAATTAAATGAAAAATAATATATACAAACCTGATATAGTTAAAAAAATAAAGATTTAGGTTGTGCGGATAAACTCATTAACTGAAGGTTTATGGAAAAAAAATAAACCATCTATAGTTGAGTCTGCCTAAAGTAAAGCAAC
>KZ308349.1:1541656-1639463 GCA_000376725.2 Ladona fulva | reverse complement strand
TACAAAACAAATTTCTTATTAAATATATTATATATGATACCAACCATAATTTCAAAACAATAACCACTGACCGCACCCATAGGAAAAAGGTCGATCCGGATTATAAGGGATAACTACCTGCTAGGACTTGCCTGAGCCTCCAGTACTCCTTTTACAAAGCAAACATCCTAAATGATTTTTTCCGCAGTGTATTTACTTCCAATAACACAAAAGGTACCCTACCGGAAGTTGATTTGTCTGATGCCATGTCGTTAAACTATTTCGGCGGATTAAACCTAATAAAGCTCCTGGTCCTGAAGACATAGCAGCTAGGGTATTCAAAGAAGTAGCAGAAAGCGTAGCCCCCTTTCTGAAAGTAATATTTGAAAAGTCTATTAACGAAGGAAAAGTTCTGAAAGATTGGAAAATTGCGAATGTTACTCCAATATTTAAAAGCGGCTTAAAGGAGGATCCAGCGAATTATATGACTATATCTTTGACATCAATGAGCGGCAAAATAATGAAACATATAATAGTTAGTTTACTAGTACTGAGTACTAGGCTAACTGTACTGTAGGTTTATAGTACTGGGCTTTCTCGACACGTCCAAATTCATAGTGAGTAACCAACACGGTTTTCGTAAGACACGATCCTGCAAGTCTCAGCTAGCGTTGCTAGTTCACGACATCTTGAAATCTGCAGAAAATAAAAGGCAAGTTTTTTAGATTTTCGAAAAGCGTTTGATAAGGTTAAACATAATAAATTATTATACCAATTAAAAGTTGCGGTGTCAATGGAGAAGTAATAAACTGGATTAAGGACTTTCTCTCCGACAGAGAACAACGAGTAGTACTAGATGGTGTAAGTTCCAACTCGATTAAAATTACCTCGGGCGTACCACAAGGAAGTGTAATCGAAGCGTTACTATTTTTAGTGTACAGCAACGACTTTAGCAATAACATTAATAGTAAAGTTAGGATATTTGCGGACGACGCGGTAATTTATAGGGAAATAGCTCAGAGGATATATTAACCCTATCGTGTGATTTAGATAAAATTATGAAATGGTGCGATGATTGATAATTAGAGCTCAATATAGATAAGTGTTCAGTAATCAACTTCTTCCAAAGGAAAAATAATGCCAATGATTATTCTTACAGGCTCCGAGGGAAAACTTTATCAACAGTAAAAACGGTGAAATACCTTGGAGTAACCCTCACCAATAACTTCACCTGGGGTACCCACATCCGTAATATATGTGGTCGAGCGCTTAAGAAACTCGAATTCGTTAAGCGAATTGTCGGTAGAAGCGAAGAAAAAGTCCGTGAGCGATGTTACGTTGCGTTGGTCAGGCCTCACCTGGAATATGCGTGTAGTTAATGGGACCCTGCAGAAAAATGTTTTATTCGGGAATAAGAAAAAATACAGCTAAAGGCGATAAGTTTTGTAAAACATTGTTACGACAAGTCAGTGAGTGTTACGCAAATGCTTCAAGACGCGGAATGGGAATCTTTAGAAGATAGAAGGATTAAACAAAGGATAAATCCATTTAATAAATTTAGAGAAAGCACGTTCACAGATGATGTAGCTGACACAATGCGTCCCCCATGTTATATAGGCCGTTCTAATACTGCGAGGAAGATCAGAGAAATAGATGCTAGAACAAGTCGTTTCAAAAATTCATTTTTTCCTCGAACGATACACGAAACCATTCGATTAGTGAAGTAGAGTCATGGTGCTTGCACCCCCTGCCACACGCCGAAAGGCGGCTTGCAGGGTACTAATGTAGAGGTAGATGTAGAGATTTATACTTTTACCTCATCCTCTGCCTGTGCTATTCAATATATCTATGTTCCACTGTGTCATTATATGAACAGACTAAGTACTAGAACGTATAACGGGTATTTAATTTCTATTCCGAATTACAGCGTTAAAAAGAATATAATATTTGTTAAACCTCTATGAGACGTAAAATCTCCTCTAAAAATAAAAGTAGATAAATATACCTAATCATTCGGTTCTGAAACTCTTCCTCGACCTCCATTCCTTATGAGTTTTTCGTTACAATTTATCGAATGCATCGTTCCTCAAATTGCCTTAATCGTACAACATCTTGTCTCAAAGAAGCCCGCTATTATTTTCTTCTCCGGGAATATACCTATCTTTCCTGGAGATTATTATGTTTGCTCTCCTGATTTATAGAAACTCTTCTTCTGCTTTGCCGATATTGAGTTTCTCTGAATTAAAGTAATGGTGGTGATCTCCTAAGGTTATTACTCCGGAATGTGATATAGATAATCTTTTCATTATTTCCACGTTGCCGCTTTGATTGCTTTTCTAAGAAGAAGCAGCCCGAGATCTAATTTCCCCGACCGCATAATTTGGTTATTTACGCTAACTTATGTACACCGTCAAATGAAATTGCTTCTTAAATTAATTCTAATTTCCACGACCTCATTATTTGGTTATTTACGCTAACTTATGTACACCGTCAAATGAAATTGCTTCTTAAATTAAGGCCAAGCTCCACCCAGCGTGGTTAGTAACGGATTCAAAGAAGGAAATAATAAATATAACTTTTCCACAAATATTAAGTAAAAGTTATATTTATTAATTCTTTTATGATGGAATTCCACCAAATCTCGCTAGAGAAGGTTAGTTGGATTCAAAGAAATCGAGGGGGATATTTCATTAATCTTTCAGGGAGCAACAAAGAAATATTCTGTCATGAAAAAGTGAAATAAAAACCATGGGAATGTAAGATTAAAAAGTGACCGCTTAACGGCGTATGAATTCGATTGTATACACCGTTCATTCAGGTGCCACAGTGACTCAGCCCAACCCTGCTCATCATTCTCCTTGCTCGGCTTAAGAAGTTTATCTTTATTCACAACTGAAAGCGCCTCTTTCCTTCTTTTCATGATATTTCGGCTATAAATGAAAGAGGGCTGTAGGACGGCGGAGTGACTTATGTGAAGGTAGTAAGTTTAATCAGAGCGAATGGAGGAAAACACAATAACGGGGGCTGTTTATGATGAATTTTGGATGTGGAAGAGGATGGCCGAAGAAATGTTGTATGAATGAAGTGGATGAGATCCAGAGTAGAAAGGACATGCGTTTCCACTTAATAAAAGATAAGGATGTTGGAAAGAAAATAGCATTGAACGGAAAAGCAGTGCGGCTGAATCCCCAGGATAAATTATGAAAAATATTTTTTGAAAAAGCATGTGGATGAGTGAAATGCAAAAAAAATGCCCGTATCTGACCATTCGATGCGTCGATAAGTTTACAATCGCCATGTACTAAGAGGTTTTGAAACATCTTTTCACACACGAAGGCTGTAGATATGCAAAACTTTATGCTGAGCACTGATGGCATAAAATCTATATTGCAACGGCTAATACAATTTAAGCAGCTATTAAGAGTTGATTTTAACAACGACAACAGGAAATTTTCAGAGCCTTATATACTGCAACTGATAAGAGGTCCAATACATTACATCACTTTTTCTCAACCTTTTCACCACCGCGGAAATCTGTTTACCCGTAGTATCTTTCTAGACTAGGAATAGTAAAGAGGTTCCATGGTAGAGAAATATGCCTCGGGAAAGGAAGAAAAGAACAGTGGAAAGACCGACGTTAGTTTAAGACTACTACAAGAGCATTGTTTACAAGCGTCATACTACGATAAATATATACAAAACTGAAAGAGGTTAACACTTATTGTATTTTATGGAGATAATTAGAAGTATACTCGATATGATGTAAATCGTTTGTAATTTTCATAAAACAACTACGGAAATTTAATAAGGAAAAATTTTCTTATGATTTTCGCTACTCGACTGACTGAAGTGAAACTGAAACTCTTGCATGATCCTTTAAAAAATAGAGTTTCCCAAAATAGATGTATTATTTGCTTCGAGAAAGGACTTAAAAAAAGAAAATAATACCAAAGTTGAGTAACTCTGACCCTCACGATATATTTTAAAATAGGTCATATGAAAGATTAATACTAAGAATATTTTTATTTTTTAACATTTGGAGCATTAATATTCTACGATATATATGTACTGCTTTAAATACAGTTTTGATAGTATTTTCTTTTAATGTATATTTTTCCGGATAAAATTTTCATCATTGTCTAAAATTAAAAGAAACCTTATAGAACACCATAATCGAGAATATTTCACATCAGACAAACAATTCAATGCTTCTTACAAAGGTAAAACGATGGTGAAATAATTCATTATCTTCAACTAATAACTGACCTTTGATATAGAAAGTGACTTGGCCCACTGTCAATGTCATCATGAACTGAATTCTGTTTAAAGTCACGACGACCAATTAATATAATCTAATATCTCAAATTACTCAACTTTGCAAAGATTGCTTCAGATTACGATCCGATAAAAGAATTCAATGCGAAATATATTATGAATTTTATTCTTTTAGTTCATCGACTGTGAGCGATTAAGTTACGATACATAAATTTAAGCAACGTTGGACGATAGCCAACCAAATTTTTTTAAACTTTCAGGTGGGGGAGGGTAAGTGTCTGTTTCGCCCATTTCCATTCCCGGAACTGCTGTGGCCTCGGTGGAGTCCCTTCGGATCCAAAGGGGAGAAGCAGAAGGAGACCAAAGAGGCCGGGATGGCCGCCGCCAAGAGAGCCCACCTTCTGCACATGATGGCGCTTCCCTTCATTCCCATTGCCGCGCTCATTGTGCAGAACTGCTGCGCCATGGCCGCCGCACTCAATTCCCATATCCAGGCTAGGAACATGGAGTATCAGGTCACTCTTCACCTCATTTCCATGAAAACCACTAAATCAGCCATGGTTTCCCAACTAGTGCGCATCCTACCAATGTCAGGCTCCACAATAATATGAGGAACGAAAAGAAACGAGACTTGGCTGGAAAAAAATTAATAGAATAGTTTGTCAGAATCCGCATTAGAAAACTTCGCATGGGCACTCTTAAATAATTTCTGCACACGACTTCGTACTTCTCTCACTCATATTTTTCTTTTACTTTGGGTATTCAACGGTTACTTTGTCGCAACTGGCCACAGCTCTCCATTCTTTCTATTCTTAGCTCTTTCTATTCATTGCTCAAACGTGCTCCATCTGATATATTCTATTATCTATTCTAAACATTATCATCTCGGTGTACCATTTTTGTTCTTACCCTCCACTGGACCATCTGTTATTGCCAACTGATTTGTGTACATTTAAATTACGCAGGAGGTTAATTTAGAAAAAAAATTTCAATTGAAAAAATTTTACTGGGTTTTAACGAAATCGCGTCTTGCAACATCGAGCTATGTGAAGGTCTGCTATATACTTTTATCGAATGATTGAGTTTAGGAATGTAATATCATTATAGAAAAGAAGGCAGCAACAATTAGCATTTCAATGCTTTAGATGAAAAAGTAATGATGGTTAAAGTAAAATATTAATGAATGAAGATTTTCGAAGAAAATGGAAATTGAGTAAAAAACATCCTGATTTTGTTTGTTAGCAGTGTTTTCAATTCGAAATTGCGAGTAATTTTATAAAATACTGGAGCAGTTCCTGAAATTTTTAGATTGTAAGAAGCCGGTCCCCTTGGCAACTACTGATTTACTGGGTAAATCAGTAATTTCAATTTTTTTCCGTATTTGCAGCTATTACCATATGTAGGTTTACGTAGGTTTACGCTTTTCCCTTCTTAGTGGGTGTTTATTCCCGATTATTCCTACAGCAAATAATCTTATTAAGAATATCTTCTGTATTATATATCCACATTTTTCTTCTCGTTTTTCATTTCGATTAATTTTTTATTAATTTCTAATTGGGATATTATGATGGTTTATATAGATTTTGCAGTCAATTTTTAATAAATGTATATCTTCAATTTTCTTTCAGCCTCTTGATGACCGAGGTGACGCCGAACTATTTTATTTATTTATTGGGTAAATTAAGGCAAATATTATGCATCTGTCATGTGTTTATCTTGTTTCTTTACGTTATATCTTATGTCCTTTATCTTTATTCTCTTCTCCGTTTTAAAGTTCTTGACAAAATATATTCCTTATATTTATATAACAAAAAAGAGAACAATAATTTTAAGGAAACAATTTTTACTTCAGCGCAAAATTAGTTTCGTAAATATTTGGGGAATATTCTCGGGGGAATTTACACCACGTGATTTTTTGAAGCGTTTTGAAGGAAAATCTGCCTTCGCATCTGATCCACGCTCCGGTGGCCCGTTTCCGAATGAAGTCTGTTTTTCCAAGTATTACGAACCAATACTCTGCCTAATAGTGATTTATGTAAAATATGAGCTCAAGTAAAATTCAGTTCTCCCATTCGCTTCAAAACTATAGCATTTTAAAGACAAAATATTTCTTTTCCCACATCTTAGAATACGGCTTCTATTCTGAGCTTTTTAATGCTTGTATATCTATGGCTTATCTTCCTTGCATATTTCCCCCTGGAAGACCATCAATTCGAGGAAAAGTCAGACCACCTTTATCGTTGATCTGGCAACCGTCACATCATTGCGAACCCAAAGGAAAATTTCGAAAAATTTGATTTTTACGACACAGCTTCGGGATTCACGGATATGAGTATCTAGTAAAAGAAACGTAGAAAGAGCTAAGAAAAATCGGAAGAGATTAATCTTTGTGAGCGAAGATTTTCCAATGACAATTTTCATTCAGCGCAATTTGATTGAACCATTAATTTCCTTCAAATAGTACTATAGTAAATACGATCAACTTAATAACTCTATATTCTTATCTATCTACGTCTCAAACTTAATTATTTGAAATCCTTGAGACAAGTAACCTTAAGCAAAAGTCACCTTAAACGAAGTCACTGAGGTGTGCAAAAGAGGGCCCACAAATAGATATCCATCTTTTGAGTGAAATGTGAAATCGAATAAAATTGAGAGTAGTTAATTAAGATACTGCAGTCGAAATAAAGAGGTTTCGAAATCCAATTTCGTAATTCAAATAAACCACTTCCTTATCTTTGGCAGGCATTTCCGATTTCAGCTCACGATGTGAGTCGGCAGGGGGTGCGTGGCTCAAAGCCCAGTGTTATTTCGTCCCCGACGAAACAAAGAAAACTTCTCTTCAACATGGGAACGTCACCCAGTCGCTACGATACGGCAAAGCATTTTCGTCACAGTTTTGATTTTAACGTCAACACACTCAAATGCTCGTTTTTCTTTACAACTTATGGCGGAGACAGTAGGAGGCTTTGATTATCACTATCAGTGATTAATCAATGGGGGCGCTGGCATTTATTGTTAAAACTCATCCTCTAGAATTACCTCAACGGCAGATAATAATAAAAGTTATGCTTGAGGTTTACTTGTATGTACTAGAGATATGTAAGAAAGGGAAATAAAATTTCACGTGAAATCTATTCACTCGAGTTTCCGAATCCTCTCATCATTTGCGTTCCTTTTCCCAAAAACTTTAAAGATCATTTCATTAAAGGAGAAAAATTGGTGAAATAACTGCCGGCAGAACGTAACCATCCAACTATTATCTAATACTCCCGACTACTTTTGCATTTGCATACTTGAATTACCTTTGAATCGAGTGAAACTTGCGTCAATGTATGAAGCCTTTCTAAATTATTTGTTCATTCCCGCAGGTTAGAATCACAGTGGAAGGGAGTAAACTCCTCACTGCTTTGCAGGCGGAAAGGGGAGAAGTAGCCCTGTATCTTGCCACCCGTGCTAACAGGTAATTAATTCCCCTTCACTTGCTCCTTTTATTACAGATACATGCCACTCATTCATTTACAGCATTCTTGTCTCAGCGATAGGTATTTCTGAAATTAAAAATCAATACCTTGTGTTGAGTTTTCGGCAGAAATCATACACAAAGGCATCATGAAAATTATATAAAATTCAACCTCAACCTACAAATTCAACCTTTATCTACCTTTTAGGATTTCTTAAACTTTATACCGTGTATTTTATCGTCTTGTCTCATTTATTGATAATATCTATGTTTCGCGCGTTCGTGAAGTAAGAGTAATAAACACCAAACTCGGAGTTTATTGATCAATTCTTTACGGAACTAGATTTTTTAATCTTACGCAAGAAATATTACCATGAGTGAATGTTTTTCTATCTTTTCTACCTTTTTTTCAGATGTTATTGGTGTAATAGAAACACTACCTATTATTATTTCCTTTTTTTATCACTATCGAATTTGTTTCTTTCATTTCTTCATCTATTATTTTTTCGACAAGAATCGAAGAATTGAATTAATGCATTTTTAATTAATAATGAGAAATAATATCTCAAATGTCCCCAGATGACGGCGATAATTTTCATCTGAAAAATATTGTTAACAAATATTTTTACATAATTTCATAAACGACATTTTCGAATATTAAGGCCGAATTGTTTTTGATTTCTCCTTTGCTGTGTTGTAAGTAATTAGTGAGGCGGATTGTTATTTAAAATTTACCAAAGTAAACCTGCTCTTCTCTGGACTACAACTTTGTCATGGTGGAAGGGCTTGCGTGTTCCTATTACCGGTTACCGGTAACATTCACGGTTTCGTATTTTCTGACATAATTTGTTCCACAGTACGATAAGGATGGTATTTCCGTAATTTTCTAGATATTCTAATAGCTTCCCTACTTTAAATATACTGGTTGGTTTTTCTCTATCACTTACTGACATACTTTTAAAATCTCCAAAATATTTTTGGAAACCTAATTTGATTGCTAAAACGGGCATCTGCCCGCGCTGACCATTTACTAGTAGTGTAGGTATTTTATTAAAGTTAAATTTAAAGTTTTAATTCAAAAACAAAAGTTAAATTCTAAAAAAAGTTTTTTAAGTTAAAGAAGATAGATTTCATTAAAATCGACTGATTAAAATGTTGTGCAGAGAAATATCTACAAATTGTGAACAAAATTAATAAAATTCAACGCCGTGAAATATGAGTCGGCTGTACGATTCCCTACCAAATTTAAGGAATCATTGGCACAAGTTACGTAAGCAGAAGTTGCGTTGCGTTCTCTCAACCTCGCTTGCAAACTGGAATATTTTCTGATACATTGGTAGCATTGTCTTAACTTTGTCCCCAACATTTTTTCTACCAATTACAATTTCTGTAAGAGATTAAAATCATATTTTACAAATATACTACATTGTGATGCTCTATAGGGTGAAATAAAGGGTATCTTTCTCTAATAATTCCATTACTTCAAACACATTTGATTGAGAAATGAGCCGTTGCCGTTTTTATCAAATTAAAAATAATTATTTTTCACCAAAAACAAAAGGCATTTTAGTAATAATGTACTCTCCGTAGTCTTTTACGACTCCTTTCCAGCGTCAATCTGGTTTTTTGATTCCTAATCAATAAAAATCTCACGATCATGATTCGAAGAATGTCTCCAGCTAGGTATTCCATTCCACCTCATCACTGAAAAAAAATGTTGTCGAGCAATTGAAAAAGATGAAAGTACAATGGAATTAATGTAAGAGAATGCGACGGGATGTCTCAATTGAGAGTATACTTTGGGTATCCTTTTAGGTCATATTGTCTATTTGAGGACGAGCGTCCTCATGTTGTAGAAGAACGCCACTACGTCCATCAGGTCGCTTTTGATGAATCGCATTTTTGAGCCGATGAATTTGTTGAAAGTAGAAATCTGCAGTGACCGTCTTGTCGTTTGTAAGAAGCTCTTAGTGAATTACATATTCACAGTCCTACCACACAAACACAACATCATCCTCCGAGGATTAAGTTTCGTCCACGCGTTGTGTTGCTTGTGAGAAAATGCCATTCTTTTCGTTGATTCATATTGACGTAAAATCACTAATTTTCGTCGCTCGTAAAAACGCAGCACAGAAATCTGATACTTACAGAAATCTTTATGGTCATGTGTTAGTAGTCATGTGACGACCAAGAAAACTGGTGGAAAACATGGAGTTTTGATATTGTTTTTTTTTCGCTCAAAGCATGTGTCACCAATTAAATAGAGAGAGTTATTGAACTCTCTCTATTTAATAGTTTCAGTTCCTCGATTTCTGTTTGTTCCTTCCCATCTTCTCTACGACTGACTGACTCTTTCATTTTCTTGTCTATTATTATAAGTAGATATCGGAGGTATTAAAACTGCAATGAGAATTTTCTAAATTTTCTAATTCTCTTACCTTCGATTTGTCTCTCTTCCCTTTTCTGCTCCGGATTCAAACCGTATCTTCATTTTCCACAAGGAATGTATCGAGTAATTCGCTTCAGAAAATTTTTCTCGTCGTCCTCGAAACCTTTCCACGATCAACAATCGGCTGATCCATTATAGTATTTATTACCGCTATGTCACACAATGCTAGAGTCTATTCCATTATCACCTTTATTTCAATATTAATAAAACTAGATAATAAATTCTATCATGGAAGGCCGTACTTCGTGGAAGGACATTCTAAAGATTGTGAAAAATAAAAACTTCGTAAACTTCCACACTATTTGGTTTTATTTTCGACCGGTTTCGGCGCAAAGGCCATCTTCAGGTAAAGGGTAAGGAAGGTAGCAGCATATATATATAGTTAAGAGAACTTTGAGGGGAGAGTAAGGAGAGGGGAAGGGTTTTGAAACTTATATTCATTCGTGAGGTTTTCCTCAGAAGTGATTTCTATTATTTCAAGGGCGTCCAGCTTTCTCCCCTTCGACTCCCGGTGGAGGATCTTAGGTATAAAGGTACTGCAATGTCCGCTCTCCAGCAGGTGGGCTGCAAACGCTGAGGCATCCGGATTTCTTAAACGATAGCTTCTTTGATGTATTCGGCTCTTTTCATTACTCAGTTTCATTATTCAGTAATGAAAAGAGCCGAATACATCAAAGAAGCTATCGTTTAAGAAATCCGGATGCCTCAGCGTTTGCAGCCCACCTGCTGGAGAGCGGACATTGCGGTATCTTTGTACCTAAGATCCTCCACCGGGAGTCGAAGGGGAGAAAGCTGGACGCCCTTGAAATAATAGAAATCACCTCTGAGGAAAACCTCACGAATGAATATAAGTTTCAAAACCCTTCCCCTCTCCTTACCCTCCCCTCAAAGTTCTCTTAACTATATATATATGCTGCTACCTTCCTTACCCTTTACCTGAAGATGGCCTTTGCGCCGAAACCGGTCGAAAATAAAACCAAATAGTGTGGAAGTTTACGAAGTTTTTATTTATTTTTTTATTTATTTTTCATAATCTTTAAAACTAGATAAATTCATCTTTACACCTCTTCAACAAGTACAGAAATTCTACTTCCGCTCGCTATGACAAAGTTCTAAGGTACAACCGTTTACTTGATAATAATTAACGGGTTCCCGGATATCCAAGTGGGCAACGCGTTCGACTTCGGTGAAAGCGGTCCCGGGTTCGATTCCCGGTGAGGGCCCACGTGCGAAATGACCCCAGCTGTCGAAGCACTTTTAACAGTACTACTATAATTAACGGAAAACAGTAATAATATTAGATATAAAATTATAATATTCAAATAGTCCTGTATCTTCTGAGCAATAAATGCGCAGTCAACAGAAGTACCTAAACAGAACGAATTAATTAATCGTATTAATCGATTCTGACGATATTTGGTGGAACTTATCCATTATTAGTTCAAAGAAAAAAAAACCTTGACTCCATCCACAGAAAATATATTTGAAGAAACACTACCGATTTCGAGGATAGTACCTCATCGTCAGGTAACCGGAAGAAATGCATTGTAGAATATATACTCTCATATAAACAAAGAAGGCGACAACTAAGGGTTGGGAGGAGAGGAAGGGGATAGGGGTTGAGCAGGGAAAGAGGGGAGTAGCAGAATTCCTATAGAAAAGAATTCCTATAGAAGAAGTGGGGAAGTACGGACCTGAGTAGAATGGGTTGATTTTCGGTGAAAAGATATTCATTCGCAATATACGTGGAGAACTTAAGATGGCGGTGAATCCGCAGCGGCTTTAGCAGGTCAAGCTTCTTTTCTTTGTGGCCAACGTTGAGGATTATAGGGGAAAGGATGCGGTGTTATTGTTATGAATAGGATTGGCAGCAAAATGGGAATTTTCAGATTTCTTTACGAAGAACGTCTTGTGTTATATTGTGCGTGTTTGGAAGGATCTTCCAGTTTGGCCACCGTAATAAGTATTGCAATCACCACAATCCAACCCGTGGAAGCCAGAATTTTTCTTTTTGTTTGGTCACGACCATTGCGTAGGTAAGAGTGGAAATTAGAGCTTGTGAAAGGCAGGGAGAAGATTTTCGGTGGGGAAGAGTCAGGAAATTTTGTAACTTAAATTCTCTACAAATTTTAGTTTGAGGTAACGGGGAGACTCGTTAGGTGGAAAAGCGAAGGAATAAATCTGTTGGATAGCAATCTTTTATTTTCCGCAATAAATTCTCAATCATATTAGGAAGGAAACTGTTCTTTTCGGCAATGAAATAGATGCTTTTTTTATTCAAAGTTCAAGATTGCATTGCATCAATTTTTGAATGCCTACTCCTCTATTCAAGAACGAACAACTCTGTTTGAGAATGAGTAATTCTTCTACGAACCCAATAGACTTTACAAAATCAAGATTTTACAAATTTCCAAAGCTTTACCCGGCCCATGCAGACCTTTGCGTCAAACAGTTTGACTAAGAGCTGGTTTAATTTCAATCTAAGGAATTAAAGCGCCCAAAACCAAACCATTTCGGTAGATAATAAATTTTAGGCCCTCAGCTAACCTAGTACACCTAATTATAGATCCACTCCTGATTCGACTGTCTAGAAAACTCACATGACTAATTCCGGCAAGCGGCACAATTACGAATCAAAGAACTCTTAAGAAACGAAAGGGCCAAACACGAAAGCTTCTGTATTAAATATTCTTTAAAAAATCAATTTCTGTGAAATATGTAAGCCATTATGAACGGTAATTAGGGAACCCCCTTCACTGGGAAGATTGTGAGAATTGATTTGAGATCCTCCCTCCACCTGGATACTGGTGAAATTCTCGCGCGTATTGCAAAAATATTTAGTTTTCCTGATAACATGGAACTAACGGGAGACCACAACTTCCTTGTTTTCCTTGTTCACCCTCAATTCACTCGCATATTAGGAATTTATATATACTTGTCGTCAATCTTGAATTAGGCGATACTAAATTTGGTTAGTTCTGGATAGTTCATTTCTATGAAAATCCATCTTCCTTTCCCATCACGTACGTCTGCGTTATTTCGTAATAATAGAGCATTGTAATCAACTTAAGCTTCAGTAGCTTTGAAGAACTTTGCCATCTCTTAATTACAAATATAGAGAAGTGTTTGCATTAACAGCTCTGGTTTCCCATTAATTTTTATAGGTCCTCCTTAGACTCCTCATGGTAAAATTTGTACCTACGACCCTGTAAGATGTGAAAATGTTAATGTTTTGTTAGAATAACGGAGGTAGCGTCTACTTGAGTACTATTGTCTACTGCAATCTAACTTCAAAGAGCACTATTAAATAATGCGGCTAAAATTGAAGAACGACTTAGTTTTGCATACCAGACTCTCTCCTTATTGCTCACTCCTGGAACGTAAAAGCTCCGGAGGATACCCTTACTTTAATGAGGACAAGTTGAAGGTTATGACTTCCCTTGCAGTGCTCATCTGAACATGACCTTCTGGAGGACAGAGACTACGGTGCAGCGAGCAATGGAGCAATTCAAGAGCTCTTTTCTTCTCGACAACGCTCTCATGGAGAAACACCTTGACAAATTAAGGTACAAAGTCTGACGAAAACATCGAATGTAGATATAGCGCCACAGAGTTAATAAAAAAATCTCACTCAACACTACGGTGTATTTAATACGTAATATTTAGACAATAGAAATATGGAATGCATTTCAGCAATGGAACAATACCACTAGGATATAGAAAGAAGAGACTGATTCATTAAGTTTTTCTGTCACTTTTTTCATTCATTCAGAGCCAAGCGCCGCAGTTTATTGGAGAATGCGTAAGTAAATGTGAGCTAATTATCTTATTGTCTTTTAAGAACTCTTTTGTTCCATTTTACTTGTTGCACCTTAGAGCGGTGTTCCTCAACCGTGGTCGTATCAGTTGTTTCTTTAAAAAGCAACTGCTATGCATTCTCAAGAATTAATGTCGATGATCAGTCCGAAGGGTTTACATAAAACAGCTGATTCCATCAATGAAGTCTATAATCCAATATGTATTACTTTGCACTTTAAATTGCTTAGTACATAGTAAACTATGATGTTTAATGCCAGAAATGTTGAGAAGCACTGCAAAGTATGTAGTACGCACTATTCAATATTTTAAAGCTTTACCCGAAATTCTGTTTTTTATTTTTGTCACATTCACTTCCCATTTAACCAATACGAATCAGTTAAATAACACGGAGGCATATAAAGGCGCCAATTATCTACTGAAAATCATAAGCGGATAGGGTCTATGTATAACAGGATTTAGTGATTTTGTAATTTTACGTGTATACCGATTGTTTACGATTTTGTCGCTATATATTCAACATAATCGCTAATTGTTATTTTATACTATATTTTATGCCTATTTATACTTGTTTAGTAATGTACAGGAGAATTTTCTAAATTATTAAACGGTCATAAGCTGATTCCAGTGGATTCAATATTAACTATAAATTGTAGGCTCTCTTAAAATCATGTTCTCAAGAAGGGCTAAAATGGGAGTAATTTAACGTTTTCTACTTACAGGTATCACTTCCATAACTCTACAACACTTTTTCAACATTTAGATAAGACATCATGAGAATATTTCCGCAGATACTAGAAATTATGCCAGATTTCGTCTAGACTTGTGGAAACAGGAGTTTTTTCATTAAAATAATGAATTTAAACGTCTATCCATACGAGGTACAGTCTATTATAGGTATAGACTCGTACATTCTATTTAATTTTTTCTTTTTCGTCTTAGCTTGGTTTTTGATTAAGGACGAATTTACCTTATTAAGCGCAGAGGTTGAGGCCTGAGGAAATTGATTGAGGATTGAGGAACATTTGAAATATTCGTAGTGCAGCGATTATCGAAAGACACAACTTTGCTACCAAACACGAAGATATGCAACTAGAAAAATTGATTGATATTAATTAACTGATTGATCGATTTATCGATTGCTAATTAATTATTCATTTGTGTATTATTGACTTACAAATATCGTACATTGTTCCAAGACGAAAATCCAAGTAATAACAATATTTCAATTAGAATACATGGAATTATGTAATTATTCAATCTACAGCAACAATAATAATAAATAAATAACTATGAAACGTTCATAACTTAGGTACTAAACTAAATAAATCGAAAAAGCATCAGAAAGCATTGCATCTATATTTTTCCATATATTTGTTGTAATATGCCCCTGAAACAGCTGCCTAAGTTATTCTTCATAAGTTGCATGTTAAATCACATTTAATTTTATTGACAAATATTAAGAGAATTGGCAATGAAAAAGTAGGAAATATAGAATAAGAGCAATTTCTTTATTAGGAGTAAAGAATTTCTTTCAGTGATTTATACTTACGTAATGCACCAATCAAATTACTTTTTACACCCGTGCATCCCCTGCGCATCCACGTGCAGTGGAAAGAAAATTCATTGAGAATACCAAAACATTATCTTCATTGAGGATCACCAAAATACGATGTCCTCAGCTATCCTCTAATGAACTTTATTGCAAATCTTCCTCTCATAATGATACATTTTTATCAACTGATGAATACATTACGGAATATATTACGGAATACGATTAAACTAAAATTTTCAAACAAAATTAACTGATTAAAGACGATTTTATTTATTTTCCCGTGAAAGAAGGTCAACGACAGACAGATGACATATTTAGACAATTTAATTGAGAAGTTGAATATTAAGGCCAAGCATCTTTCAGTTGCCAATAAATTATCTACGAGTTGGGGTTTATTTAACTTAGATACTAATTATAATGTCTCTTCTGAGCGCACTTTCTCTAAACTAAACTAGTTCGTGAGATATCCTCTGTGATCTTTCGTGGTATCCTCTTTAATGCTTCCAATTTCTTCTCGGCGGTTACCAAATCTCCAATGTAGATTAAGGATAATTTCGAGTAGATTCGTGAATTAATATTACGCTAGACTTGAGAGATCATATGCTCATGATTATTTTATCAAGCCTTGAAGTATACTAATCGGCAGTAAAGTATGATTTTAAACATAGCCTTGAATGATTATACCCGAGATATCTACAGAATATCGTGAGAGTTTGTGATTTTAAATACTAAAGCAAAAATCATATACATTTTTGCGGTGTAGACGTGGTCGTCCTGTTTGAAAACGTAAGGTATCGGGAGTTTCGTTGCATGGTTAAAATTTTGATTTCATGAAGATAAATATCTATTATTCACGCAGATTTCCTAAAGTAATTTAGAATAACTACCGAGCTGAAAATAGGGTCTCCTAAGCACGACTTGGAAACAAAGGCCACGGACATTAGAGATCCCAATTTAATTTTGAAAATATCGCTAGATATACCCTGAAAAATAACTAACCAGTCTCTAAAAATTAGCTTAATCAGGCGTCTAAAAATAGGGCATCGCTTCAGATATTGCACTAGTTATACACATAATCAAACTTCTAATTCTTTTATCAGCTGAACGTAATAATACTCCCATTTTAGAATAAGTAAAGTACGTTAAGTTGCGAATGCGTAAAGGGTCCAAGTAACAGAATATATTCCAAATAGTGCAACACACAACAGAAGAAAGGTCACCACAACAGAAGAAAGGTCGCTAAGATAAGGAAAAAGTCGCTCTATGTATCGAGAAAACTGCTAAGTTGGCAACTATGCGGATATTCTACACATACATCTCTATGATGAATGCTTTAAGAATACTGTATCATTTTTTAGAATAGCTTTGATAGGTTTACATATAACATTCTTTCACGCATATAAAACTCATTTGTTTGTGTTCTATGTTTAGTCTTAGGAAAACAAAATATGTAAATAATATTTCAGATAAGATTTCACTGACCCAATTAGCACTTTGCAAGCATTAATACGACCGCTATTCTAAATACCTTAGTTACACCCGTTTCATTGTACATTTGGTTACCCTATTATTGATTTAAATAAAGTATGAATATCGATTTTTAGCTTGTGCAAGTCAGCTAAACTCTGTAAAAAAAGGAGAAAAAATCCCTCTGAATCCATATTCTGGTATTTAGTAAACACAAACGGCTATATAGTGAAAGTTTCAGTACAACACAGGAGAAAAAGAAACATGATCATGGTTTCATAGCGGATTACATCATCAAATATAGTATGTTATCCTTTGATGACGCAGTTGCATTGCAAAACCTGGGCTGTATTAGTATATTCCTAAGTTTTTATAAACATTCAAATAAAAGACCGTTCGCTTTAGAAAGAGTTTTTGGTGTCGATGTTCCTAGCATTTGTGTCGTTGTTGTAGGAAGCTTGCTTCCTGTTTTTCGTTCATCTTCCTCCTTTATTTTATTTGTGTGCTTTTGTATTATAAGTGTGGGTAGAGGTGATTTTAGAGATATGGATATCTTTAGGAAGGAAACATCCGTTGGATTCACAGAAGAGGAGCTGTGGGAACTCGGCGACTACGATGAGGCCAATGCCATGGTTCTTGAGGAATTGGTGAAGAAAATAAGAGACAGTACTGCAGCAGACGGAGCCTGGAAGTGAGTAATGAACATTCCAGTCCATTGTATTTCAATGTTTAAAATGTTAATGGTGTTATCCATTTCAAAATTCGTGCGTGAAGGTATGGGAATGATCAACAGAATACAACAAATGTAACAGTTGGTTAAGCTTCGATCGTCATTACCTCAATTCACTTTCGAATTTTTAAATACATCATTCCATTTCCTTTTTAGATCCTAAAATACTTATTTATATAACACTTACTATAAAATACTTACAAAAATAATTTATTACGATTTCCCCCGCTAATCTTTGTTAATAAAGAGGAAGAAAAGAAATCCTGATTGGAATCTAGTGAATTGCTTTATTCACTGATTGTGAGTATATTATTATAATAAATCGATAAAATAACTCATTTCCGATGAATTATCACTAACTTAAAACTTCAAGATAGTATACACATGTTGCATTGTCCACACCTTGTTGCGTTTTTATGGGAGCTAATGCGGTCCTCTCCGTTCGCACATACGCTCCTGGTTAACACATGTACGTCAGTTTTTGGCAGACAACAGCTTTTGGCGCCGTATTTCCTTTGCGATACAACGGTTTATACAGCTAAGCACATTGTGTCAACTACCTTCCAGGATACTAATATAAGATTGATGAGTTGACAGGAGACTTCTTTCTTAGGAAGGTATCCATTATATTAGTATGTACCATTATATTACGTATGACACCACCAAATTTGCACTAGTACAATACGTATAAACGCACCATATACAATGTAGGCCGCGCTAGAGTGGGGCATTGAAAATATTCTAATTCAACACCGAAATTAATTAGGAAAACGAATTTGAGAGTAAAGGAATCGCTGAGTAAAGTAAAAGAGAATATTTTCACTTAACAACATTCACTAGACTTCAAAATAAAATCACAGTAGTGTCTGAATTTTTTCCCGAAAAAGAAGTGAGAAGGTCGCATACAGTCCATCTCTGACCCGGAGTTGTAGATTAATAACACTAGGACAAAGATTATCCAAAACTGTGCCTAAACATTTTATAAAAAAGAGTAATTGACTATTTAACATCTACTGTTCTACTACGAGATTATTCTATAGGAGATTTCAGTTAATTAAAACTAAAATAAAATATAGAAAAGAGGAAAATTGGACCTAAGATTATGAAAGTGGGAGATGGTGAGGCAGTACAGATTGTAAAAACATTAGAATATCATCTATTCATCTTAATTAAAACTAAAATAAAAATTAGAAAAGAGGAAAATTGGACCTAAGATTATGAAAGTGGGAGATGGTGAGGCAGTACNATTAAAACTAAAATAAAATATTTATCAAAATGCATTTTAGGAATAGTAAATTATTTCTAAATAGAACGATAGTAAATGGCCTTGGTAAGTGGTATTAGCCTTTAAATGGTGCTTCTTCCTGATGAAGTGATGCAAGACACTATTCAATTTATACGGCACCACAAGAAGACCTTAAAAATATAATTGTAGCCATATTAAAAATAGTATTTCGGGCAGTAAAGGTTTCTCTCATTGCGGAGATATTTCATCCGCAGCAGCTAAATTTTAAATACTTTCAGCTGTACTGAGTAATATGATGAAAGAGGAGAGGGACGGAAAGAATAAAAACAGTCACCTTAAGTAGTGCAACAAGAATGAAATTTTGTAAAGCGCCAGTTCAACGAAATTAAGTTAAAAAGTTTTAAAATGAAGGAAAAATAAAAAGTCTTCCATTTACATTTAACAATCATTTGCATACTTTACAAGAACCACTTTTATCTGAATTACCTTACAGACACTTTAAAATAAACATTCAAGCGTTGTAGTTTTTACTCCGATGTCAGATGAATGGTCAAATAAGTCAATTAGTCAAATTATTTCTCTCCAATGAAAATTTTCCTTTTCCTTTCGAGGCTGTTGATAGCTTACAAGAACGTCCTCCGTTGCATCGAGAATTTGAGCATTGCCTTCGTCTACGGAATGCGTTACTTCGGATCCACCGGGTTCCTCGGCCCGTGGCCATTCTCCGCTTACGTAAGAAGGGACTCTCTGGGAGTGGAATACCTCGCAGCCGCAGCCCACTTCTCGTCTAGAGTCGAGCAAGAAATGACCAAGTTCAAGAGATCGCACTACTCCCCATTCCAAAACATCACCTTGAGGTGAGTAATTCATGGGAATAGTTTAATAAGGGAGTTCTCGAAGTTCGACGCCCATCTTCTAGTTCGGGAGATTAAATCAAGGTGGGATATATTTGGTATGATGTATATGTTAACTGCTTCGCGCAGTCGAACACTGCGCAGGTCACAGCAAAGGGAACAGAAGCAACTTCATTACGAAACATTTTATTCTTCTCCTTTATCTGGCCGTTAACGTATGTACTTCTCCTAATTCCTACCCGTTACCACGACTCTATATTTCGGTCACGTACTTATCTGAATCCCTCATCTACATCTCCACGCACATGCGAGTGTACTAACTCACACACACACTTGAGACTCCGAGGTGAACGGACGTGTTTCTAATTCGCTCCTGAGATCTCGCTACTGAGTACTTTCTTTTTCGTTTACATCGTTTCATCGTTGTTCGTTCTGAGCTGTTCTTTCATCCTTCGTTTCGTGCTTTTTTGGTGATAGTTTCTTGGTTTATTCATCTTATTAGGTGTCATGCATTGTTCTTATTCCGTCAGCTTGTCTGGATTACGACCAGCTTCCACCGCCTCGGTGGGGGTGGAAACGGACAGTGTGCCCGTCACCTTGTCGGAAACACCGGAGAAGTTTAAACTGTATAAAGAAATATAAAACAACTAACCAGTTTCCATTAATACTAAATTAACTTTGATCGACATTTCCGAAGTAGCCATGGCTTCTCGCCATGGGCTCCGTGACCCATCGTCATGAGGGAAACCTTCGACACCGTCCCCCCTCCTAATCGGCAGCAGTTACCTACTACCTCCGGTACTTCTCAGTTCCCACATCCACCTATTTCATTGATGGCCCATTCTCTTCCCCTTCCGCTAGATATCTCTCCCCATCCCTCCACAGCCTCCCTTAGGCAAAGAAGAGGAGCCTCTTGAAGTGCGTGCAGATTTCCCCGCTCTTCGGCCTCCTCCTGGTATTGCTCTCTCTTCCTAAGGCTCTCTACTCTCAAGAAACAAAAACCACGATCATACGCCTCCAACGCACTACATCGCAACAACTTACACTAGACCGTCTCTGCAGAGGTCCAAACCTCAATATTCGTATTCCAAAGGAAGAGAACTAAGCCGAATAATACTGTGCCGAACAAGAAGATGAGCATAATATTCCGTGCTATCCCGGACACTACTATCTATCAATATGTGAAAGGAGTGGGTTACCTGCTCTGCGGGGGTGACTAAGTCACATATGCGATCAGGTTGTCAAACAACCGTTTCTTTGTTTATTCAGCCAATGAACAACTAGTGCTAGACTTCGTCGGCAAGTATGGGGGAATCGCCCTTGGTGGCACCTGGCTCGCGGGCAGCAGAATGATTACACTATCTCAGAAACTCTTTCTGAACAACGTACCACCCGAAGTGGCAAATTCTGACCTTAATGAAATACTTAGCCAGGCGGGTAGAAGAGTCTCCTCAATCTACTACCTCTAGCCGGTGATAAAGAAGGACGAGTAGGCCCACATTCCTCTTGGAGGAAGATGGTTCATATAGTGCTGCGGGAAAGAGTTAATTTGCCGGATTCTCTGGTATTTGATATTGGAGACACACCCCACCGAATTTACCTACATTTGGAAGGTAATAAATGTTTTTCGTGTGGTGTAGAGGGTAATATGGCGAGGGACTGCAAGAAGAAGGCGAAACCACACACCACCGAGATAACACCCCTAAATATCCCGGTGAGTAACCAGTAAGAAACAGAGTGTGTCACCTGACCAGCCCACGTAACTTCTCCCGGAAAGCGAATCTTTTCCTTACGCTCAAACTTCCCACTATCCTCAGAACAAGCCTTCTGCCCAGTCAACAAGCCCGCCGAGGGATATCTAAGAAAGCCCTCCAACTCTTGCGATCTTGGCGAAGCGAGCTGTTAGGACCCCCCAACAGTTGTATGAGAGGGTCACCTCTGTTTCAAGGGCTCCAGACAGGAGCAAATTTCCACCGAAAAGCGGACAGTTGCAACGGTCGAGGTGTAAGACCTCAGTCAGCCGACTACGTTGGGACTTGTGAAGGATAACAAGGTCCCGAAGGTGGAAATCCTTACTAAGGAGTCATCCCTAGATAAGGAGAGTTTTCTGCAGATGGCAGAATCCTATTCAAAAAAACCCTGATTTTAGTACGACACCCTTCGAAAACCTTCGCAGCCTCCTGGCGAAGGTTAAAGACCGCATGAACAGAATATCAGATAGAATTTCGAGGGTCCCCTCGAATTACTGCCAACACTTCTTGTTCTAGAAAGAGAGTGGGTCGTGAGAGAGGGGGCGCTAAAATGAGAATCAGGAGGCTGTAGACAAGTAGCACTTTTTAATTATTTCTAATACATTATAGCCTTCCAAATCTTAATATTGTACCGCATTTATACCCATCATCTATACACGTAAATTGTTTTGTGTATTTCCGCCTTTAGTCCGTGATGACACACTTTTTTTATGACTTCAGTCGAATCTTTATTTTTACCAATCAAACACATATTTTTAAACTGATATTTTTATTCCTTATGTACACTCATTTTACCTTTTTTCCATGTTTTATTTTTTGCGCGCTTTAAAGTGTGTAGTCGTACTGTCATAGGACCCTAAGAAACTATCGTCTCCTTCCTGGACACTTTAAAAAAATGAGGAAAAAGTTAAACAAAAAGCTGAGTTAAAACTTCAAGTCCCCAGCGCTATCACTCTCATGCATATAATAATTATTACAATAACAACAACATATATGTATTCACATATATATGCTCTGGGAACATACTCACCGATTCTTTATCGAGAAATTTCATGTATTTCTATGTTAATCCTAAAACATTTGGGATGAAAATTGAAATACAATTCCAAAGAAGGAAAAGTTGTTATAAGATTTAAGTGTCCTTGCTGATTTCCCATTTGGTTTGTTTAATAGGAGAAAAGAAATATACTCGAACATCCGCAGATCTCCAGACAAGGAGATAGCAGAGGAATACTTCCAGACGACTTCGGTGTACCTGGACGAGATCAGGCGATACGAAGACATCCTCAGATCAATGATAAGGTAAGAAGAAATCTTGAATTTGGCTTGAAAGCAAAATAAAATCGGAAAAGAGATTGGAATGACAATTTAAGTTGACTCATTGTTAACTAAAACAAAATGTATTGCTATTTCGAATCTTTAGAATTGCTTCTGCTACTCTGACATCATAATTGAATTGTTATAACCCCTTCTACTTGCGACCAACAGCTAAGACGGTTTTCTATCTTTGCTAGCAGCCATTCCAAACTTGCTCATAATATCGTCCTTAAATACCCTAAGATGATAACTTCATGATTTAAACGTAAAAAATAGTGATTTTTTGTAGTTTTTCATTCCAAAAATTACGTTCGTCAAACATAGTTGAACTATTTGGCACAGTGAATCTTAAGCTACCTATCTAACCACTAATGAATATTTATCATTAGTAAATATTATTACTCGACCCTGTCTAAATATTATTGATTATATCATGAATATATTTTATTATACAATATATTATAAAATATAAATATAATATGCTTTCGTGGAGGAAATTTATTCGTTTTTCCTACTGTTTTCAATAATAAGTATTCAATTAAGGAATCCAAGTTCTAAATAAATAACCTAAACAAGTACTTCATAACTTCCACCAAGTATTTATCATACGACCGGTTTCGACCAAAAGATACGGTCATCCTCAGGTACATTACAAAGGAAAATGTGCATATTTATATAAAACCAAGAGGTTTTTGCTGTTAGGAGGGGTGGGAGACGGAGAGGTGGGGAGAGGAAGTGAAAGTTTCTTAGTTAGGTTAAGGAGAAGGGAAGGGTTTGGGAACTCAAAATTGTTTAGTAAATTCCATTTTATGTAAACACATGTAGGCGAATGTCTAAAAGCTTCAGACTGAAGATAACAAAATAAATGTGATATAATCTTGCTTAGTTCTATTAATGAGCAAAATTACTGCTTCTAAAAAATAAAATCGACGGATTATTTTTTTATTTTTTATTACTGCTTCTAATTAGTTTCGTAATTTGATGGCAATGTTGGATTTGGCCTATGCGCTTGTTTGCATCGCAACAAATATGAAATAGAAACGAATTTTCTTCATTTATAGAGGTATTGCGCAAAGTATTCCATCCTTACTTTAGTTAAGTCATCCGATTTCCTTTCTTCCAAGTGAGCAGATGGAGGCCGATTTAAGGGATGCAGCACAGCAGCAAGTGGTTGCAGTGGCCCTCCTCGTCCTCGTTCTTGGTATATCTCCCGTCATCATTTTCCTCGTACAAAATGCAACCCGCACTATACAGGCAAGTTCTGGTGAGAAAATTCGTTATAATTATTTTAATTCGGAATCTAGAACGGTTTTTATCTTTCTCTTAACCTCGAACGAGTTTAAATTTTTCAAGGTCATCGAGTTATTTTATCACATAATGATATTCGTCAGCTACGTAAACTGACCACGGGGCTATTTTCGAATAAAGCATAAGCAGAATCCACATCGGTGGTTTATTTACTAAATGTTCGAATGCGTACCCCTTAGCAAAGTTAGTAAAGATTTTCATCATCTTTTGGCTATTTTAATATCCAAATTAGGATCGATTGTGTGAATTTCGAAGAAAAGTTTATCTTTACATAAAATAGAACATAGGAGAAAGAAGTATCCCCAATTAAGCTCCTATTTATCCATTTATCTTTTCAGTCACGCACCTTTTGCTTTAAAATCCGATGTCGGTACAAATGTAATGAATTTTCCTTGTTTACTTGCTTTACTTTCAGTTTATGATAGTAAGTAATCATCCATTAATCCTTCTTTTCTACATTTGAAGTTCTAAATTTTGGAGCTAAATAATACGTCTTAAATATCCCTTCAACTTAGAATTATTTAAAGTTAAGATAGTAATTAAATTAATTAATAAATAATTGATTTTTAAAATATAATAATAAGTAATTTTTTAAATGTTCTGTCTAACTATCTATTAAGATTAAAATTCTGAATACCAGATCTTGTGATGCGTTTTACTAAAAGAGTCAAGGCGCTCAAATGATAAAACCATATGCGCCACCCTTATGTATTTGACGGAAATTATGGAAATCAAAGCAACTTGATATCCACAGTCTGAGTTAGGACAGTCTTCCGTTATCCTTTAAGGTTTCAGTGAAATACTTGTAATGAATTTGAGTAATTTTTCGATGCTCATTTCCGTATGTTAGAATTGTAGATCACTTTTCTCGTTGAAAAATCATCTCATTTTAAAGAAAACGATAGCTCCGATATCGAAATTTTGGAATTAAACCACCGTCCCTAGCAATCATTGAAATTATTAAGGATACCTTTGTACTTCAGTGTTTGTTCCTTTTACTAAAAGCAAAAAAAATGGAATAAACAAAAATCTCAAACGAATGCTATCTAAAATATTGACTGATTTATTTAGAAAAAATATTTTGCAAAGGCTCGTACCACAAGGTTTCCTACATAAAATTGTTGATAACAATTTGCAAAACATCTCTTGAAGACATTCTCTTAACCGTCGTCCTTTTTAGCGGCTTTGATGTTATACTGAAGAGAGGAGTGTGGTATCCTCGACAAGACACTATCAAAGTCAATTTGAAGGGATGAAATTTAATTTAATCCATTTCATTTGCATGTGAATCGGAAAACGAAGGCTTTTGCCGAGACACTATACATCCGAACCATCGCACTCAAAACAGAGAAGAGAAAGAGTGATCGTCTTTTGTTTCAAATGCTTCCGCCAGCGGTCGTCAAGCAGTTGAAACAGCAGAGACAGGTATGCACCTATCCCGGAACCTTAAATTCCTCCGTAAGTGGTTTCGAAAAACAAGAACTTCTTGCTAATATTTTACCACAGGTGGGATTTGCCAGTGTTCAATAACTTTTGATCCGAAAGATTGACTTACGATCACATCTTAGTTTGAAATACAAATAACTAATCAAATAAAACTAGGAACTGAATTGCCTTGCTCTTATTTCTCTCGGCCGTGAAGAATTTGTCATCGAACAATTTAACAAAAAACAAATTGAACAAATTTTACCTGACAAAATTTCATAGTTTAGTAATAATCACTATCCATGATTCAGTTGGCTTAACTTTTAGAAAACAACACCAAACGTGCTTTTCATTTACGTGCTTCACGCTTCATCGCTCTATTGTTAATAAGGAGAGTTCTTTTAAAAAATAAAAGGCAGACATGATAATGATACCGTTATGTACTGCAAAAGGGCTTTTCAGATGACTCTGCATAGAATCTCTTTTTAAAAATACCGAATTCTAATTAACTATAAACGGTATAATTAAGTAAGCGGGAGCATTATATATAGCAAATTCAGCATTAATTCTCACACCGATAAATTTGACAAAATTTAAAAACACATTTTTGCCAATCTTACCCTTCAAGGTCATCGCCGAGAACTTTGAAAGTGTAACGATCTACTTCAGTGACATCGTGGGATTCACAGAGCTTTCAGCAGTTAGCACTCCGATGGAGGTAAATATACATCCTTCATATACCAGACGATTTTCATGCAAATACCAGTTTCCGATAGTAAAGTGAATTGGGGGCGGAAATTAGCATTGCTGCCGTATTATTTTAACGCAATACTTCCATGTCCCAGATGAAAGTCATCTTCCTTTTCTAGGGAATAATTTACGGGGGAGATTTTCGGCAATATCCCACCTTCAAGTAATGATAGTCCAAATATTTTCGGTGAAGAATTTTGATTTCCAGAGAAATATTATTCATTATCATTATTAGTTATCTGCCTAAAAAACAATGAAAACGTAATACAACGTATAAAACGTCGAAAGAATGAGAAAATTACGAGAGTTATAAAGAGTTATAATAAGATTCATTGCATTAACGTTTTACTATTAATACATTTCTTCCTATTGAAGAACAATGAATTACTTGCTATCACAGTGAAACTTGTCTATAACCTGTATAAAGCGGAAACTTATTCATTACGGAAAAATACTGCTCCTGAATGAGGAGGCCTGCTGAGTCACTGATTTGATGACTCTTAGTTTGTTGTTTCTCACGTTTCTCCAAGATTCTGTCCACTACTACAGAACCACTTTTCGAAGATATGACCGCAGACTGTACAGAGTTTGCCATGGGGGCATTTAAGACCTCCTTGGCAGCTGCATCCGCCTTTTCATTCCCCGTAATTCCCACATGGCCAGCGACCCAAGTAAATTTTATGATAACACCCATTTTGTTTAGTGAGTTAAGGACAGTTTGGATGTCCTGCATTAATTTGTGTGTCGGGGAGAGAGTTGTAATGGACTGTAAAGCGCTGAGGGAGTCTGTACAAATAAGAAAAGAGCCAGTGTTTCCATCTATATTTAGGAGTGCCAGTCGTATTGCATGTAGCTCAGCCGTAAGTATGGAGATTAAAAGGCTTAACCTGTCTTTTATGACTCTATGATGGGAGGAGGTCACAGCACATGCGCATGCTATCTCCACTTTTGACCCATCAGTGTAGACAGGTGTAAGTTCAGGGTTCTCATCGAGATATTTGTATAACTCTTGTTTGTACTCAACGTTATTGTTGCTGGATTTCTTAAGTCGGTTTAAAAGGTTTCAAATTTTGGGCCTAGCCAGTAACCAAGGTGAGACTATTGGGTATTGTATTGGGTACACCAATGGGAGGCCAGTATTGGTGTTTTGAATAAAATCGTTAAAACGTAAACATAGTGGTTTGGTAACCTTTCTTCGTCAATTATAAATGTTTAAAAACCTTGAATTAAAAACTATATTGAAACATGGGAGAGAGGGAGAGGCTAAAATTTTTGACAGGTTATTAATTACACATTAAAATATTCCGTCTAACATCCAAGGGGGGTTCCCCTGCATCAGCATATATGCGCAAGTCTGGGCTCGTTCTAAAAGCACATGTTGCCATCCTGAGTCCTAGGTTGTGTATTGTCGTGAGTCCCTTTAGGTATGAAGGGTATCCTGATGCATATACCACAGAGCCATAGTCAAATCTCGATCATATGAGTGACCTATATAATAAAATCAATGTCGATCGGTCCCCCCCCCCTCCCCCAAGTCGAGTTGGATAAAAATTTTAGAACATTTAATGCTGAAAGACATTTTGTCCTCAGAGTGTGTATATATTTCCCCCAGTTCAGGCGGCTGTCGAGAACTATCCCAAGAAAGCGTATTGATTCTGTGTATGGGAGGCCCCTCCCTCCTAAGTATATTGTTCTTGGGATATGGACTCCCCTCATCCTGTTAAAATGAACGTATTTTGTTTTCTCACAAGAGAAAAGGAAGCCGTTTTTCTTAGTAAAGTTTTGCAGCTTATTTACTGTTAGTTGTAGCTGTCTTGTGGCACTAGTAAGTCTGGATGACCTACCGAAAATTGCCAGGTCGTCCATAAACAGCGAGCTGAAAGCTGATGCCTTGATGCAAATCGTTATCTCGTTTATAGCAATTGCAAACAGGGTGACACTAAGTACAGAGCCCTGAGGGACTCCATTTACCTGCTCATAAGGTTTGGAAAAGTGTTTACCAATTCTGACTTTAAAAATTCTCATTGCTAAAAAATTTTTAATAAAATAAGTTAGGTTTCCTCTGAATCCTCATTCATGCAGCTTGTTGAGTATTTTCCACCTCCATACTTGGTCATAGGCTTTGTCCATATCAAAGAAAACTCTCAAAACATTTTTGGGGTCACTTCTTTCTTTGCCTTGTTTGTGGATGGGAATGATTATTGACTCCCACCATGAAGGTGGAAAGGGGGCTTCTTCCCAGAGCTGGTTGAAAGTTTTCAAGACCTCCATTAGTAATTACTCTGATAGATTTTTAATGAAGGTATTGTGGACCTTGTCAACACATGTGGATGTGTCCTTGGCTTTTGCAATGGCAGATTTCAGTTCCCAAATGGAAAATGGGAGGTTGTAGTCTGCTTTTTCGTTGGGTTCTAGGTGCCAAATAATCTACCACATTACCAGCTGTTGTTGCACCTAGAATTATCCCAAATACTACCTTTGACAGATTGGTGTTCGATAGGCGAAGGAGTACGAAAAATAGCCAACGCCGTTGCCTTCAAGAAGAAAACAATTATTTAAAACAAAATTAGCCGCTTCTGAAATTCGAAGAAAGCTGTCTCCACTGGTAGTGAGCCCCCTGCTCCCCATAATTTCCATGAACGAGTCCTCAATTTTTTGGGGGTTATTTATGTAATGAACAACAACTAAATCTGCTCTCCAAAAGGCTTCATTACACACCCCCTGTTCCAGTTAGAAAAACGGCTCTTGAAAGAATTAGGTGCCCATTGTGGAGTGGCTCTAAGAAAAAACAGTGTTTCTTTGAAGCATCCTATTGCTATTTTCCTATCTAGAACTGTTGGTTCTAACAAACTTGTTTAAGATAATACTGCATCTCATAAGATAGAGGCGGTAACAAATATTACCGATGCTACTTTGAAGGAAGAAGACTTTATATTTTAAAAGAGGACAAAGGAAACTGAAGTTAAAGGTGTGATTATGCGTCCAAGTGTATGGACTTAATTGAGAGTTCCAAACTCACATTGCTCCGTGAAGATGACGAATAGACTTACCACAATGCTATAAGTAATTGTTTCAAAAGGTGTTCCTTGTTTCCTTGTGAAGTATCTGCGAAATTACTAGAAATTAACCTTCTCCCTGACTCTATGGATTACACAAAATCCATAAGAAACATCTCTTCCCATCAGACCTGTTGTCTTCTGTGTTGGTGCACCGGCTCAAAAATTTGCTGCTAAATAAAACCAGTACATCCAGGATCTAGACATCTTCAAAATGAAATTTACCATTAAAAATTCCCTGGACCCAGTGGAAAAACTTCAGCATCTACATGTCCCCCATTCTGCAAAACAGGTGTTCTTCGACGTCTCTAATCTTTCCACCAGCATCCTCCCAACGAAGCCTTGCAAGTCCCTTCGGCCCTCCTATTTGACATCAATATAGTAGAACCTCAAGCAGCCGAAGAACTGATCTGCTAATAATTTATCTAAACCAAAATTATTTCTGCTTCAACGGGGTATTCTATCAACAAAATGAAGTTCTTGCAATCGGTTCGTCTTTATACCCATTTTAGCTAATGTATTCATAAACCACCTAGAAGAAAATATTTTTTTCCTCTGGTTTGCAAGGGGTTAAACGCAACAAATACTGGTTCAGTTATGTCGACGACATTATTTGCTTTTGGTGTGGCAGTGAGAGAAAATTAGATCTTTTCTTCAATTATATTAACTCCCTGAATAAGAATATTGTTTTCACTTGTGTAAAACAATCTAATAGTCAATTGAAATTCCTTGATCTTTCTTTAGAATTAGTAAACAACAAACAAATTTTCGGGGTTTTCAGGAAACCTTCAAATACGGATTGTTTCATTAGTTTTGATTCCTATCACCCATTTCTAACCTTAACCGGAATGTGTTGGATACCATCAAACATGTCGCTCCTGTCAACGCTTTTCCAGGCCACATGGTTGAAAATATGATCACAAACAGAATGAGGAATGCAGCGTTGGACCTCATCTTTTCCACCAAGAGTCCTGAGGATCTCCCCATATGGTGCAGCCTGCGCTTTTTTCGGGGAACATCTCTCTCACCCTGTCCAATCAACTCTCCAAGGCCAGAACAGTGGCTTTCGATTGCCACAATAAACTTAATAACATGTTTTTGAAATGTCAATATTTACAATTAGGAATACAGTAGCGTTGGGTTTTGTATTCAAACCAGCATAATTACAAGGTGTAACACCAACCAGGCGAAGAAAATCAATATGTAGAATCTTTATCCCGGCTGACAATGCCCACCACTACAAGGTCCTAAAGAGAGTGCAATTTTGTCAACCTGGTCACGGGAAAAAGTTGAGGATTTGGCACAGTCGACCAAGATTTTACAACTAGAGACAGCGAAGGATCCAAGATCAAACGTTTCGTGAAACTTGGATGCCCAACGCAGAATAACAAGGCTAAGTTGAAGCCCTTCTTTGTACGACGAGAGGAGATAGATTTCGGTAGAAGATGAAATCATCTTGTGAGCTAATCGAATAGTGATACCAACACCTCCACAACGGCTGATGTTAACAGTACTACACGAGGGTCATCCAGGGATTGCAGAAATAGGGCTCAGTTCTATTCATCGTGGCCAAATAGGGACCAAAAGATTAAATACTGGGTTAAAGGAAATCACGCATGACAAGAGAATCGTGGCCAAGAACCTGAAGTAATGGTAGTGGTCATGGGAATGAGTCCATGAGGATTTTGCAAAGGTCAATCAAAGACTAATCAGAGAACATCGACTACTATATGCCAGGTATGATGTACCACGACAACTGGTGTCTAGCAAAGGGACAAGCTTTACCTCAATAGAGTTCCGCCGGTTTTGTGAAATCAATGGGGTCAAGTATATTCGCACAATGCAGCATCACCCAAAAAACAGTGGTTTAGCAGAACGGTTTGTGCGAACGTAGAAACAACAATTCCTAGCTTCTCAAGTTGATGCGAGAGATCAAAACCTGCGGTTGCAATGGATTCTGCTGCCATACGCGCACACCCAACACTCCACATGTGACAACAGGCAAAGCACCAGCTGAACTGCTCTTGGGACATCGTCTTTCAATACGGTTGGATCGCCTGAAGCCGAAGCCAAGGAACAAGATGGAGACAGAGGTGTGGAAACAAAAATTCTATCATGGCATCAACCTCTGAGCACGTTCGTTCAGCCAAGGGGATGAAGTATGGGTCCAAAAAGAATACACCCAGCGGACCATCCATTCGTTTTGGATTTGATGAATGAATTTCTACTGGAGGAAAATCACGATATGTGATCAAAACTAAGACTTTTGAGCAAAAAAGGGTCTGGAGATAATTACCATGTTAATATTTCAGTTATTTTGCTTTCGTTAAACAAGTCACCATGCTGAAACTAGGATGTGAGTTTACCATTGGATCTATCCATGCTTAGGCTCGGTGGAGTTCAGATCTGTCGAATTTTCAGTGTAACATATTTGTAAATAAATTTCGATCATAGCCTGGACTCTAGTATCATTATATTACTTAATATTTTCAGAAAGGTTTGCATTTGCATTTGCAGAAAAGATAGCATCATTCATTCATGAGTAGGATTCATTTTATCACGACCTTGAGCGATAATCATTCAAAAGTAAATGCAAGACCTAACATGTGACTCATTTTCCAGTGGCGAAAGACATGAATGATCGCGTATCAAAATATGGTTGCATGAATAGTGCGAATGATAGGAGATATGGCTCTTTGCGCTATTTAACCTACATCAGGCAAAGGAAATTATTAAGCATACATAAATGTCTTCGCTAAAATCGTGATTTCTGACTGAAATTTAAATGTAGTTTCATTCGAATAAATAATGTGGAAGACCTATTTCTCTTTCGAAAATTGAACTTGAGGTCTTTGCGACTTGGAATTGATACTCGGTATAGTGTCTCATTCATTTAAGATTAAAACATATTATGAAAACGTTTAAAAAATCTCCCATGAATTCATTTAGAGAGAACTTGTGTTTCAATGTATGTCAAATTCACGCGAGCATTCTCACCTAAAACAAATAATGTTCTGTTTCTTTCACCAGGTTGTCACTATGTTGAATTCACTCTACCGATTGTTCGACTCCCGTATAAGAATGTATGACGTCTATAAGGTGGAAACCATTGGTGACGCTTACATGGTTGTCTCCGGTCTGCCACATCGTAATGGTGAGGCACGAATTCTCCTTATAATGTCTTGAAATGACAAGTCATCGGAGGCGTAGCCAAGAGGGTGGTTTTGGAGGTTTAAAACCCCCACCCCACGATAACAGAGCAAACAATAAAGGAAATCGTGCAAGATCATGGCCTCTCGCAAATATGCCATACAAAAACCGCAGGAGATTCATAGAGTATGCATGCTAAAATAAATCAGTTTATATTTTCATTGGATTTTGGGGGAAAGTATTCCAGCCCCTGGATTGCAGGTCATGCAGTGTTTATCCCATGGCTCTAAATCCTCCATGGACAAATCCTGGCTACGCTCCTGTACGTCATGTATCAATTTCTTTCAATTTCACTCCAAATTTATACCATGGAGGAAAATATATCTTTCGTAGGCGACAGACATGTCGGAGAAATAGCTGACATGGCAATTGACCTGATAGCTGGAGTAAGACGCTTTGTAGTACCACATCGACCTGGAGAAATGTTGCAGATAAGAGTGGGAGTAAACACTGGTCCGTGCGTTGCGGGAGTAGTTGGGTCCACTATGCCACGTTACTGCCTCTTTGGAGACACAATCAACACAGCTTCCCGAATGGAATCCACCGGACAAGGTAATCCGACTGGTCCGTCAGTTTATCTTGATTTAGATGCTATGCACGTTAAAAAATATTCATGAAATTTGATGCTAAACCTGTGCAAATTGATAAAGGAATAATTTTCACAATCATGCATTTGAGTCCTCCGCATCTTCATCTCATACGCCAGAAGTAAATGTCTTTCTATTTGTATACTTTCTGTTACTGTGGACCCACCATTAAGTTTAATTGTAATGATGAAGCAGAAAGACATGTAAGAAAAAATGACCGGGAAGTAATATTCTAGAATGTAAGTAAATAAATAGAATAATTTTTATAATAAACGTTTTCTTGGTCTTTCTATATAAAAGTTTAACGATTGGATACTATTTCAAATGTTTTGTACTTTTCTACTCTGTAACTTATGTTAGAATGTACTTAAACAAACAAATTCTGAAAGGCCTGCTTCCGACTTTCAGTCACAGTAGGCTGGTAATATGGGTTGGTATAATTCCATCGTGTGCGTCCATTTCATCTTTGACAACGTCACGAAAGAAATAGAATCAGTTCTTGGAGGAATTAACCTATTTACACGGAAACGAATGTTGCCTATGGAAAATAAACTGTTTTTCACGATCGAGCGAAGAAGGTTGCTCCATATTCCCGGCTGGAGGAAATTCTGTGTTGACTCCGACTTCAACAGGACTTCAGGAGGAGAGAAAAACCCACCCTCCCAATCCATCTCATGCCATCTCAACCCAAAGAAGCAACTACCGCAGACGATAACAAAGGATAGCTGGGACGCTTAAGGAAGACCAGAAAACCGGAGTAACCAGAGTGGAAAGTGCAAGGGAGGAGATGGCATTCCGGAAAAGACCGAAGTTCTTCACTTCATGGAAATTCACGAAAAAATCACCAGTTCTAAAAGGAGGCGATCAAGAACTAAAGAAGGAAAGCTGGAGGGAATTCCCCCAATATGAAGCTGGGATACTCACATCGTTCCGTTGCAACAGCGTTTAAGGGAAGGAAGTCAGGAAGAAGGTTATCACAACAGAAAGTAGGTTCTACTATAAAATACTAGAGCCTTGAAATACCATTTGAATTATGAAAAATTTCCTTCCTTTAGGTGAAGAGCAGCTCTAAGCCAACAGATCTAGCGCTGCAACATTTTACCGAAGTGGTACTCTTGCAGAGAACATTCAATGAGCTTATGCAACAAAAAGTTGTCAAGGAATGTGCTTTGAAAATAAAGATATCCAGACTATCCATATAATTTCCGATGGCGCAACTAAATTTAATAACTCAAAATGTAAAAACTCAAAATGCAAAAACTAGTTGGAAGAGTAATGAAATTACCAAAGCATAACATTTAACTGGAAAAAAATTATCATTTTCGAGAGAAGACCAACTAGAGAGAGTAGCATGGTAGTGATGGAACTGGATGCCGCATTCTGAAGAAGTGCTCAAAATATTCCCATGGACAATCATTTAATGACGTTACCCATCAAAGTGGAAAGCATTGCCCTGAGAGATTTCCTTTGATGAAATCGCCAACATACTGAGCCTTAATAAAGATTGACCAAAGTCAGGCTTCTGATATAATCAAGCACTTTTTTCTTAGGCATCTCTTACAAATAATGAGATTTGGAAATAATTTCCTAAGTGCTGTAAGAATATTATACAGCAGGGTTAAATGTCATATAAGAGTGAAAGCATCACTCATCACACCGCTGGTAATAAAGAGAGGAATCAGGCAAGGTTGTTCACTCTCTGGGTAACTATATGATCTCGACCAAAACATACCTCAGTCTACTGATTGAAGGAAAAGCTGGATGGAATTGACCTTCCAAGTGTGCCACCCACAACGCTGGTGTCAGCCTATTCAGATGACATCACAGTGTTCACTACAAATGAAGAAGTTTACAGAGTGCAAAACTGCTTCCACAGCTATGTTAAGGCATTTAGTGCCATACAAAACAGCAAAAACCAAAACATAAGTAGATTGTGGTGTAGTTCATGGGGAACCAGACTAGAAAATGATGCATGGCTAAAATGGACCAATTTCTTACAACAGAAAGTCTGTCTGAGAATCTATCTAGGCATCCCAAGGGAAGAATTAACAAGCAAGTCAACCATGGAAATGTAAAAAACGATCTCTAAGACTATAGAGAGCTAGTTACATAAATCCTTGGGATTTTCAATCATAGGCAGGATTAAATTGACACAGAGAATAATAGCACCAAAACTGTGGCTTATGCTACAAGGTACATAGTTACCCAACGTCTTCTTGAACCCCAATTAGAGATGAAACCCAACTATATTTGGGATAATATAAAGGACAAAAAGGAGAGCATTGAGGAACCTATGAAACTCCAACTAATCAGCCAAAAGATTAAACAAAATAAAATCTGTTCTGATGTCGCACGGCAGAAATACCTGTTGTATGTACATTAAAGTTTATATGGAATCAACAACAGAATTCCTCATTTCAACTACAAAAACAAATCCACTAACTCCCAGAAAAGATGTATAAAAAAGAGATCTTATGTAAACGAAAAGGTCACAAATGGCTATCTATAGTGTGCAATCAGCCTCAAATGTACTGGATGGACATCAGAAAACACCCAACATTATGCAAGGGGGCTCCCAGAAAGTCAAGTTGGTAGCATGTTCGTCATTGGTGAAAGCAGTCCTAAATTCAGTTTCTAATGGGATACCATGTGTACAAAATAGTCTCAGCTCTTGAAGCACCTTTAACAACACTAATTCAGAAATAAATTTTGTAAATGAAGATAAAATGGTTTGAGGTTAGGTGGAAGAGAGGCCCACTCAAGCCTAACCTCGCCATTAAAGGGTCTAATAATAATAATAATAATAATAATAATAAAATGTATCAATAATAACTGAAGACAGGTCTAAAAAAACAAAAGTAAAAGAGTAACTTACCAGCTTATTAATAATGATAATAATAAGTAATACATATGTATATATATGGGCTTGTTCATAATAGATCAATCCTTTATAAAAAAGTTCATGTCTACAGAGTTTAAAATTGTCAGACAGAAAAATTTAAATACTACCCAAAGAGAACTGAAAAAATTGTAGTATGATTTAGAGGTCCTTAATGACTTCCAATTTGGTTAGCTTTACAGAAAGAATAACAATTAATTATCTTACTCCATTTATTTGTGTAGTATCTATCTCAAGGATGTATAAATTTAAACAATTTTTCATCAGTTTTCAAACACAATAATCAGAAAACCAGACAAAAAAGAAAACTTTTATTATCCTCTATAAAAATAATTTTATAGCTTGAAATTTAATATCCCTCAATTTGCATTTGGTCTGCACTTGGGTTAAGAAACATAATTTTACTTGATATAAGAAAGGTTTCATTTTCTCTGTAGCAATGCAGATCCAGATAACAGAAGTGACAAAATTACTCTTGGATAAGCTGGGAGGATATACAGTAGAGAGAAGAGGGAGCATGGAAGTGAAGGTAACCAGTTTGAATATCAGTGAAATCATTTCCTAAAATAAAACTCTTTCTTTAAAGAATCTTTTTCCTAGTTTAGAGATCACTGCAATCTATTCATGTTGTTGGCAATTTACAATCAGTTCTAAATCATTTCTAATTGCCTAAAACTTAAATCAAATCATAAATAGAAATACTTGAGAATGTGTACATTCTTCTGATAATATTGAGCTGATCAAGAATTTCTCTTAATTGCAACATCTAAAATAAAGCAACATTATAGGTTTATGAATTATTTCTTTTTAAATGCAACCTTTAATTAAAATGAATAATGCAGAACTAATACCTTAATTGAATCAAGTAATACAAAGTATATTATTTAGAACAGGAAGCTTAATCATTTCACATTTAACTATTTTTCTTCCTTTGCAATGAATTTCACTTCTAGATAAATTTATTTTAGCTTCAATGAAAAATTACCAAAATGAAGGAAGTGCCCCTGTCCTGAAAACTTGGATCATGTCACATCATGTACATGGAGTATTTAAATTCAAATTATACTTTAGAAAAATACTTCAACAATTGGACTTCTTTAAGACAAAGGTTTTAATGAGAAATTTTATCTTGGGTTTTAGGGCAAAGGCAGTATGGAAACTTACTGGCTAATTGGAAAGAAAGATGGAAGAGGTGTTAACCGTGGATGTGAACGACATTCTTCAGATGAAGATATAATAGAAAATTCCAGTGTCATCCTTCCAGAGTTCCTAAGAATTATCACTGAAGTATCAATTGAAACTGACACAGAATAGACAATCATCATTTAAAATAGAATGAAAAAATATTTATCACCATGGTTTTATCATATTTCAATGTTTTTTATGATATTTTCTCTTGCAAAAGTATTCTGGATTCTGTAGCAGTGCTGTTCCTGTAAAAACTCAGCTACTCGTTATCTTTTATTTCTATTTATCAATTTTCATGAATTTCATAGATCTTTATTCATTGAAAATCATTAATAAAATAAATAATTGCAAGAGGTGTGCCATTGCAGAATTCACATTAATTTTGCATCCCACAGTTCTGGCTTATCATCCACTCATACAAAGAAAATTATTTTATATTTCTCTTTTATTTCAGTCTGAAAATTTATCTTACAGTAAATATATATAAAAAAACAGGGTGAAAACAACACACACATTCCATTTTAAAATACACTTGTAATGTAAGAGGGATATTCAAGAAGTAAGTTATTCTTTTTCCCTAAAAGGTGGTTATGCTGTGCAACTATAATGGAGCTGGTGCAAGACATTGATGAGATTCATGGCTTGTTAAGGTTGCATTTTCATTCGATTCGCAGGAAGCATTGTTGCATGAAATAGAAAATTGGCTGGAAACTTACTCCAGAGTAGAAGTATGAGGAACAGTGTAATTTTTGTGGACAAAATAGCTCGTACACAGAAATCCATCACAAAATATCAGCAATATATATTCTACATACAATATTATGTCTAACTGTAATGATATGGTGTCAGTAGTTCAAAGATGCCTACTCAGACTTGAACAATGCAGAAAGACAAAGAAGGCCAACAACGGCAACCATGACAGACCTGGTGGAGGGAGTTGAAGAAAAGATTCTAAAAGATACAAAGTGACTGTCGCAGGACTTGGATATATCCATTAGTAGCACTCATTCCATCATCCATTACAAACTGTATTATCAATATTAGTGTTCACATAGCGTTCCTCGAATTTTGGACTTTCAAAAAACAAATGGAGCAAGGTCTGTAGCTCATCTGAAATTTCTTCAATACTACTCTGTGAAGAACAATGATGTTTTAAGCAGCATCATAATGGGTGGTGAGGCGTGGGTGCATCACTTCACTCAATAAGCATAGTATGTGTCAATAGCATGGGGGCATACATAATTCCTTGGAAGGAAAAAATTCATGGTTGCCCCATCAGCTGGTAAGGTCATAGTTACTGTCCTCCTCGACTGCAAGGGAGTTGTTTACTCAGAACTTTTGTGATAGGACATAACCATTAAATCTGATTCCTGATGTGCAATTTTGAGGGCTCTAGGTAAAGCTGTGAAAAACAAGAAGCATGAAAAGTTAAGCAAAGGCATTATCTTTTTGTATGACAATGCATCACCTTACAAGAAACTAAATTGAGACTTTGCTTCAAAGTTTTGGATGAGAAGCCTAGCAGTGCCTAGAGTATAGTCTCAATCTGGCATCTTGTGTGTTCAGCAAGCTGAAAGTATATCTGTATGGATACCAAGTTGCCAACAAAGAGCAGATTCAGACAGCTGTTCTATACTAGCTCCATGATCAAGGAGGGGATTTCTATCATCAAGCCATGGAATAATTTGTGTCACATTGCAGCACTTTGGTTATTATATATAGGAATAGTGTAGTGTATGAGCATCATACTGAGTAGAAATTCTTTTAGAAATAAAGTGCTCTTAAACCTACATTATTCAAGTATAACTTACTTTTTGTACGCCCCTTGTAAGAGGATAAAAATGTAGTATTTTAACATGCACAGACTCCCATTTTCTGATTACTCTGGGACCAAGAGGGCACAGAGATAATGTCTGTATTTAAAATATTTTTGATGAATGAAATATTTCTATTATCTTATGTCATTATATCTAGTCGTTCATAAATTCACCAAGGAAGAAGTCTTTTTGACAATTCAGAATTTTGTGAAAGAGACCATACTCAGCTTTAGAAAATGAGTAATCTGGCCTAAAATTACATGGATGTAATTTGATAAATTAATTCTTATGGAATTAACTGGAGGGAATGTTTTTATTGATGAAACACATTAATTTTTTTACAAAGAGCAACTTACAATCAAAATAGTACATTATAACCACAGCTCTTCAGTAAATAATATAAACTAAGATCAAAATGTTACAAATTAATCACTATAGTAATTACCTGTTTCCATGATTTCTATGAATTTAACATTACCTGTAGATGAGAATTGGTCATCCAATAAATGTTGTGTCTGTGAGAAATAAGCAATCACATAATCCACGTAAATGCACACTTAAGTCATTATATTCTGAAATAAGTTCAAATCTCTCCATTATAATGTTATGTATTTTTAATCACCAGAACAAAGCTAATTTCTGAACATTAAATTCGCTTTATTACAAGTTCAGTTCTTCTTAATGAGAGGAATAGTACTACAGAAGAATTTGATATTTTTATAAAAAATTCAAAGAAAATGCAACTTGGAGTAACATTAAAAATCTTTTCAATTAATTAATTAATTCTTTTTAAATATATAGAGAGAATATACATATACTTTGATATACTGGTTGTACATGGTGTTTCATGTTTGATAAATGTGTTTTACTTAAGGAGAATTCAGAGGTAAAATTGTAGTAACTCCATTGAAAATGAGGTGTAGAGTTCCCATGATTCATGATAATAGATTATAACATATTTTATAAATGTGCTGATGAATCAAGTTCATTATTCTGTACTTAATGTTTAATAAGGCATGTTGACTAACATTCATTTTGGAAAATAAATCTAAATTTTACAATAACCACATCTTTTTGATTGAAAAAGCAATGCTTCTAGCTTTTTACCTAATTTAGAACTTATGGGCAAAGTAGTTCAAGGGAAGTGTTATTACAGGTAAAACTTACAAATATTTTAACAGCAATTAATAATGTAAGGATGCTACTCCTTTTTTTCACTATTCTATAGATTTTAAATCTATATCACTCAGAAAAATGTTTTAATATTATTTTAAAACGTTGTCAAAAATTTTAAACCCTACTTATTTGTCTCGCTTTAAGAAATTCTAATATTCATTGTATAATCAGTCTAGAATGGGTTACTTTAACTGAAGACTATGTTAAAGGATACTATTTTATGTAAAAATGCAATCTGAAGTGTGAAAAGTCAAATCACTAAATACTTTATCATGACTTTTCTAAAATATTTATGGTTTTGACATATAATAAATTATGCGCAGCATGGGTTTTAGGTTCTGTGACTTGTTAATCATCCCCATGCATATCTTCTACTTCCTGGTCTCCTTCTTTGATACTTTACCCTTATCCTCAGCTTTTAACTTTCCTTTCTTAATCACACCCCCTTTGCTCTCTTTCACCTGTCCTGTGTCTTTTTTCCTATTTCCTCTCATTTCTGAACGTAATTTTTTAATTTTGTGTCGATATGCTTTTCTAAATTTTTCCAAATCATGGAATGGATCTTCATTAATTTTCTGAAAATTGTGAATTGAATTAAAACAAGAACAAATATATCATTAAAAAATAAACTCTAATGGAGTCTCTTAGCAATAAGGAATAAAAACATTATAGCAGTCCACTGAGGATATTTTGAAAAGTGCACTGGACAAAAGATACTTCACAAAGTATTCTAATTTAAATAACAATCAAACATTGAAAAATGGAAAATCTTCCAAATAAAAGTTTTGAAGCATTCTATAACATCGATTAAAAGACATACACTCAAACCTGGATAAGTTAGAAAACTTTGTGTGGCTAATCACCACTTTGTATCATTGTCACCTCTGAAAGCCTTTGTAAAGAAAGAGTCTCTCCCTTGGAGATTAATGACTCTAAAGTAATTTTTCAGGTCCAGAATTCTGTAAGTGAGTCCACCTTGCCTTTCACCTCTACAAGCATCTTATAGAAAATGCAATACATTGTCCATGTTTTGATAGGTAAGGTGCAGGTTTCTTGTTTGTATGATAAGGGGCAGGTTAGTATACAAAGATAAATTAGTTGATGATGGTCAATCACTTAAGGTGGTGTGTAGCATCCTCAGGAGTTAGTCCAATCAAAAATGGCAGCCAAGAGGAAACTGATCTGACAAAAAAGGGTTTGAATACAGAAGGAGAGCCATTTTCCAAGTTAAAGAAACTGAAATCACTTTAGACAGTCCACATAATTTTTGTATATCCAATGGATATTGATCAGATGATATGGGCAAGCCAATACTGAGGGAGGAATTTGATCTAGCAATGAAAAACCTGAAAAATAACAAATCTCCAAGTGTAGACAACATACCAGCCGAAATTTTAAGGCAGGAGGAGCAATGATGAAGGACAGGCTCTACAACCTCATCAGGTTGACTTATGATCAGGGAAAACTAACTCCCTGCAGATTTTGAAGCCAATATCATAATACCTATACCTAAGAAAGTAGGGGCAAAAAGTATCACACACAGCAAAAATAATGACAAATATTATCATCCCCCGCATGGAAAGAAAAGCTGAAGAAATGCTATCAGAGGATTAATTTGGGTTTAGAAAAAATAGGGGTACAAGGGAGACAATATAGATATAGAGAAAGCCTTTGATTATGTTAAATGGGACAAAATGTTTGAAGTGCTAAAGAAAGCTGGAATCAATTATAGAGAGCAAAAACACATATGGCATCTATACAAGAATGAAAAACCTATTCTGGAGGGTGAAGAACAACAATTAGAAGCTAAAATTCAGAAAGGAGTGAGACAAGGATGCGCATTAACACCAGTGATATTTAAAATGTATATGGAAAAGGTCCTAAAAGAAGTCCAGAAAAGAGCAAGAACTAAAACGGGTGTGAGAATACATGGCAAAAGAATAGACATGCTAAGATTTGCAGATGATATTGTTGTCTTAGTGGAGAAGGAAGAAGACCTCCAAAGCATGATAGAGAAGATGAATGACATAATGGGAATAAGGTACAAGATGAAAATTAATACTGACAAAATGAAGATAATGGTATTTGATAAGGAGGGAAAGGCAACAGCGCAGATTGCAGTTGGCAATAAGTGTTTTGAACAAGTAGACTCCTATGTATACATGCGAAGTAGGTTCATGAGAGATGGGCGAAGCTGGGACAAAGTCAGAAGCAGGATTAATCAAGCTATAAGCGCCTTTAATAAAAAAATAAAGCTCTTTACGTCCTGAGCCAACAGTCCAAATAAGAAAGAGGCTCCTTAAAACATATGTCTGGAGTGTGATGTTATACGGGTGTGAGACGTGGACTTTATTAGAAGAGAAAAGAAGAATTTATTCGTTTGAAATCTGGTGTTATAGGCATATGCTGAGGATTGGATGGGCAGAGAGAGTGACGAATGAAGAGATTCTGCAAAGGACAGAGGAAATACACAGCTTAGGGCAAACAAGTTCAGAGTTCAGTAGTTCAGTATGAGTTAATTTGGGCACTTACTGAGACATGAAGGAATCCTGAAATTAATAATGGAAGGAAATGTTAAGGGAAAGAGAAAGGAAGGAAGGCCATGTCTGCAGTATCTGAGTCAGACAATGAAGGATGTTGGATGTAAAAGCTACACAGAAATGAAGAGGAAGGCAGATAAACGTGAGGAATGGTGAGTTGCTGCAAACCAATCGATAGATTGAACACTGAAGAAGAAGATTGATCAGTAGAATTTCCATAAGATTTACAAACTTGAAAAAAATACTCAATATACCAAAACAGAACAATGAATAAAACAGGTGGATTTCTTTCAGTAAGTGAAGTGCTACACAATTGTTATATTATAAAGCTTTTGACAAATATAGAATAATTATTTATTTCTTGATCCCTTGTATATTCTTCATCCTCTTTCCCTGTTGTTTTATACCTCTCTAAGTAAGAGAAGTAGAGAAGTACTTGCTAGACCTAGATTAATGGAACCTCTCTCTTTAATGGAAACCTCTAAAAGTGAGAGAAGCTTCTCCTAGATCTCCTCTCCTAGAGGGAGATATCTATGAGTAAGACAAAAACCTCTCTCTTATCCAGGTTTGGCTTTAGAAGGTCTGAGGAAATGATCTAAAATAACTTATTTCACAACTTATTTTAGTGTATTAATTCTTCTTCTCCAATAATTATTTTGAAGATATTTCTTTATCATTTTATGCTTAGATGCAGCAATAAAATTAATAGAAGTGGACAGTGCTCACTTAGGACATAACATTAATAGATAATTTGCCAAAAATAAGTTATGTACATGGATTGAAGATTATGAAAACTGATAACTATCAGAAAAGCAAAGGTTCTACCATCAACTCCTTGAAGGCGGAAATAAATGTATTACAGCCAAATAAGCAGTATGCTTCCTAATATTCAAAGAAGAGGCTAAGCTTGTTGATTGGTTGGTTGTTTGTGAGTAATTGTTACAACAAATGGATAGGCTATAGAATAAGTATCCAGAAGAAATCAGCTCAGAAAATTCTTTCCTGAGGAACAAACGATGCAGAATTTATTTACCAACTAAGAAAGAAATTTTTGCTGTGAAAAAAGAGTTAAAATACATGCTAGTTGTTGATTTGACCATAAAGAGAATGTAAAGGATAACTTAAGGAGATTGGAAAAAGATTCTGAAAGAACAGCAATAAATATTGAACAAGAGTGTAAAATTTATGATAAGCTTACCACACAATTAGAAAAAATACAAATTCTGGACTTCCAGTGTGATCTTTATTGCAATACTATTGGGTACTTGTTGTACCTTGCAAATGGGACTAGGTTAGAAGATGGGGTTCTGCACCAGAGATGGGAGAAACCACTGGGGAATGGGCTCACTTTCAGTTAGTTGTTCCAAGGGTAAAGGTAAAAAATGTACCTCATGAATCACATTGTGGCATGTTGGGAGACACTGGCACTTGGTCGTTAAAAGGAGGTGAAGGTTTTTGAAAGTTCCTATTAGCTTCACTCCCCCAGGGATGTAGAAGACTGGTACCAAAAAGGTACCACATGTGCAACAGTTAAGGACCCCAAACTATAAGTGGGGACAAATGACACTTAACAATATTAGTGCTCTCTGGGAACAAATTGCAATTGAGGTTGCCAGACTCTTTCCTCTTACAGAGAATGGCAACACGTATTTCCTGGTGGTCATGGATTATTTTACTAACTGAACAGAAGTTTTTCCCATGCACTTACGTAAGACATGCCTATGTGAACTTCAGATGAGAACTGCGTTTGTCTTTCAATATACTGACAGGAGGCTCACCAGAAAACAGCTTGATTTACCTGAATACATTGCTGGACTTAGAGAGAAATTACATTATGTTTATTCATTGGTAAGAGAAAACACTTTGCAGGTGTTTGAGAGAATTAAAACCAGGTAATATCACAAGGACAATCATCATTGGCTTTGAGGAAGGAACCCTAGTGTGGTTTCACAATCCAGTACAATGCAAAGGGAGGTCTCCAAAACTGCAAAGTGAGTGGGTAGGACCATAAAACAACATACAGATAAACGACATAACACATTGTGTCTACCAAATGGGAAGGGTAAGATAGTGCATGTCGACCAGCTGGCTCAGTACCATGGCTCTAATGATGCTTGGGACAAGGATGTCTAGGAGGGTGGCAGTGTTATGCCATCACCAAATGCTTAAATTAGCAGCGATATTGTGGGAACCGGTAAACAGATTGTAGGTGAGATTGGAAACAAACAGATTGCAAACTGACAATGACATGAATAAAGCTGCATGCTGTGTGAAGTCGATTTTCAGTGTAAATTATTTTTCTGAAATTCTCATGATTACATAAAAGTCTATTATGTACTAATATGTGTTGTTCATGTTTTAAGTTATCTGGATATTCTTGAAATTTTGCAGTGTCTTCATATATGCTACAGAATATTTTGCACATGATTTTATTTAGGAGTACTAATTAGGAATGTCATTTTTATGTTATGTTGATGGGATGAAACATTTATATTTTTCATGAGGAGAGGTATTAAATATTGTTATGCTTCCTTAAACTTATTTGTATATTGTAATTTTTCTCTTGTTTTTCTGTACATCTAGTAACACTTGCAATAGAAGCTAGTTCACTGTCAACACTCAAGCAGTTTGATGGTTATTTGTATCTTTTCTCATCCATGTTTAGTGCATATCATGTATTTATGATGACTTTTGAGACTATTAAATATATTTGAGACATTAATAAGGGGATTATGGGACATAAATACCCAAGGAAAAGACAAGGAGTAATATGGAGCAAAGCTTATGAAATTTAACATGAGGAAAGAGAGATGTGCGATAGAGTGTTGTAAGATAAGTGGCACACAGCTGTCTTTACAGTAAGCTAACCTTGTTACTTGGTGGGTAGCGTTTACTCATTGGCTCTGACTTAAGCCAGCTCTCTGGCATGTAAAGCATTAATTTCTTGAGGAAACATGGCAATAATTTTATAATAATGGAATAAAAACTATATAATTACACAACCACATATTTCTGTTGTATTGCACATGTTCTGCATGTATTATAATTAAAGCAGTTGGGAATGGGAGAGAATGGGTTTAATTTTTAAATTCATTATCTTATTCCCAAATTTGTTATTCTAAACTAGTAATTTCCATTACCATCACTTCAAATAAATAATAATTCCATTTTTTATGATGCTCAGCAATAGGAGATCCTATGAACCTCTTTTCCTCAGCAAATATCTTCATCATCTTTTTCCTGAAATCTTGCTTACTTTGCCTTATAGTTTTTTGAATATTCACCTGAAAAATATTTTCAAACATGTAAATAAAAGCAACTCTAACATCACAGAAAAATTGGCAATAAGAGCTTGAGGACTACTTTTTATCTTGAATTCCAAATTCATGAATTTGAAATTTTACTTCCAGCAGTTTTGGAATAATATTATATTATTAAATCACAAATGTATACAAATGCTCTCCTATTAAATAGAATTTCTCCAAAATATCTCCTGATTTGATAACAAAAACATTGCTTCATCATAAGTTTTCAATTTCATTCAAATAATCCTTGACTTTCCCCCTAATGGCAATAGGATCACTAAGCTAACATCATAGCAGTAAGTAAAGTTTGGTTGGCAAAAATGTGTGTTGGAAGAGCTTTTCTTTGATTCTCTTGTTTAAATTCTTGAAACTCATTCTTAATTTCTTCAGCCTTCATCCAAACATTCAAAGCCAAAATTCAAATTCAAGCCAAATTATAGAAAAACATGCACATCTAACATCTATCAGGCTCCCAAATAGCCAAGTGGGCAACGCGTTCTAATTCGGCAAAAGCGGTCCCGGGTTCGAGTCCCGGTGGGGGCTCACGTGTGAAATGACTTTAGCAGTCAAAGCACTTTTAACAATATTACTACTACTTACTAACATCTATCTCTTTCCTTAAAACTTTAATATTATAGTCAAACTTGAAGTCTAAATCAGGGTTTTCAAACCCTTCTGATCAAATTACCACATCAGGAACTTTGTTAACTTTAGATCAGTGAGTACCCTCAACATTAGACAGTACTTAATTTGTATTAATAAATTTTAAATTATTTGAGTAAATTTTTCCCTCTATCATTAAAATACAGGTTAGCCAGTATCTAAATGTGCAGTTAAATTGTACTTGCTACGTGATTAAAGAGGGTTTTTTACCTCAAAACAAGAATTGTTCAAATTAATGCCATACGCCATACGGCGGTTTGCGGGGTATTTATGTAAATGTAATGTTTGTATAGGGTTTACAATTAGTTACATTTTCAAAGAATATAAGTCGCTGGAATTCTGACTTTAAAATTCATTCAGTTAAATTTGGAGAAATTGGTAGTCCAGTTTCAAACTGTACTGCTATGGGTACTGCTGAATTAACTCAATATTCCTTTAAGATAAAATAACACAATATCTCTGAGAGATTCCAAAAGTGAACATACTTTAAACCCATAATATGCATTGAATTTTATGTCTTTCGTCTTTTCAACGACATTCCAATGGCTTTTAATTAAAATTATTCACAAAACTTTATCACAAAATTTCATAATTGATATATTTAACAGTAACTTTATCTCTATTCTTATCATCCCTACTCTCATTAGACTGAATACTTATTTTTTTTAACACTATAATATAAAAGTGATAACATGGAAATAACATACCCAGTCATCTATACTAATGACTGAAGGATTTTCTTTGAACTTTTCACTAGTCTCTGGTGGTAAAATGTCATCATCTTCACCTTTATTTTTATGGGAAACTTCAGGAATAATCTCATTTTCCTTTATGATATGATCACATAGTTTTATTTTGAACTCATCTTCCAATTCTCTTTTATTTTCAAGTAAAGGATAATTCTCATGATAGTAGATTAGATATTCTCCTAAGCTAACATCCCTGGATACTGGAACTTCAGATTCTAAATCTACATGAGACATCTTTTTGTCGATTTCTTCACAACCACAGAAATTTGTCAAAATATTCTGTTTTTCTGACAGTGAATTTAATCTCTCCTGCAATGTTTCTAAAATATCTCCACTGGTTACAGAATTACTCATAGATTCCTTCCCCATACTTTCTGTCTTCAAGGCAGTATTACTAAAACCTTCAGTTCTACACTCATGTGACTTCCATTCCAAACCATTTGAATCATTAGTAGGCTCATTTGAAGGACCAAAATCATTTTTGATAAGCTTTTCAATGTAGTCAAAGTATTCATCCCTGACTTCCTTATTTGAGGTTCCAATGCTATCAGCACCCAGTTTAATACCCTGGCGATCATTTGCTTGCCCTTCATATGTTTTGAATTCCCTCATTTCTGGTAATTCATGAGAGGGTAGTCTGGTCACTTCTTTGAAATATTCTATAATGAAAATAATGGTTATATNATTTTATCAAATACTACTGTTAAGGGAATCAAATAAACCCAAACTTATACAACTGAAATGTCCATATGTTCATTTATTCATTATTTTTGTAACACTACTGTATTTGTTCTTTATTATTTTTGTACACAATTGATTTTCTTAAGAATTGATATTTTTATGCCCTTTTTGTTATTATTACATGTTTATGTATCTATATGTAAATACATCATAATTTTATGATTCTTGGAATTTAAATTCATATACATATCACTGTGGTGTTTAATTTATGTGCATTTTTCTAAAAGGGATTTCCACATAAAAGATTATTAAATAAATGTGGGTTGTCTGTGGTAGTATAATAATAATATATAATGTGAGCATTAACTAATATGCAATTTTAAGTAACCCCTATGACTATCAAGAATATACCTAGTTTACCTCCATTTACAGTTGTATCCTTGATCCACTGTATTTTTGCAAATCTAGTCTGATATTCTGATAGAGACCATCTTCCTTTTAATGTCACCTTTCCCATGAAACAAATTGGACTTTCTTCCACTCCTATTTCAGTATAGTACATTATTAATTCATCTCAGTTTTAGATTTTTACCCCTAAGAATCTAGCATACATCATTAAATAATTTAACACTGAAATAATATGCATGCTTTACCATACTGATTAAATATGGATGTTTCTAAGAATTAAGGATCCATGAAAACATCACTTCATTTGTGAAAATTTGATAGCAGAAAAATAAGGAAAATAAGTATGTGACACAAGTATCTCAACTAATCTTCCACTCACAGACAAATTAGAAAGCATAAAGACAAAGCAGAGAATTACATAGGGCATAGGCCTTACACATGACCATAGTTGTATCAGAAACAAACCACCAATGATAATGATATGGGTCTTCCTTTTAAATTCTCTTCTTCTGCATATTCCTTAACATATACTTCTCAAAGAAACTTCAATTTCTTCACTGATTATTTGCAAATAAACCCATTATTATTACCAAATCATTGACAAATACTTACTTAGACAATCAGAAAAGTTGTTTTCTTTATGTTTCTTAAAGAATTCTGCATTCCTCTTCAATATCCCAGGATTAGTAGCCTCCCACTGCTTTTTCATATTAACAATGTTCTCAGCTTTCTTTTTCACTTCTTTTAAGACTACCCTCTGAAAGATTTACAATACTGTAATAATGACAATTAACTTCAAATGAGGACTGGAAGCATACATAGATCATTTAATGTTAGGATATCAAAATAAAGATTGCTGCAAATGATGAAAGGGTTTCCAAGTATGGAAAACAGGGTTTAAAATAGGAATGAGGAAAATCAATTGGTATGTTTTGTCAACAAAAGACTTTGGATCAAATACAGATGGCTAAAAACTTATGAGAGGATTACTTTCTCATTGACTGGTTGTAAATCGATTTCCATATTAGTAAGTTGGTTAAAACTGAACAATTAAACAATAATGTACATTACATATATTCACAAACAAACACACGAATGACAAAATGTAATAATTCATTAGTGCACAAAAGTTTCCTAACGGTAACACGAAGAACCACATGTACAAGTGTAGTATAAATAGTATTTTGAATCATCTACTTTAAATATAGACAATTTCCTTAGACCAACATGAGGTGAATCCAGAATAACTGACAAACTCCATGTGGCTGGTCTTTTATTTTCCTCTTGGGCCTCGTCAGTAGATGCTTCCTGTCCACAGTTGGAGCCTTTTAATGAAGCTTGTGGAAGATGAACAAAGTTTTCTCCATCCTGAGCCAAGGTGTCTTCTGAAACTATAATTATAAAATCATCAATCTAAATTCATGGCATAGCATTCATGCTTCTTCTTCAGTGATAACTTTCAAACAAATATATTTTCAAAGGGGGGGGGGGGGCTGATATATGAATCTGCCAATGGATACTACATAAAATTCTATCACTGATTGGAAAAGGTTATTACTGAAAAATAGTTAAACTGAAGGTACATACAAATGCCATCTGTTCAATTTATACAGAAATGGCAAATACCAGTTGAAGATATATTTACCTAGTAAAATATTTGAACAGAATAAAATGAATTAATCAGTTTGTTAGTTCATTAAGTAATTACATTGAATTAACAATAAGGAGGAAATAATATTTTACCTAATTCCAGCAGTAGAGAAACAAACTTTAACAGTATATAATATATAGTCATACCTATAATGTTAAATTAAATATTTAACTCATACAATGTATTAATAATAAAATAAACTTTATCACAAAATTTCATAATTGATATATTTAACAGTAACTTTATCTCTATTCTTATCATCCCTACTCTCATTAGACTGAATACTTATTTTTTTTAACACTATAATATAAAAGTGATAACATGGAAATAACATACCCAGTCATCTATACTAATGACTGAAGGATTTTCTTTGAACTTTTCACTAGTCTCTGGTGGTAAAATGTCATCATCTTCACCTTTATTTTTATGGGAAACTTCAGGAATAATCTCATTTTCCTTTATGATATGATCACATAGTTTTATTTTGAACTCATCTTCCAATTCTCTTTTATTTTCAAGTAAAGGATAATTCTCATGATAGTAGATTAGATATTCTCCTAAGCTAACATCCCTGGATACTGGAACTTCAGATTCTAAATCTACATGAGACATCTTTTTGTCGATTTCTTCACAACCACAGAAATTTGTCAAAATATTCTGTTTTTCTGACAGTGAATTTAATCTCTCCTGCAATGTTTCTAAAATATCTCCACTGGTTACAGAATTACTCATAGATTCCTTCCCCATACTTTCTGTCTTCAAGGCAGTATTACTAAAACCTTCAGTTCTACACTCATGTGACTTCCATTCCAAACCATTTGAATCATTAGTAGGCTCATTTGAAGGACCAAAATCATTTTTGATAAGCTTTTCAATGTAGTCAAAGTATTCATCCCTGACTTCCTTATTTGAGGTTCCAATGCTATCAGCACCCAGTTTAATACCCTGGCGATCATTTGCTTGCCCTTCATATGTTTTGAATTCCCTCATTTCTGGTAATTCATGAGAGGGTAGTCTGGTCACTTCTTTGAAATATTCTATAATGAAAATAATGGTTATATNACCAGAATTAAGATGGCCAATAGATTGGAAGATGCATTAAGAGCAGATTAACAGAAAAACTTGCACGGTGAACATAGAGGGTATGTGATACAGAGTATTCATTACTAGAAACACCATAAACTTTATGAAAGTATATAAACAATTCAAACCCTATATTACTCACTATTGAGACCTTTCTTGAATTTTATTGTACAGTGGGTTTCCATATTATCCTTTACATATGAAAGCACAGGAATAAAATTTAGAATCAATTTCAAATTAACAAATGTTAAATTAGGCAATAAAATGAATAATCTTTCCTTTTCTAAAGGCTTTCTTCCTTATAAATTTGTCCGCTCTACATGATAACATCAATGTGTATTTATTTATAATTGAAACCAAACATGGATAACAAAATTTTCAGAAAATTAAAGATTATATTCTTACATTTTAAAATTAAGAGGGTCCCACATTTTTCTGAAGCTAAATCTGGATAAATATGGTATTTTATCAAATACTACTGTTAAGGGAATCAAATAAACCCAAACTTATACAACTGAAATGTCCATATGTTCATTTATTCATTATTTTTGTAACACTACTGTATTTGTTCTTTATTATTTTTGTACACAATTGATTTTCTTAAGAATTGATATTTTTATGCCCTTTTTGTTATTATTACATGTTTATGTATCTATATGTAAATACATCATAATTTTATGATTCTTGGAATTTAAATTCATATACATATCACTGTGGTGTTTAATTTATGTGCATTTTTCTAAAAGGGATTTCCACATAAAAGATTATTAAATAAATGTGGGTTGTCTGTGGTAGTATAATAATAATATATAATGTGAGCATTAACTAATATGCAATTTTAAGTAACCCCTATGACTATCAAGAATATACCTAGTTTACCTCCATTTACAGTTGTATCCTTGATCCACTGTATTTTTGCAAATCTAGTCTGATATTCTGATAGAGACCATCTTCCTTTTAATGTCACCTTTCCCATGAAACAAATTGGACTTTCTTCCACTCCTATTTCAGTATAGTACATTATTAATTCATCTCAGTTTTAGATTTTTACCCCTAAGAATCTAGCATACATCATTAAGGCATAAAAGAATGTAACTTTGAACATTTTGTCATAAATATATAAAGATTCACTTAGAAAATTTTTGGAAATTCAATCAAGTGACAAGGATTTAAAGAAATTTTTAAAACTGTAAAACAGCAGCCAAGATATTTTGAGTTTTGATAAATTAAACTGACGGTGAACATAAGAGATACAATTAGTTCTATAATACAAAGGGAGTAAATAGATCAGGCATAAATTGTCAAAGTGTTAACCATTTTGGTGTTTACATTTGCTTTGCCACAAGTACATACATTTAGTGTATGGTAGAATCATTTATGAATTAAACTCAAATAAATTATTTTTTCATTTACAACTTCAGTCTTCACCATGTGGAACCTATGGAACTTCTATCCATGTTAAAATGAAAACACTGGGTGTTTGGGTTTACACAGTGTTAAATGATAAAAATCGATTTATTTCATTAAATCATAAAATATAAATAATTTTGTGCTATAAACATAAAATTGAGGAAATATATTAATTTATACTAAACCCAAAATGGTTTCAAAATTCACACAAATAATAGAAAGTTAAAAAGGAATGTTCATTAAAATACAGCATCGATACTAATATACCAGTACCAAAATAAGATGTTATAAAAAGATATTAAGAATAGACTAATCTTGTTATTTTTACAATGATTATTCAGAATAAAACATTAACTTCTTAAAGAATTACCTGAGCAAGAGCCTCTAAGAAATAAATATGGGATTGTTAGCATTCCTTTTGACTCATATGCCACAAGTAAACCTTCTTTATCACTTATCTCCAACCGGAAATGAACAGACTTTTCTGATGTAGTGAAAAATAAAGATGTAACTACTGGCTCTGTTATGGTCATTTTAAAACTGGAAAGAAAAATTCCTAATTTTCTTTTAACCTTTTTTATAAAAAACTAAGTCTTAGGAGCAAAACATAATAAGAAATTAACCCATTTCCCTTGGAAATCATCTTAAAAAGTAACATTCTTTAACTATCTATCTCATATCTTATTGATGATAAGGAAAATTTTTTATTTCCTGTATTAAACCTATTTTAAATGCACAATTCAACTTCTTTGTAATTTTTACCACATTTTGCCACTTCTTTATTTTACCATCTATTAAAAATAATTGATTCATAAAGAATTCCTTTGACAACTTTGAATTATTATATTCTCATAAAAAGACATGAATTGCATGATGTGAGCCTAAATCACGATTGAAAAATATCAAGAAACACAGAACAGTCCATGTTAACTGAGGAATTCCCTAGAAGTGGCTGCATATAAAAACTTACCTCGAAAATAATATCACAGAAATGGATGATAGCTATAACCTTCAGTTTCTAAGCTCAACTTCAATTTAAAACACATTTATTAAACCAGCAAAACTAGCTTTTTATTTCCCCACTTGATGGAAAATAATAATTTATAAATACCATAATAAAAGAAACTCCATCTAATGTAACTGATAAGATGGAGATCCCTCCTAGAACTATCTAATATGAATAACTATCTTTGTGAAAATCACATTTAGTTGCATTATTATTTTTAGGTCGCATTAACAGACAAACATTCACTTCTGCATTTAAGATAATGTTGAATGAGGAAAAAATTATTAAAACTGTGAGTATAAAATAAAGTTACAGAAGTTAAATAGTCAAATTTCATCCACATCGATTGGACAGTTTTAGCATAATACAACAAGAGACAAGAATTTTAAAAATGCAATTTTTGGGCTCAGAGTCACTTCTTATTACCAGATGTACCACATTTTTTTAAATACCTTCAATATACAGACATAGCTCAATTACAGATTTATTGTATTGTTGTTACAATATATTTAGAAAATTTCAACCAACCATTGAAATAAAATATTGCTTCCTCTCCATTTTCCTACATCTTACCTACAAATTATTCTCTCCATGTTTGGTATGTAGTAGCCATTGAGGAAATCATATCTGAGACCAGGAAGATTAACTGTTTTCATGGGCTGCCCATTACTGAGTATTTGTAAGGGAGGACTTCCTTTGGCAACAACATGGTTTACCTTCCATGGGACAGATGAAGAGTTACGATGCTCATTAATCCCATATGCGAAGAAAGTGTAACCTTGCTGTAATTGCAAAATGATATTTATATAGTAACCCAGCAACAGATTCATCCCTTAGATCAATTTTTGCATACCACTATTCAAATAGATGCAGGATACAAGGAAACGTTACTCAAATAATTCAAACTCAAAAATTGAACTTAGTTTACCTTCAAAATTTCATACAATTCCAGTGAACTGGAACAAAATTATTTCATTTTGAGGTATCCGAGAAAATTTTACCAAACATCTATATTACACATCACACAAAACTGAAGCAATTAATTTTAAATTTAATTCAAAATTTAAAATTAATTGCTTCAGTTTTATTCAGAATTTATTCAACATTCCATTCAAAATTTAAAATTAAATTTAGTCAATTAATTAGTAATTTCAAATTTATTCTAATTTAATTTTAAATTAATTAAATTGGTTAATTTTAAATTCTATTCAAAATTTAAAATTAAATATATTAATATAAATCTACAAAAGAAATTATTATTCCCAGAAACCTTAATTCATAATTGTTCAAAAACTTAGTTAAATATTACATACAAATATGCTGCCACACAAGAAGACTGTCAGTAAGATATATAAAAGATAGTTGGATTAAGGATGAGATTCAAGCAGAAAATGAAACTAGAGTAGACCAGAATTAAGATGGCCAATAGATTGGAAGATGCATTAAGAGCAGATTAACAGAAAAACTTGCACGGTGAACATAGAGGGTATGTGATACAGAGGCTATTGCTGCAGACTATCTACAAGATGATTTCCTTCTGGGTACAGTATAGTCTTTTGGATAAAATTGCAATGTTTTGCTTATGTAGCTGCCAGTTTCTTCAGACAAATGAAGGCCACTGCCTCCATCACTGTATCTATGCCATGGTCCCTTTCATCTTTTCTGTGATGTTCTACTATTTTTCCATTAGGGTTTATAATAGATATTTCCACATCAAAGATAGAGCACAACTGTCCCTAATGAAGTTTTCAGTCTGTTTTATGATTCTGATGGGCTTGCCAATGAGTATATCAAAATATTTTGGCTCTAAAGCTAAGACTTGGGTGTTATTCAGATTTAATTCTTGTCCTTTGATTTTCTTTGATCTGACATCCAATCAAGTGGCCCATTTGCCCAACATATGATTTACCACTGTTACATATGACATCATACACACCATGACAAATGGTAGTTGAAAAAATAACATGCCTTTACACTATAAAATCATCCTTGTGTCTTATATGAGGTCTTAAATCATGTCAACACAAACTTTTTAGGGTCCTGGTTACTCTTTCAGAAATTCAGAAAACAAAAAGATATATTGTCTATTGAAAAAGCCAAGAGAAAACAGGAAACAAACAACAGAGGGGACAACCCATGTCATAAGCAATTCTGCCCTATGTCTTCAGCACAACTGCAAGAATAACTTCACTTAACAATAAATACTTAAGTCTCAGAATAATTCTTGTTCACTGACAGCTTATTACCTCATTTTTCTGGAAATGATGCATAAAGTAAGAACCGCTGATGCCAGGCAACACCTTTCCTGTATCATTATCAATGATTGTCATCACTACTAACTGTATAGGGCAAGTAACCATAATTGATGCCTTCAATACCTTAAATAAAATGACACAATAAAAATGTTTCTGAAAAATGCTGATTTGGTGAGCACTGCAAGAGCTGACGAAAGTAAAAATGAGAAGTAAAACCATAAGGAAAAAATAAGACTGTAATTATAAAATTCATATCAAGAATAAATAAAAAGTGAATAGAGAATTTTTAATTCATAAATTTCTATTTCTTGGTGACTGTAACTATACTAATACTTCAAATATATTATGAGGTTAAGCTACTTCAAATTTTAAGTAACCAAAATTGCACTGATGAATCAGATAAGATGCTTACTATAGATGTAACTCAAGATAAGAAAATGTAAACATTTTATTTAGCCTTATCTATAAAACACACTGAATCATTGTTAGTTTAAATAAATGGTGAGTAAATATTGTTCTTAAAAACATAATTAAAATTAATTTTTGAGGATTTGAAAGAAAATTTGTAAAGGAAAATGTTAAGCAATTTTATTTAGTTTGGTCTATAATACTCACTGAATCATTGTAAGTTTAATGAAGTGGTGAGTAAATATTGTTCTTAAAAACATAGTTAAAAATAATTGTTTAGGATTTGAGTTAGAGAGAGTATTTACTTCATGGAAAATAATTACTTATTTTTTATTTATCTAAAAGAGTTAACTAAAAATATAAATTCTATGCACTTCAGCAACATTTTTCAGTAAAAGGCTGACTACACACTCCCTATTTAATAATGAAAATTCTAAATGAGAAACCTTAAAGAGGAAATCAGTAACTTTAAGGTGACAACAAAATATAAAAATGGTCAAATCAAGTTACCTCTACTGCTGCCCAAGTAAAGCTATATCTTACTAATGGAATCCAATTAGCCATATCCACATCCATACATATTCCATTCCATTCATACAAGTCAATCTCATTCTTTAAGTCTCTTTGTAGATCATACAATTCTTTTAACTCTGGTCTTCTCTGCAACATTATTCTATAGATATATTCAGGGCTTCATCAGTAACTATGAATCATATATTTTCCAAAATAAAATTTTATGAAAAAGAAATTTCCACATTTTTCCTGAGAGGTTTTTCATTGATATATATCCTGACATGAAGATGCAAGGATCATAATTCTAGATGATAAATCCTTGATCCCAATGACATCTTTACACTACTATTAATAAAAATACATGGATTAATAAAGAGATATTAAAGCATTCACCGTGACTTTTAATACAGTAAAACAAGGCTAGATAACCAGATATCTAATGGATGAAACACAAGTTATAATGAGAAATTGTTCAAGATCAAAGAAAAAATACATGGTTTGGCTTTATCTGTTATGAGGAAAATTTTTACAAAGTATAACATCAAAAACCTGTTCAAATTCTCAGAGATATTAATATGGACAAAAAAATATTTGCACTTATTATTCAAAAACTCTATGAAACTCCTAGGTAGCAGAGAAAGTAGCCCAGTCACCTTTTGTAAAAGGCAAACACAACACAGCATTAACAATACTACCTCTCAGATCAACATCGTGATTTACAATTGTATAATTAGAGTAAGTTATGATACTTTCATAAAAGTTCTCTCAATTAAAGGAAATGCAAATGTTAATGGTAACTTTGTGTACATATATAACTTAAAATTTTAGTATGATCTGTTAACTTGTGGCACTGAAATCCAACCGTTGATAACTGTTAACAGATATTTAAATTACTGTAATCAACCAGTACACATGTTTTTAACTTCAACAGTATGATATAGATTTACCTAATGATTGACAAATTTTTGTTGCTATTTAACAATTCCATGAATGGTGTAATATGGACAGCAAGTTGATTTCTTCTTTCTCTTAGACTTCTTATCAAGCTTTCACATTCAATTTTCCTAAAAAACCTTTGGATTTTCGTTGCTGCTTTACTGTGGCTGACACTACAGATTATGTGAATAAAAATATAAATGCATCATATAATTTGATTTAATAAATACAAATATAAATGCATCATCAATTCTTAAAAATGAGGATAACAATGAAAAAAAGGATGTAGCAATATGATGTGCAAAGAAAACAACTTATCGTCATTAAACTATTTAAAATTTGAATGCAATTATTATTAAAGGATCAATCATGAAAAGAAAAGATCTTTATAAAAACAATCTTTAGCTATTTCTGGGTTTAAAAAATTCTCACTCATATCATTTCAATATTATATATTTAAATACATTCATTATTCTAAATAATACATGCCTAATAGACCAGGAGTTTTCAAATCAAAAACTGTTATTTGTCTCTGATAAAGACAATTGAAGACAAAAATTATTAAAGTAAGCACATATATTTTAATGTAAGCTTAAACTATAACATACCATATGTACTGTATGCATTAGTCAACAGTTGTAAAATATGTGATGTAAATAAAGTTAAACTATACATGAGAGCTATTTATAGCCACTAAATTGGAAGATATTACATGAGGCATGATTAAAAATTCTACAAAATTTTTGCTGAATGTACTGATTTGATCTAAATAAATATCATTTGTATTTACCTTGCTAACTACTATAAATTATAAGAAACATAAAATAAAATAGGTTAAAGGAATAACAGGTGACAAATTTAGGGGGTCAATATTTACTCCATATCAAACTATAGATGACCACAAATGGTACTAATTTTCACCAATAAAAGGATTTTAAGGCATATAAGACATTTCAGTTTCAACATTGAAGTTTTTACTTGTACCTGAAGTTTTTCCAGAGTTCCAAGAAGTTATTAAATTAAGAGCTTTTTTAATTATAATAATTGATATATTTCAATATTGATAACTGAAATCCACTCATTACAGAATTTCTGGGAAAAGTGCATAATAAATTATAAGAAATGTTGGAAGTTCTAGAAATTTTAATCAGAAATAACATCATGATGAGATCCCAGATAGCCAAGTGGGCAACAGATTCAACTTCAGTGAAAGCGGTCCCAGGTTTGATTCCCAGTAGGGGCCTATGTGTGAAATTACCCTAGCTGTAAAAGCACTTTTATTATACTACTATTAATACATATCTCAACATTTTTAAAAGAAGACTCATAAAATGTAATTTCAAGCAGAGTCTACTACATACCTGTATAAAATGTTTCTCTCTAAAGGTCTGGTTTTAGTTTTTGAAGCCTTAACAGACACAGAATTCCCCATATTCTCTCCAAATTTTCCAAAGCAAGGGTTTAGAAAAAGTACTCGCAAAGCATTGACAGTATTTTTCAGATTTATAGAATCTGAATTTTTCACCAATAACAGATGAATACTTTCTTGAAATGCCTGATTTAAGTAAAATAGAAATCATTCCTTCCTTGATAATGAATGCATTTGGCACCTATCTATTTCTCATTCTTGATCTTTTGTTTTTAAATGCCTTTAACACAATTGAATTTTAATGATATATAGAAAATTAAGACACCCTGACAGATAAATTAAAATGAAATGAGTTTTATAATATTTAATGCAAGTATTTCTTAATATATCAGATAACTTTGTGAGAAATCTCTGACACTGAAACACTCTTGATGGTATGTTTTTAAAGGCCTTGTGCTTGACTGTTAAGTTTTTAATAAAGACGGATATGTTGATGAAAGCACTAAGGATGATGAAGTTTTATATTTGAAATAATTCTTTCAAAACTACAGTGCATCTGTAACTCAGAAGGTTACTATTTTCAATTCAATTCAATTTCAATTAATAAACTACTCTAATGAACATGCTTTAACAGCAAAAACAAAAAATATGTCCTTATATGCAGTGACATATGCAGAAAATTGATTCCTGGTAACAATGTTACCTTGCTTTTCAATCCAAACAAAACTTTTTCATGAAAAATTTGCTTCCAAAACCTAGGGTGCATATTTTACTCAAGTGTGTCTTTGACACCAGTAAAAACAGTAAATGATGGGTTACTAAATAATTTTAAAAATTAATAGCAAACAAATTAAATAATTAATAGTGATGCCTCCAGTTCTTCCAGGTTAACTCCAAAAGCAATCTCAATCTGTGGGTGGGCTATGCTCCATCTCACAATATATATCTTACTTATGACCAAGTCTTCATATAAACAGATGCTTGGAATGTCAGGGAGTGACATTAAATATGAAAGATTGACTTTCTCAGAAAGTGACATCTCAGTTTTTTCTTCCCTTAGATACAATTATCTGCTAATCATGGTGAATTAGATTTCACTGTGTGATTCCTAAGGGAGCCATAACTTTGTTGAGATCGTTGATGAATTATTTGAGTTTTCTGATAAAATATATCAGGTGATTTTCACCAAAAGGTTTTAAGGGTGAGACCTAAAGATAATAAAACCTTTTGGCAATATACAGTCTTAATATTTTTTCAGAAAACAAAATCGCTACTTATTTATTATTGGTATGTTGAAGCATTAAAAATACACAACTTTGGGCTGAGGAATAACAAAATGATATGTGAAATTGACTCTTGTTGGATTTGATGTTAGTATATAATCCAATAATGTAATTGGTATGCCATCTTGTTTTTAGATGTTCTTTTGTTTTTCCTACCACTTCCTTTTTATGCTTGTACCTTGTCAGTTTCTGCATGTCTAGTAAAGGTGTTACAACGTGTTATCTCTATCAGAGTTTTATTCACATGATCGCTGCATTAACCCAACAACTCTTCCAGTTGAAGAGAGTCAAATTGAAAGGTTTCATTGTTTCCATTTCAGGCAATTCCATTTATTTCAAATTAAGTTAGGTCATACTTATGATCAAAATATGTCTAAACTTTCCTGGCGTGCAAGTTCCTTCAAATCTTTTGGCAGCAAGTGATGATTCTCTGGAAGACAGCTATTCCAGAATTTTTTCACTGCTCCCATATAATCACAATCACTCAATTCTTCCACTGCTTTTTGCATATTTAGATGAATATTTTCTAAAAGAAGCTGAATTATCAGTTGATCAGATTTTAAAGACTGGAAAAATTTAATAAAATATGTAGATAAAGCTCACCTTCATAATTGGCTATTTTCCTGGAATCTTTTGCCATCTCAGAGAATAAACAATCCAAGGTTTGAATCACAGCCTTAACAGTACAGAGTACATGAAAAGAACTAAAAGTGGTAGCTCTTGTAGCCACTCGCAAGATATTTCGCCTAAAAATGATTTAAAGTGAATGTATATTCCAGGCATTAGTATTGATATATTGGAAAGGTTATTTCAAACATAATAGATTGGAGTAAGCTAAAAAGTTAACAATTCACATAAAAGGTCTCTTTCCTAATAATAGAATTACATATATCTATAGAAATACATCTATATTTTACATACTGTATCTACCTATCTATGACTTCAGTCTCAAATGTTTGTCAATTACAAGGGCTACTTCAAAACTAATGTAAAACAAAATTTAGTTAACATACAAAGAAAAATAAGAATAGCTGAACTGTAAGCACAGATTTCTATTTCCAAAACAAACTTTCCATTGATATCAAACTATTATTGATATTGACAAATTGACTAAGATTTGTATAAAAGGACTCTACAAAAATTAAATAAATGTCTAAAACTGAGACAAACGAATCACATCTAGAAATGATCATAATTATTCACATGATATGAAAATCCAACCCTTCTATTGTAATAATTTCTGGTTTAATTGATACTGAAAATTTCTTCCACTTTGGTTTAAATGGTATTTTTGAGTTAATCAGCTAAGATAAAATTAATTTCATGGTTGCATCACATGCATTCATAATTCTGTAGTAACACTTAGAACCATTGAAATGCTGATAAAAGCACACAGACAGAAAATACATGCCCAAAAATAATAACTAGAAATTTATTCTAAATATACCTTGGTTATAGTATCATTGACTAATTCAAATGTGACCCTCCAAATACCTTTCAATGTAACCATTAAGTTAAATATTCAGGAAACCAGCAAGCTCCTTACCCAGGAGGTAATTCTATGCTAACACATTTGGTATTTGGAACAGAATAGTGCAAGCTTTCCTGTCCAAGACATCTATTTGGCCAATAAAAGAAATCAATGTCTAAATGACCAGCAGACATCTGAGAGGAGGTACAAGAAAGTAAACATTCTCCTTCAAATTCCTCTAATTCTTCAGCTGTATTGAAAAGTTCCGAAATTTTTAACTTTTGGATTTTATGCAAAAGGAGATAACTTTCTAATCTCTCCACATTGTACTCCAATTCCTCTGAATTTATGCTCTCATCATCTAAATGAATCTTTGCTTCCCCAGACCCACTTTTTGCTGGAGTGTAGCATTCTGATTCATCTTCATATGTTTCCTTAACTGTCCCTTGGAACTCATACATTTTTAACACATACTTGTCCAGTTTAAAATCTTCTTCTTGATCATCCATTGAGCTACTAAACTCCGGATCTTCTTTGTACAGGACATTTTCACACACATATCGCTCATTCCCTTCCACAATCTCCCATTGATTCAATTTACAAAACTCCATGGATTTGTTTGAGATTTTCCTATCATTCTCTTCTTCACTATTTCTTCTCTCTTTTCTCAGCACTAACAAGGAGTCCATGTTTTCCATCTTGGGTGCAGGAGAACTATACTCAGATTTTTTTTCACTTCTCTTCTCTTCAGTATCAACAGAGAGATCACAAAGCAACCTAACGGTATTTTCAGCCTTTGTTGGAACAGGAAGAACATCCAAAGATATAATCAACTGATTGCATTCAGGTGAATCAATAACTAAAAGTAGATAAGGATGCATAACATTAAACTATTATAATTAATTGTCATCTTCACCCCCCCCCCCCTAAATGTGATCCAAGAAAATAGATATATATGAGAATAAATAACTACTTTTTCAGCAACTAGCCTTTCTATAAGCAGAAAAACAAGCATTTCTCTTAATCTGTGAGAAGTTCATAGCATTTCAAATATACTGAAACAAATGTGTTTTTGAACATTTTCTCAGGTTTTCAGCTGGGTAAGCCCACAGGAAATCAAAATTTTGGCTACCAACTTACTTGGCTGACAAACAGAGAAGATGTTCTATATATTATCGACTGTGAAAAATTGAAGTCTTTTTAACATGTTTGTCAGGAATTTAACTTAATTAATGTAATTTAAGTAATGTAATTTAAAATACATGGAGTAAAGAGAGTAACAGAGAAAGACAAATTTAGGGGTTGAACCCCTAAATTTGTTAATATATATATTGTTGTAAATCAACAAAATTATATTTTGTTATAAATTAACAAAAAAGAATCAACTGTCAGGCAACAGTTTGAGGAAAGGTAATGGAGAAAATTTAGTTATGTTCTGCAGACTGCTAACAGCTACAGATTCCTCTGAGATACATCCTGGTGAACATACACAAATGTAGGAATACACATTACATTAGCTACCCAGTCCTACCATGCTGATATCAAGGAGTTTATTTTATTTAAACCAGTCACCTCACCAATTAATAATCTGTAAATTGTTTATAAGGATACAAATAAACTTTTCTTCAATTTCTCCTTCTTTGTTGAATAAAGCTTTATCATAAAAGTCACCATTTTTTGTGCCTTGAGCTTTATTTTGGAATTTAGGAGAAAAATACCTGGTAAAGTCAGGTTTCTGAAGGCTCGTAGAAAATAAAGATGGCTTATATACCAGAACAATTCCCCTGAAAGAATATGCATTTATTTAAAAGAAGTAAGAATCAAAATATTAATAATAAGCTGTAATTCATATTAAGAGATTACTTACTCCAATAATTGTAGTAAAGAGTCAAAAGTAAGCCATTTCCCAACAGCTGAATACTTTTTTAAATATCCACCTGGAGTTGATACCACAAGTTTCTCTTTTGCTAATGATAAGTATAAAACATAGACAATACAATTTGCAAATTTTTATCCATCTACCTATCAATTTTGGCAGTTACTCAAGTTTTTAAGATGCTAGGAAAACACTAAAGCCCTCACCAGAAATAGAACCCAGAACCCCATTAACTTTAAGACTACTTGCCTAAATGAGGATCCAAGAAACTTCATTACTTATGTCATATTAAATTTACAATAAATCTACTTGCATAGAAAGAGATAGGGGCAAAGGAATGTCAGGGGCATATAATACTTAAAAAGCATTTTTATGGTTCTTTAATTAACTCAGCTCCACTTTTTCAACAAATATTAATCATTAATTACCCTTTGATGCTTCATTTTTTGGTATTTTTGCTACCTTTGACTTGGAATCTTTTTTCTTCGTCTTATGCATCCTTTTCTCTTTCTTTTCAAGTTCAATTTCCTTTTAAAGAACAATGAGATAGTGATCAACAAGTATTTCAATAAAAATGCACTACTATATAGAAGTATGATTTCAATATTACCATATTTCCCCATCAATAACACCTTATGTACTGTGTATACTGTGCATATGTATATATACCTTGTATACTGTGCACCTTCCACCTTTGAATATTCATGAAAATGTATAGATTCCTCACATTTTTATATTATATTCCCATGAAAATATAGAGATCTGAATTCCTTTTCTGTAAAAGGTGGCTTTCAGAATAATGGAATACTATGATTAGAGCACTAACCTTGGAGTAACAATGAAGCATAGTTAATATAGTAAAAATAATTAATCTTAACCTTTTCATGTATTGAAATTGATAAAACCAAGCAAACTTAATGATGTCATGCATTTGCATTATTTTCCCAGTACAACTTCTATACTTCTTACATGAATTATTTGAAGTAAAAGAATACCATGAAATAATTTAATGGATTATTGATGGGAAAAGAGGTACTATCAAGTTTTACGTCTTTCAATTATTAAGCTTTCATTAAATAAAACCATGACAAACTTTTAAGAAAGATCAAATTGAAATGGAGAGCATGACTTGTAATATTTCATTATTTTACAGCTAGAAAAAGTTCATAGTTTCAGATTGCAGTTAAAATAAGAAGTCAAAATTTTTCTATATTAAGGAAATCAAAAGGAAAACCTTCAAAAATTCTGCCTAATTTTTGGTTTTATAATATTATTTAACATCTGTATAAAGAGTTCCTAAGATTAATTAAAATCGATTAAAATTAAACATGGCACTGTATGTGCTGGCGAATAAGTTAATCCAGTCCACAATTCAATACTTGACACACAATAAACCCATAGCATAATTTAGGAATAAGCTTGTATTTTCTGGATAAGACATCCTTCAAAAACAAGGAAATACCAATATCCAAGCATCTTCAATTTTTTATGGAAAGAAACACCTGTCAAATCTCATAAATACATGGCTACTAATGTAAAATTAGAAATATTTACAAAACAAGTCAAATTACTGAATATTTTATGATTTTTTAAAATGGTTTACAGACATAAGTTTACACACAGTTCTAAGCATTTGGTTGAATGGTTAGTAGGTACAATGGTTTATAGACAGTTCTAAGCATTCAGTTGAATGGTTAAATTAATATATGGTATAATTTGAATTAGTCAAATAATTACTTAAATATTCAAACTCAAGTTTTCAGAGTTGGGCCTACATATCTTTAACACATTCCATAGATTTAAAAAATTAAAACTTAAAATAAAACAGGTGCATTCCCTTATTGCATTTAAATAGTTACTGATATCCAAACAACATTTCCAAGACTGGCAATGAGATCATTAAATTTTTCATACAACATATAACCACTCTGGAAACTTTTCTCTTACACCTATAACTGTTCTAAAACGTTTAGAAGTTACAATTTCAACTTCTTACCTTATTATTTTCATCCTTAATATCTAATAGATTACTATAAGCTTTAATAAAGGTGATGGCACTGCCACTGTATTTTTCTGAAAGAAAAAGAAAATTCATTAGGGTGATTTTCAAGTATATGTAATGCACACCTCCACCTAGAGATAGAAATTGAAACAATTAAGGTAACTAGAAATGGGGAAAAGCATATGAGGTGCCCTAGCACTACATATAAACTAAAATTCTAGTAGGTGGCTAAATATTTAGCCACCTACACTTTCTCTGACTGCACAAATTCTTTCCATGTGACAACTTTTTTCCTCATATATAGGTAATTAACATCACTAACAAGTGTAAGTACATATTGACATAGAATATTATGATAGATTGTCAAAAAATAATCATTGATAATCCATAAATAATTATAAGTACATTAGTAATTTAATTAAATCCACTTGTTGAATAGATGATTGGTGGCTAAATATTTAGCCACCAACTACAGCAAAGAATGATGAAAAACTGTGAGCATTAAATGGTTAACTATCCAAGAAATATAAATCATACAACTCCCTTTCACTGCACAATAATGTTGCAATACTTAAAAAAAATGAGGGATATGTTTCTTTGGAGACCTATAAAGTTAAACTAGCTGAAACTTAACTTCTTATCAGATCGATTATACCACAAAGATGTATGTGTAGGAGGCAGTCCATCATAATCCAAATAGCATCTTTATGCTAATGGAGTGAGACAGCTAAAGTATCATGTTAAAAACACCAATGTAGATGACAAAGGTAGGTCACTTTGAAAACATAACAAGATTTGGGTTCAATTCCAGGTTGGATTCTATAAATCCAAAACAACCTCAGCTGATGAAGAAGAAGAATATATGATGACATATGTGGGATGCGGTACATTTGGGTGGATTTTGAAGCTGGCAGTGATAGAAGGTAAGTAATTTTAGTGATCTTCCCACAAAATCCAAAAGATAAACATAAACAGAAGTAAGAAAATGGCCAGAAAACAAGGATTGGGAAATGGAATACTAGATAAGATGATATTAAGAGGGAAAATTTAGAGAAAGTAATATTAGGATGAAAGAAGAACACTTTAAATATGAAACATTCATAAAGAATGAGAAGCACTCAAAAGTTAATGACCAATCTGTTATAAAGGGAGAGGGAACTATAAAAAGGAAAATTTAAAAATTGTAAATAATGCTTGAAAAATAACATTATTTTCACACATGATGATTTCTTCATAAACTTTTAAAATCATGAACCAAGCTTTTCAAAAAACTCTGCATTAAATTCGACTAACTGGGATTTCAGTCAGTTACGCAAATAAGTTTCTGACTCTTCAGAAACTTTGAAATGCTAATATGAAAGTCAGTTCTTAAGGTGTTGGGAAATTTGGTGATTAATATAAGCAAGGTAAGGATTATAAGGGAAATGATAAAAGCCATCCTTTACCACTGACTGATATTTTAATTTTGCTATTTTAATTCTACCACTAAACCTTACCTAAAGTTTGCTAAAAATGTAACTGATATACCTCTACTTACAAATGAAACTTGTGCAAATTCCTATCCTTTTTTAATTTGTACTAACCAATATTAGATTTCAATCCCCATTCATTGGGTTTATCCTCAATTCCATCTGCACTGTATTCCTTTTCCTTGTAGTCACAAAGAAGAGCAGGAAAATTCATGTTAATTACTGGCTCTTTTAAAAGACTGCAACAATTTTTTTGGATATCTGCCTCATTTGAAGGAAATGTCCTTTGAAATTCCTCATTCCCATTGAATTTCTGGTGACAAATTTTTCATTAGTATTACATCCGCAACTCGGAATTGTCAAGCAGAAAAATCAACTACCAACATAGTTATGTAGATATTTTAAAAAGCAGAGATATTTTATAGTCATTAATTATATTTTTAAAAGCTACATATGAAAAATTTTCTAGTGAAATTGAGCATACAGGTGATCTCTTCTCATAAAGTATGACTATTTCTGACTTTAAATCAATGTAAATGAAGAGCAAACCAGAAAGTAAGTCTCCCAAAGGCTAACAGAAAGGAAATTTCATGGTATGATTGACTAGAGCAGATGCAGCTTTTTTAGCTTCTAGTTGACTTAAGCTAGTTTGCTAGCTTTAGTAAGTTAGATTTATTTGGTTAGTTTGGATATTCACCAAATAAAAAAGTATTTTGTCATACTACAGGATCAACTTTTATATCCCTCTCTCATAGAAGAGACTGCTGTCTGGCATAAAATCCTGTCATATCCTAAGATAGCTGTCTACATCTCTTAATCACTGTCAATTTGCTAAGCCGATGGGATAGAATGCAGTTCTTGAACTACTAAAGAAGTCAAGCAATATAACTAACCATACCACATTCATAAATTACATTCTAGAAAGACACCAGGTATATATAGTGCCGACTGGGAATGGAACTCCGCAGAATAAATCATATGAAAAACCACTACATTGGTCGTCATTGTGTTGCTGACACCTTAAACCCACAACTAGTGACCCCGAAGAAGAAATCTCGACAGAACAAAGGAGGCTTCTGTATAAGTGAAATTTGGATATCTAAGACTTTGTTATTATCCTATCAAAATGCATTTGAATTTCCATCATTATGGATTTTCTCTCATTGTCAGCTTGACTGTCAATTTTATCATTTAGGAAATACTCAACCCCCTCCTGAAAACTTAAAATGCCCAATAGTGGGTAGTAAGGATCAGGTTGGCGACCACTGCTTAAGAACATGGCAGAAATTATGATGGACTTCTAAGCATTCACAGCACTTGAAATTGTCTCAGAATATGGAGGACTACCACACACAGGTTCCTATCTTGGGTAGGAACCAGTGTATAACTTTCCTCCATTTCTATCCAAGATAGCAACTAGTGTGACACTGTAAATCCTGCACAAGGATAGCTAATTCTATAGTATGGCAAAAGTCTCTTACATTAGTTCAAATGGGTAATTACATTTTGAATGGCCACTAAATTGAAAATAATCTACTACCTCATTCCAAAATTTAAATGTTACGATGATTTCGGTTGGCCTTATTTTCTTTGACTGTTTTGACTGAGAAATTTCCTTGGCAGTCACATTAGAGGATTTGCTGCCTATTTTGGAGGATATATCACTGTGTCCCTCTCTCTGGTGAGGCTTTTCTTGGACATGTTCTCTTTTATCTAATAATTGCTTAATTAATAATCTCATATTCTTGCCATCAAACTCTCTGTAACCCCAACACAGATTTTAATTACTCAATGCATATTTAAGTAGTCATAAAATTTACAATAATAAGAGAATGAAACAGATTCCATTATGCAATATAAACCATCCCATGAGGTATTAATGAAAACTGGAAGTGCACTAATTCATATGGATAATTTACCAACTTAAATTTGTAACTTATGTAATGATAGTCCATTGAAACAAGTCACACTCACACTACATTAGCCATACACCATATAAGGGGAAATTTTGGATATGGAAACCTTGAAGCATTAAGTAGGCTTAATTTTAGCTAGCAGATTATTTAAAATACAGAATCTAAAGCAATGTTCACAAACTTTTTGGTTACAAAACCTTCAAATTTAAAGTAAATTATCCCAAATATCCATGTCAACATGATAGGAAATATTATAGTAAACTTCAGAATAAAATATAGCAAAATCAATACCCAATAGCAGAGAAATCCCCAAGTATAAGCAATTGTGAAAAATTGTAACATGACTGGTACTCAAACCCACATCTCTCACTTTCCTGGGCAGGTATTCTAACTATTGAACTGTTAATTAAACTTGTTCAGTGGTTAAATACCTACCCAGAAAGTGGAAGACCTGGGTTTGAATCCCAGTCATGTCATTATTTTTCACATCTGTTTATCCTCCTGTTTTAAGACTCACCCCTCTACATAGCCTCCTCATAATGCTAAGTTAACCTCCTTTTGCAAAAAAAAAGCTTTGCTTTTCTTGTAGCAGAGAAATTTTACAGAAACAAATATTTTTGGAACAATTTAATAGTTTACCAATACTCCATACCCCCTCAACCAGCCTTTAGTACCCTCAAGGGTTATAAGCAGGGTTCTGTCTAAGCTGAGCATCTGAGAGGCCATATTAAACTTTAGTGCTGCCCAACTAAGTTTTTGAGCACTCACAATGAGTTAAACAATTTGAAAGCATATAGCTTTAATTTTCAAATGAGATAATGATTTTGCAGAGTTGTGAGTTGTATAATGGAATTACATGGTTCACTTTGCCATTTAGATGAAGAAAATCAGAAAATTGCTACTTAAAATGCTATAGTAGTCAAGCTCTGGAAACTTCTTCTTTCAAAGATAGAAAAAAAATAGAGAGAACTATGGTTATAAGTATTCTACATTAAGATCCCCTGATATAGAGGATAGAGTCCTTTTTGAGAATGGAATTTTTTCAGTTACTGATGTAAATATTTAATCGATGAAATGGTAAGAAAAGGGCAAAGAATGTGTAGAGGGTAAGGAGATAAAACAAAATGGCTAAAAAATATTTTTTTAAAATAGGAGAAAAGATTTCCCAACTTGGAAAGTTTTGCTATCTTCATGGTGATGCATGTGTACAGCACGGTTGCCTAACTCCGGTTTTCCGTTGCTAATTTTGTATTAAAAATTCCTAGTTGTGTCAACAGTTGGACACATGTCTATTATTTTTGAGCAAGGAACATGCCCTGAAAGTCTCGCATTCAGCTGTTTCCCATGAGGTAGTCCTCCCCTTATAAGCTTCAATAGCTTTATTCCCTAAAGGTAAAATCTTAAATGTCAGATTTTATAAATATAGATTTTCTAATGAGGGATAAAAATTAGAAGTCTTTGCATTCACTTCAAATTACTCCTACTGAACCATTCAGACATTTGATAGACTGATCTATTAAATTGAGTAAATTGAGTATTCTGTTAACCATACAAAATGCTGAATTGTTGTGCACTGACTAGTTCATGTATCAATAATATTTTTCTTTAATTTTAAAAACAAGTGGCTGTGTAATAAAACAATAAGAAGATCAAATGATAAAAAAAGGCAACCAAACAGGGTGATGGTTGTAGGGGAGGTTGGTTCTTATCAACTCCACACAAAGTCAATGGAGATAAGAAAAACACCAATAAAAAACTGAAGCCAATGAGAAGTGTGAAGACAATAAAAACTGAGAGAACTAATGATGCTCAGAGATACAGTAGCAGCAAAGAAATATGACCCTATCTGTACATTTCAGAAGCAAAGCTTCCATCCTCTGTAGCTTCAGAACGCCTCCTCAGAATGCAATTGTTCTGAGGGGAAGGTTAAAGGGTTGACATTTATATCAATCAGTAAACCAGTTGTTAATTGAAAGTCAGAAAATTGTTGTGGTGTGGCATGATCAAATGGCAAGATAAGTTAAAGCACACATACAAAAATCAGCCAATGGTGATCAGAGATTAATCAAAAAAGTAGTTGCAAGATAAAACATACTGATATAGGCTAATGGAGAGTAATACATCAAAATTTTACCTTGAATAAATTGCAGTAAAATTTCTTACTATGAGTACTTAACTACAATGGAAAAACTTACATATTTGTTATCTCTTCACAAACCCAGCCAGTTAAACAGCTAATGGGTTGAAATCCTGAGAGATCATCCCTCTTATTCCAAAAATTAGAGGCAATTTTAAGGAGTCCTTTACACAACAACATGGGCCATAGTTCTCCCTTATTACTAGACACAGGCAACATGATTCGACCATGGTAGTCAACTGGCAATAAGTCATCTATAAGAAATTTTCTCCAGCAGCCCTAAAATGAAATCATTTCATCTGAGTTGTTTCACCAAATGTCATCTGATTCATTACACAAAATATGAGGTACAACCACCCTTTCAGGCCCACTCTCAATACATAAGCTCAAATAAATTGGTAAATATTTTGATAATATAATTTGAACTCTCATTTGATTTCACTATTTCAGCATAATATAGTCCAAAAAAATCTTGGACAAAATAATATACCTACTTTTTGCCTTGATTGCCTTAAGGAACCTTTAAATTATTAAAGATACTCTAAATTAAAAATACCACTTAGTAGTAGTATTCTTAAAATGCTTTTGAAATAAGTTCAACAACTTAAGTCATTTCGCATATAGGCAAAATGACCTAAGTTGTCAAACTTCCCCACAGGGAATCAAACCCAGAACCCCTTTCACAGAAGTCAAACACATTGCCCACTTGTCTACTCCGGGGTCCAAACACCACTCTATTTACAAATATTTATATATTTTGTCATTGATCATTATCTCTCTCTTCCTTTAACAGCAATCATCCTTACACTAACCATAGGAAGCTACATCTTCTAACGACTCCGAGAATTTCAACGATCTATCATAAAGTGAAATACACTAAACGAATTTTTGAAAATGCGCTCAATGTATTTAAACGGGAAAAGTACCTTTTTTGGGGCCTTCTAGGATTGAACCCATGATATCTAGGATCGGTGTCTGCATTTTTCCATAGTGTCAAACTCTGGGACTCTAAGCAAAAAAATCACCGACTCTTTGAGGTTTTTCTATATATCTGGAGAAGTGTCTATATATAATAAATATATATATGTTTAAATATATATTAATGGAATTTTCATTATTCTCTATCCCCTTCATTAGAAATAACTTGTCAAGATCATAAGGAACTCCTAGTGTACACCTTCTCTTTTAGTATCTTGAAACCTTAGCACCAAGTAAGGCTAAGGGGTGGGCTATGTGAACAAAAACAATATTTTCTTCTTATTTTACAAATAAAATGTTAGTCCATAATAAACAAAAATATGTCATAATTTGCAGTATAGGGAAATAGCAACCATGAATATTTTTAACTTTTTTAATCTTGCAGACATTTGCCTTTGTAATATGCAAGGTTTCAAGGTTTGTCCCTTTCTAGTTAAGCCATACTCATTTCAACCATTCTAAAAATAATTCAAATTCCATTACTGTTACTCACATGTGATAGAGAAAATATTTCATTGCTTTTATAATTAAAATTTCTAAAAATCACAGAGTATAGAATAGTTAAAAAAATTCATAAATAATACTAACTAGATAATAGAGCCGTATGACATACTTCCCAACAGGATTGATAATGGGTGTGTGGGGGACTTTTCCAGCCTTGCAGAATGAGTAAATATGATACCATGGTCTCCACTTTCCTTCTAAATTTGCATCATACTGGGAATGTTCACCTTCTACTGTGAAATCATTTTCATCTGCTATAGTTTTCAAAATGCCAATGGATGAAATAATCCATCTCATGAACTGGGAAAAGAAGGAAATATGATTCTTGTTAAGTAACCATAGAGACCCCTTTTTACTGGTTTACATTATCTGATGATGGCAGCCAATGAAGTATATGTACAATTACAATTTCACATATTTACTTAGCCTACTGGAAGAGCATTTCGTAAAAACTCTACTTAACCTTTCATTTGGTGAAGACAGATTTGGTTGATGGTCATTTCCTTGATGCAATTATTTATTTGGCTAAATCTGCATTCCAAAGAAATTCATTTCTTAATTTTAACTTAAGTTATAGTCTAGCTGTATTTCTTGTTAAATTACTGCCAAGAAATGTACCAGCTAAATTTAGCATTCAGAAGAATATTAATGGGTGATTGGATATAGCAGTTATAGAGAAAAAGTGTAGAAGAATAAAATCAAGTAGTAGTAGTGTTGTTAAAAGTGCTTTGACAGCTTAGGTCATTTTGCACATAGGCCCCCACTGGGAATTGAACCCGGGACCGCTTTTGATGCAATTGAACACGTTGCCCACTTGACTATCCGAGAGCCCCATATATAAATTCGAGTTTTCAGGATCTATTTCTATGATTATCACAGCAATACAACTTTATGTTTAAATATTGTTTGAACTGCATAAAAATCTTCATCGTATAAAAAAGATAAACAATGAAGAATATTATCGATTTAATGCAAAATAATAATAGCCAATGAAATGTACTCACATATCCATGATGAATAATCGTCATGGAAATTGAAAAGATTACAGAAAAACTATATAAATTATTTAAAATGAAAACAAATGACACATCAATTAAACTCAAACTTTGAAAGGTAGTTGTATATTATTTCTGAATTCTAGAGATCATTGGCATCTACAGTTTATGCATGACTGGATTTCCATAAAACTCATATTGTCAAGTAACTCAACCACCCTCTTGTAAAGAGCCTTTTGCCAAATTTCATAAGAACTGCCTCTTATATGACACATATCATAAAGAGATACAACTCACTAATTTTAATATAAGCCTTGTCAAGGAATGACTTACCCTACTAAACATCAAATGTTCATTATTGGAAGTAATATCAAAATCATTCAAATCTTTGTATAAAGTTATTTCACTTCCAAATATTTCATTGGGCCTTTTCCAAGAAACAACATTTAGTTTTATTGAATGTGGTAGTAATATCCCTTCTGGATCAAGGTAGGGACCAAACTGGGACTGAAAGAAACCAAATTGTGATACTACTTTACCATTTTCTATGTGTTACATGTTGAAATTAAGGCATAATGTAATCCAAAAATACAATTTAAGTACAGTGGTACCTAGGTTAATGACGGCCTTAGTTAACGACGAAAAGCTGTGATAAAAAAAATGTCTTGGGTAACGATGCAGGCTTTGGGTTACCCATGCCTTCTGGTGAAGATTGACCATTAAAAACTTAATTTATGACTATTCATTTTATCAGTGATAATTTTTGTTGCAAATATAATTGAATAAATCATATGTAGTTACTTTATATTAATGACTTTTAATTAGTTTTATCTGCATAATTGACATGCAGTGTGGCTCTGGAAAATCATGTCTTGGATAATGACAGTTTAGGTTAATGACGAAAATCTTGGAACAGATTACTGTCATTAACCAAGGTACCACTGTATCAGTTTAAACCTTTTCATAGTGATAATGGACTAAAGGCATTTTAACGCTCATAGCACTGAAACCAATTTCAAGATGAAAAGGTAAATAAGTTTATAATTGGAAATTGACTTTATACTATAAGATAAGATCTGGAGAAAAATTCTTATATTTCAAGAATGGAGAGGGACTGGAACTATCCTCCAATGAGTATCTTTAAGCCCTTTCCAAATACCTATAGGGAAATAAAGAAGTGACTGATGCTAATTTCATAATTCTAAGTCTTACTAATATTTTATTCTTTAAACCTTTCTTTCTATTCTTCCAAAATAATTGTTGTGGGTGTAATCTGTGTTATTCTTTGGTATGTAAATCTTTTGTATTCCATCTGATATATCAATGCCACTCACAGAGATTACAGTCAAGTGAACTATTCCTTTACAGTGAAAAACTTTCTCATCGAGTTAATTGGTATTTTCTGCAGTTGAACATTTTCCCTGTAAACTCATTATTTTAAGGAATTTCGTTAAATTCTTAATGATATAGCAACATAATCAACAGTTTTTATATTACGACAAAAAATTTTTAATGCAGCAACTCTAACAGGAAAGTGCCATGATGGCCTAATAGAAAGACTCAGCCAAGAGCTTACCAAGTTTTACTATTTGAATGTTTATTAAATGAATCTATGATCTAAACAAATAATACATATTCAGTCTGAATTGCGTTGGGTTAGTTTAGTTGACAGATTCGCAAGACTTTGAAACAGTGAAAACATCAGAATAACTGCTGGGGGATGGCCAAGCCATAAAAGTACCCATAACTAGCCTTTATATTTTTCACTTTAGAACTAACTTCTCCATCTCCACCCAGTCATTAGAAAATTATTGGAGGGGACAAGAACTTAAGTTCTTTACAATTGTAAAGGAAAATATACGCCAATTTGCATCGGAGGATTAGGTTCACCAAACCCAACCCAATCACCCTGGATGGCATATTAGAATAAGCCGGAAGGCTTCACGTAATTAAATGCTTATTCATTTATCTACCTTGATTTTCCAATCTTCTGAATTTATTTTGCCGTCGCTCCATTCCGGCCAATTGCGAGGAAAAATATTTGTGATTTCTTCACTTTCTCCTAGATTATTTTTCGCACCCTCGTCAAGTTTTCCTATTTCATTCTCCTTGAAGTTCGCTTTGCGTTCAGTTATGCTTTTCCTACTTGCCATAGCTCTTTATGTTCAAGTTTCCCAGGTTAGCGGTAATAGCGCTTGATTTACTGGATAAAATATAATAAAATCATCTACCAGATAATCCGTAGAGCCGTATAAGCAACTCGAACTCACCGCTCGATCTTTCAGTACAATGAGAGAATTAAATAAATTATATTGGGAGTTGAAATAAAAGAGTAATGAAACAAAATAAACTATTGGTTGAAAATTATCAACCAAATCGATATCTAAAGTTAAACCAAACAACACACATGGCAACCTTTAGAGCAATTATCAGCTTCCAGGTCCACTACTGACTAAGTTACGAGATTTATATGACTATTATTATTTATGAATACTAATTTAATTTTACCCAAGAAATGAACCCCATTAAAGTTAAAAGGGAACTTTACATGCATTATTTCTTTAAAAAACGCTTTGATTTGTCTGTGGTTAAACCGGGGACATTTAGGTGAATATGAGTAACCTACTGTCTGCTTAGGGAAGACATTTAACACTATAACTTTTCACTATAGTTTCATATCTGTCCAACTTCTGGTTCACGAGTTTAAGTCGAACACATATAAAGATGAGGCCTAACTAGCGCAAAGTAACATCGGTACATCGCTCGCGCACTTTTTCTTCGCTCCTACCGACTATTGTCTGGACCAGGGGTGGGGGACCCTTTTCCATCGGAGGGCCACATTTACCATTCGGATGCATACAATAGGCGACATCTGAAACTAACGCCACTCTTGTATACTCTGTAGCCTACATTCAAATAGTTATACATTGGTATTTCACATGAAAAATAAATTTAATTCGCCAAGTAAACTGAAAAAAATTGCATTTTATTTTTCACTTGGAGTCATTAGAATATCGGGATAGGTTAATTTATTTTTATTATGGGCATTTCTTTCAGAAAAAGTTAAGGGCTACCTTAGATTTGGACGAAGCCGAGTTTCTCAAGTGTTTAAAATATACATAACGGATGTAGGTACCCCATGACAAAATATTCGTGAGAGTTACTCCAAGATATTTCACTGATTCTATCAAGTTTTCACATGCAAATGTACTATCAATCAGATGACTACGGTCGTTAATTCATACTAAAGATAATAATTGTCTGATAACATTAACCTGACCGAGGTCACTTTATCTAGGCTGGAACGATTATTATCCCGCATTACTCGTTATTCTCGGTTGGAAATTCCTTTATCCAGTTGATTACTTTTCCATTGATACCCGCAATTTTTAATTCGTACAATAATGGTTATGAACTTTAGCAAATGATTCTAAATAACCGCGTCGACAAGAAGATTGTTCATAAGACTATCGAATTAGTCGATAAGTGAGGTAGCAGTCGACGGTTTCCGTCGATTCCGTTCATTGCCGTGGGTGTTTTTGATGGGCCGTAGGAACGATATCGTGTTATCGTAATGACAGAAAGCAAATGTCCTGGAAATGGCCCTGTCGTTAAAGAGATGGAAAACGTAAATAACATGGACGAAACTTTATTAGATGAAGAAATCACGCATGAAGACTTCCAAGGAGCGACACTGCAAATTCATAACGATACGTATTACCTAAATAGTCGTAGTCCAAGCCCTAAAGGTACTTCGGATTTACTTCAAACGAGAATTATTATCAGAATATATTTACCCCTTTCTTTCTGCGATAAAAGAAGTATGATAGCCTTTGACTGACTAATATTCTTCGATTATAACTATAGCTGAAGCTGCGAAAACTGCTGTAAATATGCAAGTGGCACAAAGTTCATTTCCTCCGAATGGTGACGAAAACGCAAGAGATTTCTTTTCATTCCGCTCTGGCCTAGTAGAAAATGCAATAGAGGAATGTGTAAACACACTGGTCTTTCCAGAAAAAGATGGAGAAGTCGTCGGATGTTGGCTTCTAACTGAGTATGTCAAAACTCTATCTAATCTTAACCACCAACTAATACGTCACGACATTTCATTATTCTGTTCTCATAGGTGTGCGTCTATGCCTCTTTATTGGCTTTTTCAATTTTTTATGTTTCTGATATTTTTTCCTCGAAATGTAAACTTGCCGGGAAAATATTTCAATGATGGTTTCTTACGGTTAAAAAGCTACTTATTAAAAGAAAAATTAAAGATAGCAGAGCTGAAGATGTTTTATTTTGCTAAAGCTAAAGAAACAACATACCCAGAAATCTTTTCACGAACAATTCAGCGAATGATCGAATATGTCAATTTATTTGTTTAAATGAATGTGATTCTCTTTATTTATTTAAACACATGCTAAGTATCCTGTGTCTAAAATTTACTTTTTGAAAGATATTAAATAACTAGTAAATATTCTATTGTTGAATGATAGAACAAATAGCGCACCCGTTAAGATTCACTTGTGGATTCTAGTATATATATTGGCCATAATGCTTTAATTGATGATTTATTTTAGAATTAAGAGTGCTGTTCGAAAATAGATCTTTGTTATTGAAGTGCTTTTTTAACCTTTTGGTTTAGCCTCCCTCTTCTTAAACTATGTTTCACTGTGTCTTAATGGAAGATAGGTAAATTAATTTTTTAACATTTTCAAAAGTATCATACAGCAAATCACATGAAAATAATCGTTCAATTTTTTTATTTGAAATTTTCATAATTTTATTAAATAATTAATTTAAAGTGGAAGTTTTAACTTATCAAGACTTCTGTTGTCATCTCATAGTTGATGAGTCTTTTAGCAAAAGAGGAACTTTTAGTTTTCTTTAATTTGAGATAAATTGTCATTTCTTAGTAAGAATGGACTTACCAATTTTTTCTTTTGATGTTATATTCATGTAATGAAGAAAATGTATAAATATTGTCAACAAAAATGAAATGTAATTATTTTCTTCATTGAATCCTCTAATTATGAATTTCTTTCAGGATAAGCTTTTGGGATGCTGAGAAAGAGAGATTAGTGATATTAACCACACATACACTGATCACTGTCAAATATGATTTCATTGCACTCCGACAGCTGGATCATAGAGCTATACCCCTGCGGTTAATTGATACATTGGTGGTCGGAGATCTTGTTTATCCGACAGCATCTTTGGTACCGTAAGTTGAGCTGCACATTGTTCTTCTAGATTTCTAAAAATTTAATTTCAACACTCAAAGAAAATCTTTTCTGTTGTAATTTAAGAGACTTCGTTTTTGCATAAACTGGTTTTAGGTGGATTCAGAATGGTTGATCAGGATATGTAGGGGATTAGGAAAAAATGTAAAAGTTATATTGCTTTGTATTTTGTTTCCATTTTGTATTTATAAAACAGAATAGTTTTCAATTTTATTTCATGAGAAATTACCTTTTATCTGAGAAAAGATCTAGTGTTTTCCCGGCGTAGCTGCTGAAAGAACATTTCTCGGGTCTCCAGCCGGTTAAGGGTTCCGGATAAATCCGACGTTTCGGCCACATCCCTCGTGGCCATCTTCAGGGCGAAGTGCAGATGACAATGAATGATGAATACCTTTTATCTCTCTCACAAAACAGAATTTTTTTGTTCTCCTCTCTTCTCTTAATACTAAGTCATTTTGTTTAAATTTCTCTCCCTTTTTTATTTTTCCAATGACATTTTTGAGCATTATAAGTCTTTTCTTTGCTTCCTGAACCAGATGTTGTAAAAATTTTGTTTTGCATGCCAATCGAAAATGAAAAAAGAAGTACCTATGCATAGATTTATGTAGCAATTACATTGAATTTCCATGGGATAATTTGTATATCAAAGTATCTGAAAGTAGATGCCATACCTCTCTAGTGAAACCTATTGGTTTTGTACATGGCAGAATGTTGTGTATGGCTTTGTGATGAAAAAAGATCCCCACTATGGTCTACCAAATAATCTTTTTCTTCTTTGCTCTTTTTCTTCTTATTTCTTTTACTATGTTACAATGGTAATTTATCAAAATGTACTGCTACAAAGTTATATAATTCATATGTAATATATTTAAAATCGAATCAGAATAAATCGTTGGTCAGATATTCAAGAGCAAGTATTTGGGTATAACTTATATTAAGTAATTAAAATATCTCAACGCATTATCCACATTTTAATGAGAACATTGAAGTCAATAGCCTCTAAATTTAATGGGCTGTGTTACTTTAATGTTAGATAAAAATGTGTCAAAAGTGGTATAAGTTTTCCTTGAAAACTTGCATACCTAGTTCTATGCAAGTGATGATGAATAGTTGTACTAATACAGTAGTACCTGTGAGAATTGAACAGAACTCCAATTTTTTTCTCATTTATGGAGGTTTCTCCCTTGTAGGATATCTCCCTTATAGTTTAGGTATAGCTTCTCTCATTTATAGACGCTGCTAGCTGAAAAGATCAGTTATGTGGCATTCTTTGCCTTTCTGTTTCAACAATGGTCCATTTATGGGATTGTTTTTATCAAGGGTGTGTTTAATCCATTCCATAAGGCACATTGATGTTAGGAAATTCAGATCCTCTTCTATTCCTGTATCCCTAAAAGCTCCGTGATTTTATGGTATGTTTGTCTTTGACCATATAAAAGATGGAATCTAAGACAAACTTACTCACCATCTTGCTTTAAAACTTGCCAATCGTAAACAGACTCACTATTTTAATTTTATCACTCAACAATAACACCTTAATTTTTCGTTAGGACATCCTGAGGACATAACTCACTTCTCTCAGCAATGAATTTGTCTTAGTATACTAGTGCAAACATAACTCCTAGTGCAAAATGAAGTTTTTAGGGAGGTGAAAATGATTGGATCTGACAATAGTCCCACTTTACCCTATAATGCTCACATTTTTTCGTACTTTCCTCTAGTTGATTGGTGGCTAAATATTTACCATCTCCTTAACATGTCTATTAATTAACTTATTACTTTGTGTATAAATATTTGATGATTATAAATGATAATAACAAATTTGCAACAAATCAATGTAAACATTGTACATACTTCAATTACTCACTAGTTGATGTTAATTACTTATGTATGAGGAAAAGTAGTCTTATCAAAATAATTGGCATGCTCAAGGGAAAAGTAGGTGTCTAAACATTTAACCACCAAGGCTTGAACTGTTAAAAGTATTCTTGCAGGGCCTGCTTATCAAGGTTCAACTGCAGTTGAATTTCAGAAAGTTCCTCTAATATCTTGTTTAGGAATAAAAAGAATACTAATTTATCTTGTTGTTATTTCATAATTTAAGCTCTAAAACCAAGAAAGAAAACTTTTTCCTTTTTGGTCTTCTAGGTTATCAAAATACTTGATTTCTTGCATCGAAAGTGAATATTCAGATTGTTCCTTTCATGTAATATCTCATATTTGTAAATATAACTTGAGGATTGTATAAATTGAAGCTAATGCTTTAAAAAAGAGACAAAGACGAAATAAAAGGTTACTTTCCACAGAATTAATTTATGCGACCATGGTTTTGGTACAAATTTACACCATCATCAGGCCTTCTTCTTCATTTTTTAAAATGAAATTCCACCAGTTTTCGCTTAGTACTTTTAACTTTGCTAATGCTTTAATTTGATGCTTCTATTTTACTTAATAGCAGTTGTAAATTAACTTTAAAGTTATTGCTATTCCGGCAACTATATCAGAAGTCAGAATCTCAAGTCATGTGAATTGCATAAAGTTTTTCTTCATTAAATTAACTAGAAATTTTTTACCCAGGGAAAAAATCTCAATTTTTTTCAGAATGCTATTTGACAGTATTGTCAATTCATAGAGATTTCAATACAAAAAATTACTGATTTCTTAGTATCATTTGAAACAGTTGTTTTAACCCTAATCATAAAGAAGGTGAAATACCTTTCATGTTTAGTAAATATAGTGTCAAGTAAATGTGAAATTTTAATATTTGTGAAATAGTTTAATCTTATTTGATATATTGTTGCATGTAATATATATCTTTTAAATTTCACAACTTATAATCCCAAAAACTAGTTGTGTGTGTTTATTTGTTTTATGTTCATCTAGGATAAAATTTGCTAAGAAAATAACTGTCCAGAACCATGTAACGATTAGAAAGGAACTGATCTCCAAATAAATTTTGCTCATGATTTTTTAACTTTTGTTTGTTGGATTTTACCAGTATTTTTAGTTAAAGGATTTCTTATGGTAAAATCCACAGAGGCAGCTGAGATGTTGTGGTAATTGAATGACATAATGAAGGAAGAGAGATATGTACTTTACCACAGGAATTTATTGGAGATTACTGGTTTCAGCAGTTACATGACATCATCAGATCTCAAACAGATCCCAAGACACCCAAGCAATATATAGCAAAAAGAGAAGGTAGAGCATGGACAAAGGAGGGGCGGAAAGAGTTAAGGGGCAGCAGGTACAGAGGTTGGAGTGTCAGTGGGAGGTAAAGCAAGAGCAGCTTGTAAGATGGGGGAGGAATGGGGAAAAAGGTGGTTGTTAGTTAAAATAAAATTCGAGGAATTGGAGTGATGGATGATTTCAAGTCGCCTTAAAGCATTCAAACGGGTGCTTTTAGTTTCAAAATGCAGGATTTTAGGACAAAAGCTGCTGGAATGCTGTTCTTCAAGAAGATGGTTGGCAAAATGTGAGGAGGGTTAAAATGTTCTTTGGAGCATATATAGGAATTCCTCATAGTTTGCCCAACATAAATAGATTTACAGTCATCACAATACTATCAATAGATTCTGGCAAGACTTTGTGGTAGGAAGCCATAACAAACTGAGAAAATGAAAATAGACATTTACCCGTACCACATAACGTTTTATTTAGCGACCATGGTTTCGACACGTCACGTCATCATCAGGCAATAAAACGTTGTGGTACAGGTAAATGTCTATTTTCATTTTCTTAGTCATTACAATGTAATTTATGAACACCAGACTTAGTAAGCAGGTCAAAACGATCTTTCTGGTTATAAAGAAGTTTACTAAGATTATTAAGGTTTTGAAAAATGGGCGTAAGGTTAAGTTTTTTGAAAAATTTTGCTAACTTGTATGAGATAATACCTTGGAAAGGTAGGGTGAAGTGCCGTGGTCTATCAACTTGAGGCAAGGGAAAAGATGTTTGGTTAAGGCATTTGTTTGCTTACGTTTGAGAATTTTATCTATTAAAGAGGGTGGATTACCGTTAGCATTGGCAATTTGTTCCATAATCTAAATAATAAAGGTCTACTAGAGAAGCCTTTTCCCCTCAATTTTTCTTCTCAGTATTGCCCTGAGCTTAAAAAATGTTTGGCTGTTGACATTCTTATGCATTTACCTTATTAGCTGGTGTTTGTCAAATATGTTTCTCAAAATATTTTATCGAATGATTGTGACATGGTCTTGTACTATGTGAGTTGGCATATTTTGTCAGAAATAAATTCTTATTTAATATTTGCATTTACATGAGCTTAGAATTGCCACCTTTCACTTCAATCTTGTTTGTGTGAATACTTCAGTGTGTTTCTTGTGTTAATCACTGTCTCTTGATTTACCTTGACTCTTTTCTGTATGTTGACTGTTATAGAAGAATGAATGGATTGGCAAGTGGTGTTCTGACAGTTGTGAAAGGCTGTCTGCTGAGGCCTCTTCAGCAAAAATGGTCCAAAGAGAAGTTGCCATCAGACCAGTATCTTTCTGATAACTCCCCCTATGATCTAATCGCTAGTTTCGAGCCAAGGTACTTACTTCTTACAATAACTTTTCTCTCATCTTACACTAAAATTTAACCTTATGAATATTTTTTTTTCATGAAGTGGTTTGCATGTGTGAAATCATCCCTTTCACTGTAGCACCTCAATAACTTACCTACAGATTGATTTTTCTTCCTTTTTATGTATTTTTGTGTATGCTGTTCAAAACTGAAGCATTGCTTTCATTTATAAGCTCAGTCAGAAGGATAGGAAGGAAGATATTTAGGCTAGGTGCAGGAAGATATTTAAGCTACCAAAGCTTCTAAGATCAGATGCTGTTGAAAAATATTAATAATGTACGTTTTGTCATAAAAAATGTAGGAATACACACCATAAAAAATTGGTTACTACTAATTACTACTTTGTGACAAGGAAATATGTGGTATTGAATCATAAGTTTAATTTTAATATCAATTGATTTACCATACAAACACATGTATATGTTGACTCCCAAATCTTTTTTTAGGTGGTTTGTTTTCTGTCTTTTACAAATTATGGTAGTTATCATCCTGTGCACAGTTGATATTTAATAAGATTATTCATATCTATTATATATAGACGCTTCTCCCTATACATATGTATATGGGATACAAATTCTTAGGCTAAACGAAAGGCCTCACTGACCCGGCAATTTTTTTTGCGTGAGGATCCCAAGTTTGTCATTTGGGAAAAATAGATATGAGGTCGTACATTGACCCTACTGTTGTATTGAAAATAGTATAGACCTGGAATTTGATGTGTTACCCATTGATGATCTGCCATTGTAATGGAACATGTTATACATTGTTAGAAAGAGTATTTATTTGCCTTTAAAATGATATATATACATCAAGAGTCAATATCGATCTCCTGCTTTATCTGAGTCGACATAAACCAAATCAAAACACAGTAAATTTGTGCAAATCCATGACTTAGTCATCTTCACACCTTTGTGGAATAATGACCAGGAGTCGGAGAAAAACCAAACTTTTAGCAGAAATGTGGTATGTAGTTGTGAAGAAAAAACCATGTATCTGAGATCCGATTGTGATTTATTGACTTTTGATAAGCATCTGAATGAAAAATCTATCTCCTTCTACAAATTTGATCTATGCAGTTGAAATTTTTACTACACGCTATTTAAATGATTAAGAAAAAATAAGCGAAGGGCAATTTTTCCTAAATGCATTGGGGAAGGAGAAATGAGCCGGCCTTTAATGGTGACGTCACCTTGGCAAGACGTCATCGCCACCTCCTCGGAATGAGATAGTGTGCCAAGCATTTAATCTGTGCTGAGTGTACCTGCAATAGCGAGTGCTACTCATCTCTAGTCGATGGATTAAATGGTGGTTGAGCAACGCAGAGGTAAATTCATCCGTCCCTTATATGCACTATAGCTCAATTACTCCAGAATATAATTTCATTCGACCACATAGGGTCTGTACCACAAATGTGTTTGAAATTGTTAACAAATATATGAGTCTTCGACAAGTCTATACAAAATCCCGAGAATTGCCTCGAGGGAAAAGGATTGCTTTGAAAGGGAATTTTAGTTGAAACAATCAGTGCTTGTCCCTTTAGAGGAATTTACATAAAGCTTCATTCTTAGAAGTATTAAATTATTTTCGGAAACGATGTATAGGGGCATGGTTATCTTTGTCAGACACTTTCATTGAGTTTTTGAATTTGAGGAGGGATCATCTTTATCTGAACTTACACATCTGTTGCCCATTGTTCAATTCTCTGAATGAAAACAAGAAATGTAAAGAAGGAACGTGATTCAAAGGGGACAATCCCCAAAATATATAATTAAAAAAAACAATATTGGAAACATAACAAAATGATTTAGAGAGTAATATCAGGCAGTGTGAGTGGGAGGAAAAGAGTTGTTGCATAGAGTGGTAAGTGATAAGGGGGGCCCAGGGAGCAACCCTTACCCCCCTCACGAAAACAAATTTACAAAACAATGATGTGTAATAAAAGAGGCTACGATGAGAGCTTAACAAATACCTACCCACTTACCTTTAAAATGCTTAACTATATTCATTAAGTAATTAATAGATTTTACATCCAGGTATCTGAGCTGTATTAGGTGCTATTTAAAAGTTAAAATTGAGTCACTTTATTTGTGGTAATACAAAGCACTTCCTTTCAGTTCTAAAACAAGAAAATAAAAGAATTCCAGGACATTTTTATCATAATTTTATTGTTAATATTGGCAGTGGTCAGAGCATACTATTTTGTATCCTAAATTATTTTCATAGTTATAGAAGAGAGATTTGATAAAAAAAACTTGCTATAATATTCCAATAGAAGAAGATACTTAATTCCTAATATTGATTAAAGATTTTTTCATATAAATCTTCTCTAAGCCAGACGGTGATGATTTCCAATAAATTCCTTTAAGTGGGTCACTGAAGTTAAGTTTTCCCATTGTAGCATCCCAAAGGTTTTAATTAGCTTCCCTGTCTATGAATGCAATTTATCTTGTTGGGTGTTGTGGAGGAAAAAATGCTTGAGGTTTCTGCAATTGTATATTAAGTAAAAGTTGCTAAGTTTTTGCAGTGCTGAAGTGTGAAGCAAAATTGTGTTTCATCCAGAGAAACTGGGCAGGTTGAAGATCATTTAGTTTACATTTTCCAAACCAAGTGGCAGGATTTGGTTTTAGAGATTGCATGTTAACCAGGCAGTTGTGAGGAGACATAATGAATGGGTCATATCTTCTAAACGTCACAGTAGCCCTATTTTTAGTAAGTAGTACTTGTGTGTAAAAGTGTTTGTAAAACCCTTTCTTTGTAATTATTTTTGTTGATTGCATCTCACCTCCAGTTTAGTTTATCTTCCAGCATCTCCAGGTGTCCCTTTTTTACTTACTAATTCTTTTTTATTACTAATGAAAATCAATAAACTCAATCAATACCCCATTACTTCAGTGGCTTGGAATACTATGTAAATATTGAGTATATGATTGCTATATAGAAAAATATTTATACTTCATAAGAGAAAGGCTTTGAATTATATTATTAGAGTATGAAAACAATGGAATAGAAAAAATTCAGAATTTCTAAAGCTAAACTATATAATTTTTCTTGCTGTTCTATGTAATGTGCAATTTATTTTTGACTGAAACTTACTATGATATTGTGTTAATGTTAACCTCTTGGTAAACTGTGTGTACAAGTGTTGTATGAATGTGCACTATAACTGTGCATATAACATCTATCGATGATTATTTTCCCTTGAGTTCCTCTTAAATTTTGCTTGATTGAAAGTGTTTGTTTGAAATTTTTTCTTACAAAGCAAATGTTTTTGCAAATAAATTTATGTCTGGGAAACATATTTACTTGGTTATAAAACAGAATAAACACAGTCAAATGATAAATAACTCATTGATAGAATAGGCTAATAGAAAACTTGATATATTTTACTTTCAGGAATTTTCTTTTGGTGGACTTGTAAAATGTTTGCTGATGAGTTTTTTTGCCACACTCGGGAAATGTTGGCTCTTATTGTTCTATATTAATTTTTTTTCGATTCACATTTTTTATTTTTTTCCAATGCTAATGGCTGTAATTATTAAAGATAGGTTTTCTCCTTTTTTCTATTTATATTGTTTTCCCTATGCCTTACATTGTAAAAAATAATTAGTTTTACATGTAAGAGTACTCTTATACATATACTCATAGCAGATTGATGTACTTGTAAATTTTTGTGTTATAAAGCTGGGCATTTTTGTCTTCTTTCACTGTCTAAATAGTGTAATGAACCATTTCAAAAAAAATTTAGTATGTTTTATCCTTTCATTACCTTGCACTTTTATGAATTTGCAGGTGATGAAAACATGATTTTTCAGATACAAAGTGTGCTTGCATAGAATTTTACTTTCACATTCACAAAAGACTAATGATATGCTTATAACAGTTCTACTAATGGTAGTAGTTCAAATTTTTTCTTAAGAATACTAGGAGATTTTTGTCAATTGGGGCTCCCAGATAGCCAAGTGGCCAATGTGTTCAACTTCAGTGGAAGTGGTCCTGGGTTCAATTCCCAGTGGGGGCCCACAATGAGCGAAATGACCTAAGCTGTCCAAGCACTGTTAACAATACTACTACTTCTACATATCATATTTCCGCTCAGAATAAATTACTGCTTTTCAACATGTGTATATTACTACTAAATAAACCTCACAATCCTTGTTTTCGGTGCTTAAAGCCAGTGTTCCTCATCTGGTGGGACTTTCAAGCCTGTATAATGGTACTTAAGTAGGTTGAAGTTGTTTTAGTTTGTTTTGCTATTTATTTGTCTAATATTTTTCTTAGTTACAAATAAATCTTCCAATAATCTCACTGTTATCAATCAACAGACTAAGTATTTTAAAATCATTTGATTGCTTCAATCAGTAAAATTAATTCATTGCACATTGACAGGACTTGGTTTTCTTGAGAGCAAGAAAAATGGGAATTGAGACCATAAAGGTTGGGAAACACTGCTTTAAGCAACTTCAGTAAGTTGTATGTGAGATTTTTCAGACCATATGCATGTATGACTGTGTATTCTAACCCCTCATGAAATAGATACCTTTTGATGGCTATCTTAGATGCAAATACTTTACAATTTGAAATACAAACTGTATGACTGATGGTAATGCAAAAATAAATTTTCTATATGAAATATCTGCAAATAATCCATGCAATAAATACAGGAATATATTTTCATTACTTTAGAGCACGAAATACTAAAGGGGTGAGAGCCCTATGGAACAGAGGAGCTCCAATATCCTTTGGAAGACGGTGGAATCCTTTTAACAGTGATATTCCATTTGTTACATACACTTTTCATCCTTTGTATTGGGCTCGACTCAAGCAGAAAGGTAAAATTAAGCATCCATTATTTTATTTATTATATATATTTTGACATTTCTGTTTTATAATAATCATTGAGAAATGTTTTCCTTTGTTTAAGTATATATTAGTAAGTATATATCCATTGCTTGTTTAAATATTTTCTGAAAATTTATAGTATAAGTAATGCCTTAACCAAAATTGTTTATATTATACTCATTTTCTTTCTTATATTCTCTTGTTCTTTATATTTTGTAATTGTTTAAAACTATCTTGTACTTATCAAGCTTAAAAACACTCACAGACCAATATAAATAACATTTCAAATGTTACTGACAGTAATGTTTCTGGTGATAAAAATTAAAAGAAAGAGATGCTGTAAAAATGTATCCAAAGTTGTCATTTCCAGTCCATTCACAACTTAAGGGATAATTTAAATTCATAAAATCAGTCGTCTAGTTTAACTTTTGTGTAGCATTTATGCTCAGCTGAAGCTTTGAAATCCTTACTTAAGCATGGAGTTGGTGTTCATAATAGCAATAATTGGCATGTTTCAAGTACATACATTCAGTAACTACTTCTTGACTTTTTTATTGGGAGAGAATTTTTTTCTGATTGATGTTGTATTGTCTGATTTCTAAGCACTTTATTTTGCTTTGGTGATTATCAGCTACTTCTGAGAGGTTGATTTGAAAAATTGCATTATTATTACATGTTATCTCTTTCAAGTCCTGTGAGAGATATTTTTATTGAAAATTGGAATTTTTAGTGCCCATCTGTCTTCAAATGGAATTTAAATGTATTGTTAAAAAGGGGACATTTTTCATCAGATCCATTAATACATTTTTATATAATTTGTCTTTCAGAGATGATGCAGAATCTTGAAGTTCTTGTGGATGACAAATTGTATAATCTGGATGACTTTTCTGAGAAACTTGTCTCAACTGCTAAGAAAGAAAATGAGCAAGTACTCAAATCTGGAACTAAATATGAAGATTTCAAAGATGTAATGAATGGGAATGTAACAGATTCTTTGGATTTCTCACTAAATGTTGTGCCTCTTCATATTGAGCACTGCCCAATTGTGCTTCAGAACTATGTTGGCTTAGGTTCCATTATACATAACAGAAATGGCCTAGGATTCTTCAAAGTCCGGGGGAAGTTCAGCTTTTGAATGAAATTTTTATGAAACCTTGTTGGTTATGCAGCCAAAGATATTTAAAATTCCTTCAAGGGGCTTTTTGCATCAGTGTTATTTTTCTCTCAAATTATCTGTGGAATATCTGAGATCAAGAGATCTCATTAATTTATAACCTAAAGAAATGGCCATCACTTAATGCAATATGATGATAAGTTCCTTAAGACTGTCAATGTTAATGATCTTTGATTGTACATTATTGTTAGATCTACACGTCTTACCAAAATTTAGGTTAGTCTCTTTTTAAAAAGGAGATGAAAATATCATAATTCCTTATGCAGAAAGTAATTTCCTAATTTGTATGATTTTAAAATGCAAATGCTGTGATCTATTAAAATAACTGGGTACTTAAAATTAGTTGAAGTTGCTTAAGACGTTGTTGATGAATTTCAACTAAAATTATATTGAAAGACTGGTAAATAGGTTATACTTTGAAAAGAGGTCCTCATTCCTGCATTTCTTAAAACAAAAAACTGTTTTCCTGGCTTAGTCATTTTTGCTTGTTCCCAGAAAACTTTCTTTTGTTGTTTTCCTCAGTATGGATTATTTTATAGCTTTTATACCTCAGATTACTGTCAAAATTGAATTGAAAAAATAATTTAATTTTAGTTAGATTGAACATGGTCATTGAAAAATTTTGAAGAGCTTTTTACAAGTTAAGTCGCCATAACCAATCACATATTTTATTTGCAGGCTGAAATATCTGAAATACCAAACTACTGTTTGAAGCATGCTTAAGGTCAGATTGACTTGAAATGTCATACCAAAGATGTTTTATGTAATAGTTATTTTTATTATTAGCAAGTAGAAAGAACTAGTGCCATATTTTATAAATACTTNAGTGTTTGTTCAGTGCGGCCACCTCTCCTCCGTCCCTCTCTCCTCCTTGCTGCCATATTCCCGGCGTATAAGACGACCCCCAACTTTTAAGAAAGATATCAGGTGCTAGAAAGTCGTCTTATACGCCGGAAAATACGGTACTTTCTACTTTTTTACCTAATTTTTTTGTGAAAGAAATGCATTTTATACTTGGATAAACACAGTACTGCTATTATCTCAATACTACTAATATTATCTTAAAATGCATATTTCAAATGATTCTTTGAAACTATTTAGGTAAACATTAATTTTTCATGAATTAATTTTATGAAGATTGTGCAGTGCATTTGTCTAATATGTAATAGAAAAATGAGCACCAGAATGAAAGATATGTTAAAACGAAAACACTACATTAAGACAAATATCAGTATCTGAAAGTTATGTTTAACATTGCCTCTTTTTAGTTCTTTCCTTCTTTTCTTTCTGTTTGTAAGTCTTATTTGGTATAGCTTCTACTGGGTTTACTGGTGATGAAGAAATATTTTCATGCATCTATGAGAGGATTTCCTCCTGATGTAGATTTTCTGGTTATCATACTCTAGTTCATAGATATCTCTATATGAAGAGTTTTTAAGTGTAGCTCTCAAAGGAGATGCCAAATAAAATTAACAGTACCATGTTTCACTAGAACCACAGAAAGCTGGAAATGAAGAATGGGGTTATGTTGAAGTTCGCCCTGGAGCAAATATGTTCTGGTGGCTATACAAAACAACGGCTGTGAAAGCTGCAACGGATAGGCCTTTGGTGATATGGCTGCAAGGTGGACCAGGAGCTTCATCAACTGGTTATGGCAACTTTGAGGAAATTGGGCCTCTCGATGTGAATCTAAGACCTCGCAATTCTTCTTGGGTGAGTATTTTTCTAACATGGTTATTTTCAGAAGTTATATGGTTTCATAGGTCATGTGGAGAAACATATTCATAAGCAAAACATGACTTTAGTAAAAGAGTAATTTAGTAAAAGAGCTATCAATGGTAGAACAATACAAAACTCTTTTATCAAATCTTATTTGTAATATTAAATATAATGATTTTCATTCATGAGTTAAATTATTAAAGAGTATAATATAATCATATTTTCCTTCTTTGGAGTTTATGGGTTCTTTTCATAAATAAACTGATGGTGATAACGAAAAATTTATTTCTGCCTGTGGTATAAAATTTAGGTTGATTACTGCCTAACTGCCATAAGTTCTTTGGAAAATGCCTTATGTAATTGCTTATATTAATTATTTATTTCAAGTAAATTGATTTAATTCTCACATTTTGTTGGTTGAATTTTTATCGATTAATATAGCATAAAGTCAGGTCATCCTTATTCATTTCCATTGTATTGAACTGATTAGCAAGTTAAGGAGGAAGGTATGTTTATTTGATGGGGAAATTTGTTCTACACATGGAAATGTTGATGGAATCATCAGAAAATAACGCAAATAATGCTGGCACAGATTGTCTCTTATACGCAGTGGTTTTGCTGTTATGAATCCTGAGTGAAAATCCTACGTAAGAATCTACAAATCAAAAATTGTGTCAACCCTCAAAACTTCCTATGGATACTATTTCTGTGGAATAGAACCAATCAAAATCTCTAAAATTATAGGAATAATGCAAGATCTTTTGCACAATTCTTGTATTACAAGTTGGAAAAGGGAATTTTCTTAGAAAACTACTGCAAAAAAATGGCTATGGTCTACCATATCATTTACAACGTTTCCCTAAGTATAAAAAAGTGTTATGCAAGGAATGTGTAAAGATTGAATGTACTAATTAAATGAACTTCGTTATGAAAGAGCGGAATAATCTGACGCTCTGCGATGTTTTAAATTAGAAAGAGGTAAATTCTTCAAGATCAATTAAAAAACTAAAAATTTAGGAATTACATTAAAACCAGGTTAAGACGGATTCCAGGTGACCGAGTGAAAACCTACATTAAAAATAGCGTTTAAGTCGGCATATGACATCTTTTTAGTTCTTTCACGTTGTAAAACAAAAACGGAGGGTTTTTTTTGCTCTAGATAAGACGAGAGAGAGAAGGATGGCGACACATAGGAAGTGAAAACCGAGATATTAAGCGGGATAACGTCTCAGGGTACCAACACAAAGAAAGGACCTTTCCTTGCTTGTTGTTGGAGCCGATATTATGTTTTAAATTGAATGGGCTAACCTTATTTTATCTCTGTTTCCCTTAAAACTACTTTTTCGAGTTAAACTGAGGCACTATCACGAATTAGCGCACGTGTTTCTCACACTCGGCTAAAAAACAGAGGGGCTGCGGGATGATAACATGGGTATTGGTGATCTTGGATTTTAGGACCAGCGAGTTTAGACACCGAACTTCCTCAAAAAAAGAGTAGTTCTTGAGGATAAAGCGCTGAGTGTTAGAAGTGGAGCAACAGTGTGTTCCGTGATCTTAAAAATTAAGATAAAATTTCATTGGCGCCGACTACAAGCAAACGGGCAACCTGCTTTCTTTGGGTATGTACCTATACAAAGGAAGCAGGTTGTCTGTCTTATACATGGTAGCAGTTTTTTCTTTGCAGAGGCACATTTAAAAATTATTGATTTAAAATTTGTTTTTGCTGTCTTATGCAGATGTGTCTGTAAATACTTTCACAGTGATACCTAATAACATCGAACTGAATGAGCAAGAGGAAGACTATGGCACTAAGGAATGGCAAGTAATATAATGATTTTAACAAACCGACTTTCTCTCGTAGTGAAAATTTAGATTTTTTAAAATCAAAGCGAGGTTTTTTACGTGGTGTAACCTATTCATGCCAAAGTTTGCGAGTGATCTACTGTTATACTTGCACAAAGAGACGATTATCAGAGAGAATTGAATTTAATGAACACGTTCAAGAAATGCAGATCCATTTAACCAAAATTCCACCCCACCAACCTTCACTGGTAGATCAAATGAAAAATAACATTGTTCACCTTATTGAGGTGAGCATTTATCATATTCACATTTTGAATCAAAGCGGCAACTGTTATGAATGACAGGAAAGAATTTCATGGAAAAATGGACGAAAGAATTCCAACCACAGCTTCTTAAGGCTAACGTACTAACGAGCAGATAAAGCGCGTTCTCCCTTCCTTTTTATTTCGAAATCCGGAAACGTTATAGTCGCTCGAGAAAGCATTTCTTACGTAACTTAAATTGATGATCAAAGATAGCTAAAACACTGAGATCTGACGATTCGCGATATGAATTGCTTTTAGGTTACCGCGCCTTCCTGATCTTTGGTCAGACTATTCCCATCCTATAAAAATAAAAATTTTACCGAATTGCGTGACCGGTTACTACTTACTCATTTAATCTACTAAGGAGATGAATTCCTTGTAATTCTTTGATCTTACCCTTTTTCATCGTTCCATTGGATTCCATTTCATTATTGTTTTGGAAGTCTTCCTTGATTCTTACGTACACTGAGTATCCACATCAGATAACCTGTTTCCTTTTCCCATTCATCATGTTCATTTTTGATCCTTCAATTCCAATTTGCTGTCTTTTGTTTTCAATATGAACCTCATCCATATTTGATATTCTTAATTATCTTCGATCAGTTTCCTGGCCATGTATTCCATATTTTATTTATTGGGTATATGCAATCACCTATTGTTGGCCTACTGTTATTATAATAATAAAAAGTGCTCTATTAATCCTTTTATGGACTATCCTCAACCAAAAGTATTTAATATTAGTGAAAATCTTTATCAGAAACTTTTAAAATAATCTCAGTTCAAATCAACTGCAAGAGTATTAGATAAAATAGCAAACTGGCTGGCTTTTGGCAGAAAGTTAGATAAACAAAGTATCAGGGTGTTTGCAAATTAGGGGCATCCTGAGTATGATTTCCTCTATAATTTGTTTGGAAAGATGTACAAAGGAGAAAGATGGAGGGGAAAGCTCTCATATGAATCTCCATTGGGATAACTAAATGCCTGGAGCCAGCCCTAAATGGTGAGTATTTATGCAAAATCTGTCACCCGCAGTTGCTACATCATGGTTTTACAATGGATATAAATAAAATCAACTGTGCAAATATAGTGCTCCTTATAGGTGCATTATTACTGTAGCTATCGTTTCCATGAAGGCTTTATTTATGATGAAATGTATAAATTTTTCTTTTCGACCACTTATGATGGAATAATATGTAGAGCCTATATCCCTTGCTTAAATCCATCTTCTCCAATGATTGGCAAGTGTTTGTAAATGTAAGTAAATAATCTTTCTAGATTTATTTTGCAAGATATTGATAGCTATCTATGAAGAAGAAATGCTTCTTAAATTTAAAATCAATGAAAAAAATGCAACTGGACTTCCCCATTGAATCTATTGTGTTCAGAAGATAAGTTGTCAAACAAGTAATACCTTTGAAAGATAAGAATAATATAAACATTCAATTTTTGTCTCTAAAAAATAAGATTCCTCCCAGAGATACATTATTATAATTTTATCCTTTCAACTACCTTGGAAATTCAGTATAAAAATGTTTCTACTCATAATTCAAAAAATGAACATTTTATGATGGAAAGAGAGATTCAAAAATAGTCTGACCTGTCTTGATAAAAAATCTTATCTGTGATGCTTATTTGTTAAGATAATAAAAAATTAGATAAATGGAGAATGTATTCTAAAATTAGTAGTTCTGGTTACCCTGACAGAAAAAATATATTTGAGAATGCAAAGCTTTAGTTATCCATTATGTTCATCCAAGGCTTTATAAATGGTAATATCAAAATGAGTAAGTCCATCCTTTTAGCTGTAGAGCTAAATTTTTTTACAACTGTGTGTAGGAGAAAAGTAAGGGGAGTATTCCTTCTTCAGGAGATGCAGGAAAATCATAACAGGAAGTTTCCCTTATAATCTGGGTAGACCTTTTTCCAATGGATGTAGTCAGCAGTTATTGTTGAGAGTTTTAGGTTACTTCTGTATAGGAGATGTGATTACCAATAATTTATACATTTAATAAGAATTTTTCATTAAATAAGCAGCCAAATTTCTTTTTTCTGCAGTTTGCTGATTATTTTGATAACAAACAGTTAAGAGATATCTCAATTTTTAACAATAATGGCTAATCTTATATAAAGAAATTTTCAAGAAAAGGATATGTTATCAAACTTGGAATTCCCCAGGAAAGGGAAATCCCTTGGATTTTTTCATTTCAGAACAATAGGGATGATTGAGCTTTCAGATGTCCCATTGAGAGACATAGTCATGAAAGTGGGAAAGGACAAGAAGAGGAAAAAAGTGAAAATCAAACATAGAAGAACGTTTTTCCATCAGTTGCCTTAGAAAAATATACAAATATGTTTCCTTCAGTTAAGGAATTGATCCATCGGACTATATTCAAAAGTTTAGTTTTAAATGTTTCCAACTAATTAATCAGATGCAAAAATTCCCTGAAATAAACCAAGTCTGTCTCTATATTCATTCATGATCAAATTGTAAGAAAACGATAGTAATTATGATATGTAACTTACAAGATGATTTTTACTCATCTTTACTAATAGATCGAATTATTAGTTTTTTCAGAAATGAACAGGTAAAACCCATTAAATAAAGTAAAGTGCGTACATTTACAGGATACAAATATAAAATGACAAAGCGAAGGAAATTTAGGCCAAATATGGCAAAAAACTGTACTTCTGATGAAAATAACCTTAATCTCTGTTTGCTGATGAAATCTTCATTCCATAAGAGAATACTTGCCTCTCCGCTAGATAAGAAATTGATACTGATACTAACTGTTATTGAATCTTATCAATCCATTATAAAAGGTTAGATATCTCATAGTGAGAAGCTGTTTCCATAAAGGCACCATGGCTATCAGAACAGCTGCTTTGCTTGTATTTCTTCTATTTCTGATCGGCATTGCAGGTAATATTTCCATGAAACTTATTTATCTTCCAGAAAATTTATTTATCAAATTTTTAAAAAAGTTTTCCATGTTTTATTCCCTTGCTTCATTAGGTTAAATTGAAGAAGAGCCTGTTCAGTTTCACTAAATAAATTCCTTTATTTGTTCTGTATATAAGATTAGATATACTTTTGCAGGAAAATTTATAGATCAAAAAGGTATCATGGTCTCTGTAGCACTTGCTTGGATAGTAATTCTTCTACCTCATGTTGTTTGTAGTGTGAGTAAAACTGTAATGATATAGGCCTCTTTTTTTACAAAATCTACTCCTCTATGTCTTTCTGAAGATACTCATTATTATCTTCTCCCAACTTATTCATTAGTTCTTTATAAATAGATCAATGGCAATGAAGCCAAGATTACTTTCTTGTTACTTACCTCATTCTTTAACTCTCTCCTCAGAGATTTGCATGTTACTGATAAAAATTTTCAGTTTTGTTCAATTTTCTTAATATAATAACCACAAAATTCCAACCTTGGTGGATATTTGTTTATCAATGATCCGTCTACTTCTATCAATATGATAATTATTTATACATAAATTATAACCTGAGGATCGATTTTCAATTATGAGAAAAATTTCATTTTGTAAGATAAAGAACTCTGGTTGAGTGGCAAAACATCCAAGATTCTATAAAGCATCTTTACAATTCCAAAAGATTAACGATAAAGGAGATGTCTTATAAAAACTCATTGATGCAAGTATTACTTTCAAAAATTATTTATCTGAAATACATTTTCAATATTAGTTAAACTTAATTTTGATGTTTGATGAATATAGCATGAGTCCCTCAAAAATTGATTATAATATCTTATGACAGATACATAATGATTTATTAGATATGATGTATCTTTCTTTTCAAGGAAAAATGTAACATATATGTTTGTATATAAAATGCAGCTGCGTTTAGGACACAGCAAGGTTTTTAGGACTATTCTTGATCTATCACAATAAATATTGTGGAAAATCTATTTCCTACTGTAAGATACATACCGTATTTTCCGGCGTATAAGACGACCCTCAACTTTTCCAGTTAAAATATAGAATTTGTGCTATACTCTCCGTATAAGACTACCCCTTTTCCAACGTACACTACCGGTAAATAAAAAAACATCAGATTTGATTTCAATATAGAAATTTTTAATTAAAATGCTTATGACATCATGGTACTTAGCATGAAGTGTTTGTTCAGTGCGGCCACCTCTCCTCCGTCCCTCTCTCCTCCTTGCTGCCATATTCCCGGCGTATAAGACGAC